>SJXQ01012251.1:0-15878 GCA_006408695.1 Aepyceros melampus
GATTTCTATTGAAATATTTGGTACAAGAAGTTGAAACTGATGAAAGAAAAAGTTACATACTGAATTATGAAGCAGTGACTTTTATTTTCACATCATATAATTTCAATATTCAGCTAGTCAGAAGAGCCTGTCTATGATCTATGCACAGTGCACTGGTCATCGTTTTACCCTTTAAATGGATAGCTGTTATTCCAAATCCAGCTGGTTGACCGTTGTGCATGTGGTTCTGACATGTTCTTATGTTACTACAGACAAATGTTTAAAATGGTATCCAACATGGCGAGAGCAACAACTATCTTCGAACAATATCTCTAAGTAAATGAGAGTTGAGATTTTATGGCCTCAAGGTGTCCTCATATGTATGAACCCCATGTCTTATTACAGAAAGAATAGTGGAAGATGAGCTATATTAAAGGAGAGTTTTTCAGCAACAGGATATTAAGTATTCATCCAGCAATTTATTAAGCAATGTTGGGCTTCCCAAACACTTCATTTAAGGTCTTGGGAACAAGCAAAGGGTTTGGCCACCTTAATAAAGTTGCCGAAAGTTTTATTTTGGCATATCCACAAATATGCATATGTTTGTATGTGTGTGCATATAAAACAATGCAATGACTTTTAGTTCCTTTCCATTCCTGTTAACACCATGGAAAAAATTAAAACCCAAATGTAGAATGCTTCAAACGTCTACTCAGTTATTGAATATATGTAAGTGGAAATACTTCAAAATATGTTTTCTTGGCTGCATGTATAGTATGAGGACTCTTTATATCACTCCCCTCTCTCCTTTTAATAATATCTACCAATTTTCAAAAATTTGTCCAGGTTTAATGAAAAAATATAGAAATAAATAAATAAGTAAATAAATAAATATAGATAGATAGATAGATAGACAGATATAGATAGATAGATAGATAGATAGGTAATGTATATAAATATACACATAACTGTATAAAATAGACAGATATGTTTCCATAACAGAAAATATTGATACCAAGCTTAGATTTCAGAATCATTTCCAACTCCATGCTTCATCTCAATAGGAAATAGCCAAAATTGTTGCTGATTCAAACACTTCAAAAGCTGGAAGCCTGTAGACCTCTTCTGTTCCAAGATTAATTTTTACCAGCAGAGATGGAAAAACAAAACCTAAACAAAGGAAAATAATCAAGCAATAGAGAATGTAACGATTTAGCCATTAGGCAAAGTCAAAGGTCTTTAGTTCCTCCTCCCGGGCCAACGATAACATTCTGAGCAATATCCTATGAACAGTTTAGCGATGCTAAAGCCCCAACCAGACTGAAATGCATGTACATAGATCTCATGGTAGTTGGAAACAGACCGTCAATGATATTGACGCCCAATATCTTCAGTAACAGGGTATTCGTAGAATGTCCAAAAACCATGGTGTGTGATCAGTCATTAAAATCCTTCCTCTGAAACTATTTGGGGATTTGGGGCTTTGAAACACCAAAGACTGCTAGGACACCTTGCTCTGTCTTATAAAAAACATGCATTTTCACTGAAACCCATAGCGAGTTGATTGATTTAACTACAGAGTAGCGAGTCGACCCAAGTTTGCTTGGGTAATGGATATTGGGTAACAGTAATGGATGTTAAGAATGCGTGTATAGATGGATGATAAATCACTTTTATTTCAGATAGCAAGTAGATTTGTTGATGTGAGTTTTCCATGTAAAAATTCTTTAGGAATGAGGTTTTGCAGGCTTCATGGCTTTGGTTACTATTTCTGTTAAGCAGTCTGTAATTTTCAATGATGTTGAAGTAAACCCTGGTTGCACATTACCCTTCAATTGCTAGGAGACCAATGACTTTGTGATGTCGCAGTTACTCTTCAATTGCTAGGAGACCAGTGACTTAGTGATGTCACAGCTTTTTGACTTTGAGAACCACTGTGATGGTCAGGAGAGTATCTCTCTATAGGCCAGCCAAGCAACATTTGAAGTTGCAGTGTGTAAAATCAGACAAATGAGAAAAGTATCTGAAGGAGGATTTCTCTGGAATGGCACATGTTTCCTCACAAATTCAAGATGGGCCTCTGAAGGATGAATCAACTGGTTTAGAAACCTCCATTAGATCTGCTTTGTATGACTGTGCACTTATAATGAACTCGTTTTGAGAGCTATGATGGAAGAATATGCTTTTCAGGCTTTGTCTGAGGATCTTGTGATCAAAAGCCCAAATACACATATTCAGTTTCTGAAACAGATGAGCTGAATGATTTTCTTTCATTCACATTTCTGCAAAACTTTGGAATATAGTTGCAAGCTATAAGCTTGAATCTATTTGGTAGGATGAGAGTCGCATATGTATAACAATCAATGATGAACTTTTTAAGAAAGAGGTCTTGGAAAGAAAGGAACCTTTCAGAATATTTGAAACCAATAATATGAAAAGTTTAGTTTGACAGCTTAACATTTATGGGTTTAGAAAAAGCAACAAAATTTTCAAAGATCTGCTTAACTACCTTGGCTTGTGTACACTTCTTGTGTGTTGCTACTGCTGCCAAGTCGCTTCAGTCATGTCTGACTCTATGCAGTCCCATAGACAGCAGGCCACCAGGCTCCCCCATTCCTGGGATTCTCCAGGCAAGAACACTGGAGTGGGTTGCCATTTCCTTCTCCAATGCATGAGAGTGAAAAGTGAAAGTGAAGTAGCTCAGTCATGTCTGACTCTTTGAAACCCCGTGGACTCCTTCCTACCAGGCTCCACCGTCCATGAGGTTTTCCAGGAAAGAGTACTGGTCCGGATTTCCATTGCCTTCTCCATCTTGTATGTTCCCCGGCTTGATCTATTCAATTGTTGTACTCAATACGTGTTTATTCAGTGATATTCCAGCAAGTCTCTTCTTTGTCCTGGATGAAGACTTTTTTTTCACTGGATGGTTCCCATCAGCAAAGAGACTGACTATAATCTCACCTCTGGTTAAAAATCGATCTTTTGCTGACACATACTGCTTCTGCTGCTTTTATTTCCAATTTGCTTATTATAGATTTCTGTGGAGTTGTTCGTAGACTTTGTTATCTCCAGTTGTCTCATTTTCCTTTAAATCCACTCTTGTCAAGGCCACCAGTGAATTTCAAATGTTCATTTCAGAGGGCAGTTTTAAGTTGTTATTTTATTTAATTTATTGGCCACCTTTATCAAAGTAGTTCATTTCCTCCTCCCTGAAAAAAATGTTTCACTTGGATTACAGAGTGCTTCTCTTCCTGCTTCTCTTCTACCTAGAGTTCTCCCATGTACAATGTGTTACCTTTGTGTCTGGCTTTATTCAGATGTCATATTTTCTTTTGAAACATTTATTTATTTAGCTGTGTGGCATGTAGGATCTTAGTTCCCAGCCCATGGATGGAACCTGTGCAGACTCTTAAACACTGAATCTCCAGGGAACTGCCCTAGTTTCTGTATTTTCAAGATTCATCCATTTCATGGCTGTCCAGCAGGGAATTATTTTTTAATGGCTGAATATGGTATATGAATATGGGAAATGGCTTCCATGTAGTCCATTGTGACCATCTACCAGAGTTTACTTATTCACTCATCAATTAATGGAAATACTTGGAGGGTGTACTCTTTGTGGCTGTTGTGAATAATGTTGCTGTGAACACTGACTTTGCATGGACTGAATAGTTTCAGTTTTTTGGATATATACAAAAGAGTGCAATTTCTGGATCATATGGCTATTGTCCATTTAATTTCTGAGGTACTGACAAACCACTTTTCCAAAGTGCTTGTACCATTTTACAGCAGTTACATCACCAACATCTGAAGATTCCTTTACTCTGCATCCTCTGCAGCACTTGTTAGTATTCCTTTTTTAGATTAAAGCCAACCTAATGGGTCTGAAGTAGTATCTCACTGAGACTGATTTACATTTTGGTAGGGGCTTCCCTGGTGGCTCAGAAGGTAACGTTTCTGGCTGCAATGTGGGAGACCTGAGTTTGATTCGTGGGTCGGGAAAATCCCCTGCAGAAGGAAATGGCAATCCACTCCAGCACTCTTCCCTGGAAAATCCCATGGATGAAGGAGCATGATAGGCTACAGTCCATGGGATTGCAAAGAATCTGAAATGTCTATTCAAATTCTTTTCCTGGCTGTTAAGTGCTTCTTCTTCTTCTTTTTTTTTAAAATTCTTTTAGGAGACACCTAACTTAAATGTTTACCATCTGAACCATTTTTGCATGCTAAGTATTTCACATACTTTCATCAGCCTTTTGGAGAAAGAAATGCAACCCACTCCATTATTCTTGCCTGGAGGATCCCATGGACAAAGGGGCCTGGTGAGCTGTAGCCCATGGGGACCCAGAGTTGGACACAACTGAGCAACTAACATATATACACACACATCGTCCCAGTGTTATTTTGTTGTCATCGTCATTGGTTTAGCTCTGCTATGCAGTTTGAGTGACAGTTCCCTGGCTGAGGATCATACCCAGGCCCCTGATAGGAAACTGTGGAGTCCTAACCTCTGAACTACCAAGGAATTCCTTATGACATTGTTATGAAATAGATCTCTACACCTTTTCATCTTACAAAATTGAAACTGGATACCCATCACCTGTCCCATTAAGCAACAACTCCTCTTTTCTTCCCTGTTTCCCTAGTCCATGGACGCCATCATCATTCTTTGTTTTCATTCTATTGCTTGACAATATTAGATATTTCACATGAGTAGAAACGTACAGTACTTGTCTTTTTTATGACTGGCTTATTTCCTTTGGCTCGATGTCTTAACTGATCATGCATGTTGTAGCATGTAACAGAGTTTCCTTTCTATGGCTAAATAATGTTTCATTGTATGTATATATCACATTTGATGGACATTTATATGCTTCCACCACTTCGTGGTGATTAGTCCTGCCGTGAGCATGGCTATGTAGATATCTCAAGACCCAATGTTAACTTCTTTAGAATTTCTATCCTGAAGTGGAATTGCTGAATCGTGTGTTAGTTCTATTTTTTAATTTTTCGAGGAGCCTTTATACTGTTTTCTGTAGCAGTTGCACCATTTTAAAATCTATCCATAACACAGAAGGATCCAGTTTCTGTATGTGCTTGCCAACAGTTGTCCTTACTTTCCTTTCCTTCCCTTTTTCTTTCCTTTCCTTCCCATGTAAACACGCACACATAAACACACAAGTTTTTTTCATATCCTTTTCCCTTACTGTTGGTCACAAATTATGAATATAGTTCCTTGTGCTATACAGTATGATCTTGTTTATCTATTCTATATACTAATATTATAGTTTGCATCTGGTAATCATCAGCTCCCAATCTATGCCTACCCACACTTCCCCTCTTGGTAATCACATAGTCTGCTCTCCATGTCTGTGAATCTGTTTCTGTTTCATAGAAAAGTTCATTTGTGTCATATTTTAGAGTCCGCATGGAAGAGATGCCATACTATATTTGTCTTTTTCTTTCTGACTTCCTAAGTATTCTTTTTAATGNTCTATGCCTGCCCACCCTTCCCATCTTGGTAATCACATAGTCTGCTCTCCATGTCTGTGAATCTGTTTCTGTTTCATAGAAAAGTTCATTTGTGTCATATTTTAGAGTCCGCATGGAAGAGATGCCATACGATATTTGTCTTTTTCTTTCTGACTTCCTAAGTATTCTTTTTAATGCTTGTGTAGATTGAAGTATTTCCTTAACTTCATTTTCAGA
This sequence comes from Aepyceros melampus, assembly GCA_006408695.1. NCBI lineage: Eukaryota > Metazoa > Chordata > Mammalia > Artiodactyla > Bovidae > Aepyceros > Aepyceros melampus. The sequence continues at coordinate 5,689 of SJXQ01012251.1, forward strand.
ACATTTCTTGCTACCATATAGAAATGTGATTGAATTTTAAACTACTTGTCTTGTATTCTGCAAGCTTTCTATTAATTCGAATACTTGTGTTTTCTTCAGGATTTTCTATATACAAAAGTATGTTACCTCCAATATACCTTGTATTTTTCCTTTCCATTCGGAAGTCTTTTTTTTTTTTTTGTTTGTTTGCTTGTTTGTTTTCCCCAACAGCAACAATTCCTTTTTCTTACCTCATTGCCCTGGTTGTAGAACAGCCAGTATACTATTGAGCCAAAGTGTGGAATAGACTTGCTTGTGGTGTTGCCAGTCTTAGAGGAAAAGCTTTCAGTTTTCCATTATTAAGTATGATGTCAGGTGAAAAGGTGCTAGATTTGGGGAAATGCGTTTCCTCAGGCAGATGTGTCTTTTTGTTCTTTGTAGTTTTCAAATGGCATACTGTTGATTGACTTTCATATAATGTACCAACTTCGCATACTTCCATAAATCCCACATGATCATGGTATGCAATCTTTTTGATATGTTGTTTGATTTTGTTTGCCAGTATTTTGTTGAAGACTCTTTCACCTGTATTCCTAACGGATATCTTATGTGCGTGCGTGCGTGCGTGCGTGCGTGCGTGCGTGCGTGTGTGTGTGTGTGCGTGCGTGCGTGCGTGCGTGCGTGCGTGTGTGTGTGTGTGTGTGTGTGTGTGTGTGTGTAATATATCTCTCTGATATTGGCATGAGAGAAATGCTGGCATCACTTTGCCTGCCATGTGGCAAAGAGAAATGTGGAGTGAAGGATGAAGCATTATTAGTTTTACGTTTAATTAGGATTAGAGGTAGAAATTTAGGATATATCAGTGTGGATATGGGGTGAGATTATCAAAAGAGTTCATTGTCAATTTGATAGGCCTGTGTTAAGCACTTGACATTGAATTATGCTGTTTGTGAACTATATATGCTGCTGCTATAACGCTTCCGACGTGTCCAACTCTGAGGGACCCCAAAGACGGGGGCCTACTGGTTAACTCTGTATAGATACTTTATCCTTTGAATTTGCTACCTATTTTCTTTATTAACACATGTGGCAAAGAGAAATGTGGAGTGAAGAATGAAGCATTATTAGTTTTAGGTTTAATTAGGATTAGAGGGAGAAATTTGGGATATATCAGTGTGGAATTGGGTTGAGATTATCAAGAGAGTTCATTCTCAATTTGGTAGGCCTGTGTTAAGCACTTGACATTGAGTTATGCTGTTTGTGAACTATGTATGCTGCTGCTAAATCACTTCCAGCGTGTCCGACTCTGTGGGACCCCAAAGACGGGGGCCTACTGGTTAACTCTGTATAGATACTTTATCCTTTGAATTTGCTACCGATTTTCTTTATTGACATTTATGAAATTAGTATTTGTGAATAAGTTGTAATGTGCATTTAAAATACATGTTCTTCCAATTTTACTACAAAACCAGATGCCATTGAATAGCTGATGCCTTTTAAAAAGGGCTGCTAAGCTTAAGTCTAACAAATAAGCATGTTTGTCTTTAAGATACAGATACATGTGTAAAAGTTACAAGTTTGCCCAAAAAGATGCAGCTGGTGTGTGGTTCACTTACAATTCCCACTGAATCTTCTTTGACTCCAAAGTCCATGTTTCCAAACACTGTACAACAGTGCTTTTGTAAAAGTACTTGTTCTTTACATGTGATTTCACCTAATGGTCAGTGGTGTTTTTTTTTGAAATAGAAGAGATTAAAGTCAACATGGGACCAAGCTATGATTCCCCAATCATGTAGGCTTGCAGTCATAGAGATTCAGCTGTCATTGAGTCTCTTTGACACTCATCCAAGAGTGTCTTGGTCTGTAAGATAAGAGTGTTTACAATTACCCTAGAGTTTTAGAGATAATGAAATAGCACATTTTTCTGTACTTAACTAACATGTAGTATGTTTATACTTAGGTGGCAGTTTGTATAAAGGAAGGACTGGGACTTGTGGTCACACCCTCTGAGAAGAAAAATCTGTTCAAAGAAGGAACCACCATGTAAGTTATGTGAAGAAGAACAAGAGCCAGAACTACAGAAAAGTGAGAGAGAATCCAGACAGTTGATGAAGATACTGCTGAACTGATCTTGGTTGGAGAGGAACATGTAAATGAAGATGCTGATGTGATCTTTGTTGGGATGACCTCAGCTTCCAAACCAGTGGTTTCAAACATCCTGAACAGAGTGACCCCAGGTTCCTGGGCAAGATGAAAAAGGTATGCTCACTTTAGGAAAGAGAATGCTCACAAATTACAGCCTGTTAGTCATGTGACTCCTACCTCAGAAGCAAAGCCTGTCTTGCCAGTTTGTGACTCAGAATCAAGATCAACAGATAGTCCTGTTATTACTGAGTCTATGTCTAAAGATGATGATAAAAGTATTTCACCACAAATAGTGCCTAATATCTTTTCAGAGTTATGTTCTCCTTTGATTACCTTCACAAGTTCATTGCAGCATCTGGTAGAAGCAACAGTTTCTGCTGGAGATATGAATAAAAGTCCTCACGTCTCCAAGCGACTTTCCACTTCTGAAACAAATCGCACAAATCCCAAAAGGCCTAAACTCAGTGATGGCATTAGAGGGGAACATTCTTTAGCTTTGTCCCCTTCCGGCATTTTTCATACAGTGACTACTCAGCAAAGCATCCAAGACAGTTTCCCTACCTCACTAAGCCATGTTCAGAATGGAGACTTTTGTCCAACAACTTTTCCAATGGACAGTGTTCATTGCAAGCCTGTAAGACCTTTAGGGGAAAATGGACTGACAAAAACTGACTTTCCATGTTTAGCAAGTCAAAGCAAGATTGCTGATTGCACAGAAGGACACCTGATGGTGTTATTTCATGACTTCTACTATGGACAGCATATAGGAGATGGGCAGCCAGAACTGAAGACTCACACAGACTTTAAATGCCTCAGGTGCTGGAAAGTTCTAAAAAATGTCAAGTTTATGAATCACATGAATCACCATTTGGAACTTGAGAGGCAGAGAGGTGACAGCTGGAAAAACCACACCACGTGCCAGCACTGCCACCGCCAGTTTCCTACTCCCTTCCAGCTGCAGTGTCACAGTGAAAGTGTCCACCTCCCCAGGAGCCCTCCGCAGTCTGTCATATCTGTGAATTATCCTTTTAGACTGATCAGGTTCTCTTACAGCACATGAAAGACAATCATAAGCCTGGTGAAATGCCCTATGTATGCCGAGTTTGCAGTTACAGATCATCATTCTTTGCAGATGTGGATGCACATTTCAGAGCATACCATTGTAACACTAAGAATTTGCTTTGCCCATTTTGTCTCAAAATTTTTAAAGCTGCAACACCATAAATGCGTCACTGTAGGGGGCACTGGAAAAAGAGTTTTCACCAGTGTTCCAAATGTTGGCTACAGTTTTTTAACTTTCAAGGAGAAAATGGGACACAAGACCCAGTGTCATCAAATGTTTAAGAAGCCTAAGCAGCTAGAAGGATTACCTCCTAAAACAAAAGTTGTTATTCAGGTGTCATGGGAACCCCTTCAACCAGGATTGGAGGAAGTAGCATGCATTACTGTGAACACATCTGATTCTCGGTCATCACCCCCCAATTCTAAATGTAGGAGATTAAAAAAAGAAAAACAAATTCTCCTTTCAGTAAGTCTGAAGCAAGTATTTCAGTCAAAGTTACAAACCCCATTAAAAACAGAAACTTAAACTCTAGCATTATTCAATAATGTCACATATAGTGAAAATGGTGGGTAATATATGTGTTTTTGTTTTAAATACGTGAAGTATAGTTTCATTCTATCTGAATATTGAGATGTTATTTAAAAATATATTACCTGTATTTCATACAATTGTCTTAACATGTTTGAAGAATGTGTGTGTTTGAGAGAGAGAGAGAGAATGAGAAATGTGGAGAAGAGAAAAGTAACATCCCATTTTGGTATTTCATGTTATTTACAAGTTTGAAAGCTCTGCCATACATGTAATCTGTAGATTGTTTGATCAATGTAATTTTCAACTGTAGTTTCATGCCTTGCTGATCTCATTAACAACTATATAGCCCGATTGCAATGGCTTTGTTTATGGTATGGTTCCCTGTGCTGCTGAACTCTCCGAAGTGCCTCTGTGCTGATCTAAGTTTACCTGGCTCTGAAAACACGCTGTGGAGAAGTTGATGGAGAAGTTATGATGCGAGTTTGGACCAGACACGGGATTGACTCAGCGGAGAGCTGTGGCTTCTTGTCCCAGGTGAGGAAGAGGGATACTTTCACTCCAGGCATGGAACCAAGGCAGAAGGAACACTGTCCCAGAGAGTCTTGACCTGGCTCAGGGACATGTCAAGGAAGCCAACCATTAAAATGCCTGTGTTTGGTGAAAGACCCCTGCAAGCATCAAGCAGGCCCTGTGCATCACTGACTGCAGTTGGGGAAGCAGAGCTAGGTAATCAAATGAGGCCTGGTGCCTGTGGACCTCTTGGTGAGTGATCTAAAGGGAAATTTGATTCATTCCGTCCTCTTTCCCATTTGGCTGGCCTATAGTCAAAGTGAAGTAGCCATATCTGCCTCAGACACAGTAGTAAAGCAAGGGAAAATTCCCAAAGCAAAAAGAGTCTTGATGTCCACTTTGGTTTGGCTGGACCCATAGTTTTAACTGCAAAGGAACAAACACAGGGAATCTGTTCAGTTTATGAATTGGGCTAAATTTAGCTCTCTTACCCTGAAGTTACAATGGAGTTGTCCAAGGATAGTAAATGTAGGGCCTAAAAATGGCCCAGGGTGATGAAACCCTTTTCGGAACTTTCCCTTCCTTTTTCCACCTACCTGTGTCTTACCCTAGTTGAACATGTGAAGATTTCAGTTTTGTATGTGACCTTGCCTTGGACACCAATGTAGTACAGTTAGCAGACGGTACTAATTGTTTGTGTGTGTAAGTTCCCATTTTCTCAAACGAATCCTGAGTATTGGTCTTACTTGATACAGTCTGATGTGCAGGAATTGTCTCATTTATTTCAGTAATTATCAGTTCATAGAGTTCTTATCCTTCCTCTAATCTATCCAACTATTTGATCTGTGATTATACTTGTGGAATCCCTTTTTCTTGCAGTCTCCAGGGGCTCTTTCACACACCTGTGGCGTCCCCTCACTGTGGTTCCTGAACATCAGCACACTTGGCTGCCTCCGTGGGTTCCTGGAGTTGAGTCTCCTCCTGGAGTTGAATGTCATCCCTTCTCCACTTCTGGCACGGATCCCTAGCAGTCTCTGTGCACCATTCTAGGAACCCCGGTTCCTGGCTGTAGACCTATGCCAGGAGAAATCCTCTTGCTTTCTCCTCCTCTTGTTCTCTCCCCACTCTGTCTCCCTCCTCAATCTACTTAAATCCTCTAAGCTTTCACAAACTTATGGAAAGTGATAATCACCAAGGGGTTAGGATCCCTCTCAGAACTGAAGAGGCTCTACAGATCACTAAGCTGTAGTGAGTCTGTTGTCTCAATTTTAGGTAATTTCCTGAGTGTAAATTCAGACACCAATAAATTGTATTTATTTACTCAAAGCTTGATTGATTGGTTTGCACTTTGAATATTTTACCAGGCCTTTCCAGTTAGTTTCCTTGGGCCAAAGCCCTTTGCTAAGTGTCAGCTTAAACCACTTTTAGGTGTATAAAGAGTGTGTGTTTGTGTGTGGTCTCAGGTGAAAAGTCTCTGTGTCAAAAAATGTGCACACTATTGCATTCTTATCTCCTTTATTTCTATAGTAAAAATATGAAATGTTTTAGTTATGTGTTTCTGTTGTTCTGAGTGTTATCAACACTGTTAACTGTTGTGTGCTCTGAGGTATGCTCCTAAGGAGTACACATTGTATTTACTGCCGAATAAAAAGGTTCCAGAGATATGGTCCCTGACTACTTCCTTTCTTCCATTCTCTGTCCTTCTACTCTACTGTTTTCCCCACTAATGCACTGTTTTTGCCAACACCCAGCCCTTCATGGCATGCTACCGTCCATGTTTGGGATTCACCAATGCAGTTGAAATCACAAGGAAATGTCCAAACTCCTCCGTTTCCTTCTTCTCCTTAAAGGCCCTTTGAGTCTCCAGCCTCTTTTCTCTACAGCCTAGATTTCCTAGGTTTTCACACACAGACACACAGACACACACACAGACACACACACACACACACGTCTCCAGCCTCTTCTCTCTACAGCCTAGATTTTCACAAACACACACACACACACACACACACACACACACACACACACACACGAGAGAATAACATCAGGAGTTGCAGAAAAGGACAGGCATACACTATTTGCAACCGGAGAATTTTTTGGCAGTGGAAGAGTGCTGCTGACTTTTTAGGTTCCTTACCCCAGGCCATGCCCTGTTGGAATAGCTGTGTGGACCAGGTTCCCCAGCCCGTAAGCTGTTGAACCCCAAATAACTAAAGATTCAGATAAATAGATAAAATCGTGGGCCTCTGACTTAGTCCCCTGTATATGTATATATATATATATACACACACACACACACATACATATATATATGTATATATTTATGTATATGTATGTATAGTATATGTATATGAGAGAGACCCAGCATGAGGCAGGTTCAAGTTTTACTGTTAGAATTTTCTGGAAGTTTTTTTAAGAAAGTTACCCTGTTGGAATAGCTGTGTGGACCAGGTTCCCCAGCCCGTAAGCTGTTGAACCCCAAATAACTAAAGATTCAGATAAATAGATAAAATCGTGGGCCTCTGACTTAGTCCCCTGTATATGTATATATATATATATACACACACACACACACATACATATATATATGTATATATTTATGTATATGTATGTATAGTATATGTATATGAGAGAGACCCAGCATGAGGCAGGTTCAAGTTTTACTGTTAGAATTTTCTGGAAGTTTTTTTAAGAAAGTTTTGATACATGTATACGAATGATGCCTTCTGGACTCAGACAGGGTTGTAATGAGAGGCGTCTCCAAGGGACAGCTCGGGGCTCTTTGGACATTTTCTGTTGATCAGCATTTCTGAGTGAGATTGTCGACCTATAAATAAAAGTGGTGCCTCCCAGCTCTCCTGCAGAGCTTAACAGGAACACTGGGGCCACCCTGAGGAGACAGGCAAAAATGGCGGATGGCTCAGAAGGTAACGTGTCTGGCTGCAATGTGGGAGACCTGAGTTTGATTCCTGGGTTGGGAAGATCCCCTGGAGAATGAAATGGCAATCCACTCCAGGACTCTTCCCTGGAAAATCCCAAGGACGAAGGAGCCTGATAGGCTACAGTCCATGGGGTCGCAAAGAATCAGAAATGTCTATTCAAATTCTTTTCCTGGTTGCTAAGTGCTTTTTTTTTTTTTCTGGTTGGAAACACCTATCATAAATGTTTACCATCTGAACCATTTTTGCATGCTAAGTATTTCACACACTTTCATCAGCCTTTTGGAGAAAGAAATGGCAACCCACTCCATTATTCTTGCCTGGAGAATCCCACGGACAAAGGGGCCTGGTGAGCTATAGCCCATGGGGACGAAGAGTTGGACACAACTGAGCAACTAACACATATCCACACACATCATCCCAGTGTTGTTTTGTTGTCATCATTGTTTTAGCTGTGCTATGCAGCTTGAATGACACTTCCCTGGTTGAGGATCATACCGAGGCCCCTGATAGGAAACTGTGGAGTCCTAACCCCTGAACTACCAGGGAATTCCTTATGACCTTGTTATGAAGTAGATCTCTACACCTTTTCATCTTGCAAAACTGAAACTGGATACCCATCACCTGTCCCATTAAGCAACAACTCCTCTTTTCTTCCCTGTTTCCCTAGACCATGGACGCCATCATTATTCTTTGTTTTCATTCTATTGCTTGACTATATTAGATATTTCGTAGGAGTAGAAACATACAGTATTTGTCTTTTTTATGACTGGCTTATTTCCTTTGGCTCGATGTCTTAACTGATCATGCATGTTGTAGCATGTAACAGAGTTTCCTTTCTATGGCTAAAGAGTGTTTCATTGTATGTATATATCACAGTTGATGGACATTTATATGCTTCCACCACTTCATTGTGATTAGTGCTGTTGTGAGCATGGCTGTGCAGATATCTCAAGACCCCGTGTTAACTTCTTTTGAATTTCTGTCCTGAAGTGGAATTGCAGAATCGTGTGTTAATTCTAGTTTTTAATTTTTCGAGGAGACTTTATACTGTTTTCTGTAGCAGTTGCACCATTTTAAAATCGATCCATAACACAGAAGGATCCAGTTTCTGTACATGCTTGCCAACAGTCNCACAATTTCGTGGTGATTAGTTCTGCCATGAGCATGGCTTTGTAGATATCTCAAGACCCAAAGTTAACTTCTTTTGAATTTCTATCCTGAAGTGGAATTGCTGAATCGTGTGTTAGTTCTAGTTTTTAAGTTTTCGAGGAGCCTTTATACTGTTTTCTGTAGCAGTTGCACCATTTTAAAATCTATCCATAACACAGAAGGATCCAGTTTCTCTACATGCTTGTCAACAGTCATCCTTTCCTTTCCTTTCCTTCCCATGTAAACACACACACATGCACACACAAGTTTTTTTCATATCCTTTTCCATTACTGTTGGTCACAAATTATGAATATAGTTCCTTGCACTATACAGTATGATCTTGTTTATCTATTCTATATATTAATATTATAGTTTGCATCTGGTAATCACCAGCTCCCAATCTATACCTGCCCACCCTTCCCATCTTGATAATAACATAGTCTGCTCTCCATGTCTGTGAATCTGTTTCTGTTTCATAGAAAAGTTCATTTGTGTCATATTGTAGAGTCCGCATGGAAGAGATGCCATACGATATTTGTCTTTTTCTTTCTGACTTCCTAAGTATTCTTTTTAATGCTAGTGTAGATTGAAGTATTTACTTAACTTCATTTTCAGAATATTTGTTGTTACCATATAGAAATGTGATTGAATTTTAAACTACTTATCTTGTATTCTGCAAGCTTTCTATTAATTCTAATGCTTGTGTTTTCTTCAGGATTTTCTATATACAAAAGTATGTTATCTCCAATATACCTTGTACTTTTCCTTTCCATACTGAAGTCTTTTTTTGTTTGTTTGTTTGTTTGTTTGTTTTTCCCAACAGCAACAATTCCTTTTTCTTACCTGATTGCTCTGGTTGTAGAACTGCCAGTATACTATTGATCCAAAGTGTGGAATAGACTTCCTTGTGTTGTTGCTAGTCTTAGAGGGAAAGCTTTCAGGTTTTCATTATTAAGTGTGATGTTAGGTGGGAAATGCTTTTTCTGCAGGCAGATGTGTTTTTTTGTTCTTTGTAGTTTTCAAATGGCATAATGTTGATTGACTTTCATATAATATATCAGCTTTGCATATCTCCATAAATCCCACATGATCATGGTATGCAATCTTTTTTATATGTTGTTTGATTTTGTTTGCCAGTATTTTGTTGAGGACTCTTTCACCTGTATTCCTAACGGATATGATGTGTGTGTGTGTGTGTGTGTGTGTGTGTGTGTGTGTGTGTGTGTAATGTCTCTGTCTGATATTGGTATGAGAAAATGCTGGCATCATTTTGCCTGCTATGGGGGAAAGAGAAATGTGGAGCGAAGGATGAAGCATTATTGGTTTTAGGTTTAATGAGGATTAGAGGGAGAAATTGAGGATATATCAGTGTGGAATTGGGGTGAGATTATCAAGAGAGTTCATTCTCAATTTCCTAGGCCTGTGTTAAGTGCTTGACGTTGAATTATGCTGTTTGTGAACTATGTATGCTGCTGCTAAATGGCTTCCGGCATGTCCAACTCTGTGGGACCCCAAAGACGGGGGCCTACAGGTTAACTCTGTATAGATACTTTATCCTTTGAATTTGCTACCTATTTTCTTTATTGACATTTATGAAATTAGTATTTGTGAATCAGTTGTAATGTGTATTTAAAATACATTTTCTTCCAATTTTACTAGAAAACAAGATGCCATTGAATAGCTGATGCCTTTTAAAAAGGGCTGCTAAGCTTAAGTCTAACAAATAAGCATGTTTGTCTTTAAGATACAGATACATGTGTAAAAGTTACAAGTTTGCCCAAAAAGATGCAGCTGGTGTGTGGTTCACTTAGAATTCTCACTGAATCTTCTTTGACTTCAAAGTCCATGTTTCTAAACACTGTACAACAGT
>SJXQ01012251.1:16435-33721 GCA_006408695.1 Aepyceros melampus
CAAAGCCTGTCTTGCCAGTTTGTGACTCAGAATCAAGATCAACAGATAGTCCTGTTATTACTGAGCCTATGTCTAAAGATGATGATAAAAGTATTTCACCACAAATAGTGCCTAATATCTTTTCAGAGTTATGTTCTCCTTTGATTACCTTCACAAGTTCATTGCAGCATCTGGGAGAAGCAACAGTTTCTGCTGGAGATATGAATAAAAGTCCTCACGTCTCCAAGCGACTTTCCACTTCTGAAACAAATCGCACAAATCCCAAAAGGCCTAAACTCAGTGATGGCATTAGAGGGGAACATTCTTTAGCTTTGACCCCTTCCGGCATTTTTCATACAGTGACTACTCAGCAAAGCATCCAAGACGGTGTCCCTACCTCACTAAGCCATGTTCAGAGTGGAGACTTTGGTCCAACAGCTTTTCCAACAGACAGTGTTCATTGCAAGCCCGTAAGACCGTTAGGGGAAACTGGACGGAAAAAAACTGACTTTCCAAGCTTAGCAGGTCAAAACAAGATTGCTGATCGCACAGAAGGACACCTGCTGGTGTTACCTCATGACTTCTACTATGGACAGCATATAGGAGATGGGCAGCCAGAACCGAAGACTCACACAGCCTTTAAATGCCTCAGGTGCTTGAAAGTTCTAAAAAATGTCCAGTTTATGAATCACATGAAGCAGCATTTGGAACTTTAGAGGCAGAGAGGTGAAAGCTGGAAAAACCACACCACGTGCCAGCACTGCCACCGCCAGTTTCCTACTCCCTTCCAGCTGCAGTGTCACAGTGAAAGTGTCCACACTCCCCAGGAGCCCTCCACAGTCTGTCATATCTGTGAATTATCCTTTGAGACGGATCAGGTTCTCTTACAGCACATGAAAGACAATCATAAGCCTGGTGAAATGCCCTATGTATGCCGAGTTTGCAGTTACAGATCACCATTCTTTGCAGATGTGGATGCACATTTCAGAGCATACCATTGTGATACTAAGAATTTGCGTTGCCCGTTTTGTCTCAAAATTTTTAAAGCTGCAACACCATACATGCGTCATTGTAGAGGACACTGGGAAAAGGGTTTTCACCAATGTTCCAAATGTCGGCTACAGTTTTTAACTTTCAAGGAGAAAATGGGGCACAAGACCCAGTGTCATCAAATGTTTAAGAAGCCTAAGCAGCTAGAAGGATTACCTCCTGAAACAAAAGTTGTTATTCAGGTGTCACGGGAACCCCTTCAACCAGGATTGGAGGAAGTAGCATGCATTACTGTGAACACATCTGATTCTGGGTCATCATTCCCCAATTCTAAATGTAGGAGATTTAAAAAAGGAAAACAAAGTTATTTGTCCTTTCAATAAGTCTGAAGCAAGTGTTGCGTCAAAGTTACAAACCCCATTACAAACAGAAACTTAAACTCTAGCATTATTCAATAATGTCACATATAGTGAAAATGATGGGTAATGTATGTGTTTTTGTTTTAAATACGTGAAGTATAGTTTATTTTGATCTGAATATTGAGATGTTATTTAAAAATCTATTACCTCCATTTCATACAATTCTCTTAACATCTTTGAAGAATGTGTGTGTTTGAGAGAAAGAGAGAGAGAATGAGAAATGTGGAGAAGAGAAAAGTAACATCCCATTGTGGTGTTTCATGTTATTTGCAAGTTTGAAAGCTCTACCATACATATAATCTGTAGAGTGTTTGATCGATGTAATTTTCAACTGTAGTTTCATGCCTTGCCGATCTCAGGATCAACTATATAGCCAGATTGAAATGGATTTGTTTATGGTATGGTTCCCTGTGCTTCTGATCTCTCCGAAGTGACTCTTGTGGTGATCTAAGTTCACCTGGCTCTGGAAACACGCTGTGGAGAAATTGATGGAGAAGTTATGATGCGAGTTTGGACCAGACATGGGATTGACTCAGCAGAGAGCTGTGACTTCTTGTCCCAGGTGAGGAAGAGGGATCCTTTCACTCCAGGCATGGAACCAAGGCAGAAGGAACACTGTCCCAGAGAGTCTTGACCTAGCTCAGGGACATGTCAAGGAAGCCAACCATTAAAATGCCTGTGTTTGGTGAAAGACCCTGCAAGCATCAAGCAGGCCCTGTGCATCACTGACTGCCGTTGGGGAAGCAGAGCTAGATAATCGAATGAGGCCTGGTGCCTGTGGACCTCTTGGTGAGTGATCCAAAGGGGAATTTGATTCATTACGTCCCCTTTCCCATTTGGCTGGCCTATAGTCAAAGTGAAGTAGCCATATCTGCCTCAGACACAGTAGGAAAGCAAGTGAAAATTCCCAAAGCAAAAAGAGCCTTGATGTCCACTTTGGTTTGGCTGGACACATAGTTTTAACTACAAAGGAACAAACAGAGGGAATCTGTTCATTTTATGAATGGGCTAAATTTAGTTCTCTTTCCTCAAGTTGCAATGGAGTTGTCCAAGAATAGTAAATGTAGGGCATAAAAATGGCCCAGGGTGATGAACCCCTTTTTGGAACTTTCCCTTCCTTTTTCCAGTTACCTGTGTCTTACCCTACTTGAACATGTGAAGATTTCTGTTTTGTATGTGACCTTGCCTTGGACACCAATGTAGTACAGTTAGCAGACAGTACTAATTGTTTGTGTGTGTAAGTTCCCATTTTCTCAAACGAATCCTGAGTTTTGGTCTTACTTGATACAGTCTGATGTGAAGGAATTGTCTCATTTATTTAAGTAATTATCAGTTCATAGAGTTCTTATCCTTCCTCTAATCTATCTGACTATTTGATCTGTGATTATACTCATGGAAATCCTTTTGCTTGCAGTCTCCAGGGGCTCTTTCACACACCTGTGGGGTCCCCTCACTGTTGGTTCCTGAACGTCAGCACACTTGGCTGCCTCCATGGGTTTCTGGAGTTGAGTCTCCTCCTGGAGTTGAATGTCATCCCTTCTCCACTTCTGGCACGGATCCCTAGCAGTCTCTGTGCACCATTCTAGGAACCCGGGTTCCTGGCTCTAGACCTATGCCAGGAGAAATCCTCTTGCTTTCTCCTCCTCTTGTTCTCTCCCCACTCTGCCTCCCTCCACAATCTACTTAAATCCTCTAAGCTTTCACAAACTTATGGAAAGTGATAATCACCAAGGGGTTAGGATCCCTCTCAGAACTGAAGAGGCTCTACAGATCACTAAGCTGTAGTGAGTCTGTTGTCTCAATTTTAGGTAATTTCCTGAGTGTAAATTCAGACACCAATAAATTGTATTTATTTACTCAAAGCTTGATTGATTGGTTTGCACTTTGAATATTTTACCAGGCCTTTCCAGTTAGTTTCCTTGGGCCAAAGCCCTTTGCTAAGTGTCAGCTTAAACCACTTTTAGGTGTATAAAGAGTGTGTGTGTGTGTGTGTGTGTGGTCTCAGGTGAAAAGTTTCTGTGTAAATAATGTGCACAGTAGTGCATTCTTATCTCCTTTATTTCTATAGTAAAAATATGAAATGTTTTAGTTATGTTTTTTTTTGTTGTTGCTGAGTATTATCAACACTAACTGTTGTGTGCTCTGAGGTATGCTCCTAAGGAGTATACATTGTATTTACTGCCAAATAAAAAGGTTCCAGTGATATGGTCCCTGACTTCTTCCTTTCTTCCATTCTCTGTCCTTCTACTATACTGTTTTCCCCACTAATGCAATGTTTTTGCCAACACTGGCCTTTTCCTCAAGCAAATTCCNGTTTTTGTTGTTGCTGAGTATTATCAACACTGTTACCTGTTGTGTGCTCTGAGGTATGCTCCTAAGGAGTACACATTGTATTTACTGCCAAATGAAAAGGTTCCAGTGATATGGTCCCTGACTACTTCTTTTCTTCCATTCTCTCTCCTTCTACTCTACCGTTTTCCCCACTAATGCATTGTTTTTGCCAACACTGGCCTTTTCCTCAAGCAAATTCCATTTCTTTCTGATCCAAATACTTTGCAACTGCTGTTGTTCTGAAAATGCTCTTCACCCAGCCTTTCATGGCATGCTACCGCCCATGTTTGAGATTCACCAATGCAATTGAAATCACAAGGAAATGTCCTAACCCCTCCGTTTCCTTCTTCTCCTTAAAGGCACTTTGTCTCCACCCTCTTCTCTCTACAGCCTAGATTTCCTAGATTTTCACACACACACACACACACACACACACACACACACACACACACACACACACACACACACACACACACACAAGTCTCCAGGGTCTTCTCTCTACAGCCTAGATTTTCACACACACACACACACACACACACACACACACACACACGAGAGAGAATAACATCAGGACTTTCGGAAGAGGACAGGCATACACTATTTGCAACTGGAGAATTTTTTGGCAGTGGAAGAGGGCTGCTGACTTTGTAGGTTCCTTACGTCAGGCCATGCCCTGTTGGAATAGCTGTGTGGACCAGCTTCCCTGGCCCTTAAGCTATTGAACCCCAAATAACTAAAGATTCAGATAAATTGGAGATAAAATGGTGGGCTTCTGACTTACTCCCCTGTATATACATATGTATGTATATGTATATGTATATGTATATGAGAGAGACCCAGTATGAGGCACGTTCAAGTTTTACTGTTAGAACTTTCTGGAAATTTTTTTTTTTAAGTTTTGTTACATGTATAGGAATGGTGCCTTCTGGACTCAGACAGGGGTGGAATGAGAGGCGTCTCCAAGGGACAGCTCGGGCTCTTTGGACATTTTCTGTTGGTCAGCATTTCTGAGTGAGATTGTTGATCTATAAATAAAAGTGGTGCCTCCCAGCTCTCCTGCAGAGCTTAAGAGGAACACTGGGGCCACCCTGAGGAGACAGGCAAAAATGGCGGGTTGAGCTGGAAGTTTCAAATGGTCGTGTCACTTACCTGAGTTTGCGATGTTTCCTTATGTCTAAGGGTGTTCATAGTTATCTCAGTGTTTCAGGCAATGATTATAATCATCATCGCTTATGTGCAGAGAGTAAGTTTGAAGACCCCCAGTGGACATCTGTAACCTCACATAGCATCAAACCCTATATACTCAATGGTTCTTCTATACAAACATAACTGTGAGGCAGCATATTTTATAAAAGCACAGTAAGAGATTGGCATGGCACCCCACTCCAGTACTCTTGCCTTGAAAATCCCAAGGACGGAGGAGCCTGTTGATTGCAGTCCATGGAGTCACAAAGAGTTGAACATGACTGAACGACTTCACTTTTACTGTTCACTGTCATGCATTGGAGTAGGAAATGGCAATCCACTCCAGTGTTCTTGTGTGGAGAATCCCAAGGATGGCAGAGCCTGGTGGGCTGCCTTCTCTGGGGTCGCACAGAGTCAGACACTACTGAAGTGACTTAGCAGCAGCAAGAGATTGGCAACTGCCTAATAATAACAGGAAAGTGAGAGTGAAGTCACTCAGTCATGTCGAGCTGTTTGCGACCCCATAGACCACAGCTTACTGGGCTCCTCTGTCCATGGGGTTTTCCAGGCAAGAATTCTTGAGTGGGTTGCCACTTCATCCTTCAGAGGATTCTCCTGACCCAGGGATCAAACCCGGGTCTGCTGAATTGTAGTCAGACACTTTACCATCTGAGCCAGGGAAAGTGTAATAATAACCAAGAACCATTATAAAAATATACGTTTATAAAAGTGCTTTGATTGTATTCACTATGTAAAATATATTACTGTACTAATTCAGGGATTTTTTTTTCACCCTAACTAAGCGCTTACTATGCTTTGAGGCCATATCTTTTGCAGTTTGAGGTCTGACAACAAAACTAACCCATATTTCTATTCTCTTCACATTCACTACAGATATTAGGAACCTCAGTACACATTTATTTTTTCTCTTTTTATATCAAACTGAGAACTTGGATCTTTTCACTTAAGGGTAACACTTAATGGATTCTCTCTGGCATATCTAAATGGCCAGCATCACTCCACTTATGGTTTGGGGCCATTATTGAATAAAATAAGGATGACTTTCTATCAAGCCCTGTGACATCTCATCAGGCATCGTGGTAACAGACTGACAAACAGGTGGGATGTTCAGGACTAAGGAACAGTTCACATTGCAGGCAGGAGGAAGCAGGATGGTGTGAGACTCCAACCACACTCCTCAGAATGACCTGCAGTTTAAAGCACATGAGTTACATATTTCTGGAATTTTCGATTTACTATTCTCGGTGACAACTGAGAGTTAACTGAAACCACAGAGAATGAGACCTGAGATCAGAGGGGATTATCTTGTCTTGTGATGGCCTTTAGTTTGAAAAAACAGTAGAAGGGGTCACTTGAATCTACAAGGGATTGCAAAATGACCCATCTCTTCCTGTGTGAGGAAGCACAAGCACCACCACAGCTCGAGAAAAAGACTGCCATGTCCAAATCCAGAGATGAGGACAATGATGATGCTGAATTCATCTTTGTGGGAATGGAACACGTCAGTGAGGATGCTGAAACCCTCTTAGTCAGAGTGATTTCAAATTCAAATCCAGTCATTTCTAACATTTTGAACTGAGTGACCAAGGGCTCATCTTCAGGAAGAAAGTAGGGCCACATGTGTCCAGATCCCTCTTGCATGTTGCATCCTGCAAATCTCAGGACCCCAGCATCAGAGCCAGCTCCTGTATCACCAACTTCTCAGTCTGTATGGGGAGGAAGGGGCAGTTCTATTTTTTCCGAGCCTTCACCTAAACCTGATTATTAAATGAGCTCTCCGGAAGCTGTCCTTCACAATTCAGATTTGCTCTCTCCACAGCCTCACTGTCTCTCTGGAGCTGTTCTCTCATTAGCAGGCAAGGATGAAGTTCAGTTGAGTTCAGTCACTCAGTCGTGTCTGACTCTTTGCCACCCCATGAATCGCAGCAGCCCAGGCCTTCCTGGGCCCACTTAACTCAAAGTGGTGTCCGACTTCAGATGTAAAATTTAAGAGTGGGACTCCCCAAAGACCCAAACTCAGCAATGGAATCCCAAGGGGACCTGCCTCCACCATGGTCCCTCCAGGTATCTCTCCTACCAAGAACACGACCTTGGAAGAGTCTCTGACCTCACTGAACCATGTTCATGATGGGGCATCATTTTCACAGACTCATGCCAATGACCAGGCATGCTTCAGTCTTCTGGATCCAGAAAGAACATGCAGTTTGGAAGAGCTGGAGAAAACGGACATTGTGACTCTTGCAAGTCAGAGCAGAACTGTTGATCCCATAAGGGAAATCTGGCCACGTTATTTTGCCAGGGTCCAACCCGGGTGGATCCAGGGATATTCAAAGCAGGGACAGGGCAGGCAGATAGGACAGGATAGGAGAGAACAGGATAGCTCAGGAGAGAATAGTATAGTAAGAAATTAGTGGGGAAAAGGAGGCTGATTAACTTGTTTTATGTGGAAAGCCAATAAAACGTGGAGACAAGAGGTTTGCACCATCTACGTTAGGCCCCCAGCGTTCATTTGAATATCAGAGAGTGCCCTGCCCTGGGCTCTCTCTCTGACATCTTTGCAGCCGGGACAGGTAAGTAGACATGGTGAGCCTCTACACCCCAGAGGGGAATTCAACCGAAATGGGGGAGAAAAAGAAAAGAACGACATGGGGAAGCCCAGCATCAGTGCAAGACTCCAAAAGAGAAAAAGGGCCGTTTATTGTTGAAACTCAGCTTATATACCCCTAGTTGTACATAATGGATTATGCAGAGTTATACAGGGGCAGCAGTCCTGACCCTCATTGAGAAAAGGCTTTCTTTNGCCCAGCGTCTGCAAGACTCCAAAAGGGAAAAAGGGCCATTTATTGTTGAAACTCAGCTTATATACCCCAAGTTGTACATAATGGATTATGCAGAGTTATACAGGGGCAGCAGTCCTGACCCTCATTGAGACAAGGCTTTCTTTTTTGCATACTCTCCCGTTACAAAAGGTCTCAGCCGCTTTACAGTATCTTCTGGCCAAGAGGCCTGTTAACATGTCTATGGCTCTCTTCTGATGAGGTTTTGCTAACCAGAAGACTCATTTGTGTTAACCTTTCCAAAGCATGAATGCCACTCTCAGAAAACACTAAATAAAACTACGGCAATTTGTAATACAAGGAAGTGCAGTGATTTATAGCAAAAGAAAAGGTAATTTACTCAAAAGTTTACTATTGCTAACATCAAAACTACTATATATCCTTTTCCATATTCCATTAACATTGATTACATCTTCCTGGGTGCCTGATAGATAAAAAATGAGGAGGTCTGGCAGGAATCATTGATTAACCGTAAAATCCTGTCACCAATATGAATTGGCAAAGGTTCTGAAACTTTAAGATACTTTAAGGCTTTTGTGCCCCCACAGCTGGGATGTTGTGAGTAACTGACAAGCTTGTAGAAGGTCAGGGGAACTGGTTAGCCAGGCTAGAGCATTATCAAATGGGGGTTCGGATGAAACACTCCTTTAAAAGCAGAAGGCCAAAGACCTGAATTAACTTTTTCATGAGAAAGTCAGAAAATATTGGGAAAACAGATTCTTATGTTTTGGGGTACATGATAAGGAAAAACCAGGGAGAAATCCGAAGACTCAAATTGCGTGCCATCTGAGTTTGCCACGTGACCCTGTCACAGGTGGGATTCCTCACTCTGGCTCCCGAAAGTATTTCATGACTTTTACTATGGCAGCATACAAGAGATGGCAGCTAGAACAGAAGACTCACACAGCCTTTACAGGCCTCAGCTGCTTGGGAGCTCTCACAAATGTAAGTTTATGACTCACGTGATGAGCCATCAGGAGTTTGAGTGGCAGAAAGGTGACAGCTGGGAAATCCACACTACCTGCCAGCACTGTCACCACCAGTTTGACACCCCTTTCTGGCTGCAGTGTCACACTGAAAGTGACCACACTTCCTGGGTGCCGTCCGCAGTCTGTAATATCTGGAAATTGTCCTCCAAAACAGATCAGGTTCTCTTCCAGCACGTGAAGGACAGTCACAAAACTGGCAAAATGCCCTATGCATGCTGTGTTTGCAATTACAGATTGTCAGCCTTTGCTAATGTAGAGGCACATTTGAGAACATGGCACAGAAATGAACAATTTGCTTTATCTTTTTCTCCTCGAAATTTTCAAACTGGTGACACCCTTGGTAAACCACACTTGGAGGCACTGGAACAGGAGGGTCTTTCCATGTTGCAAGTGCTGGCTACAGTGTTTGAACCTGAATGAAAAGACAGAGCACCAAACCAAGCATCCTCAGTCATTTGAAAAAACATAGCAATTGGAAGGATTACCTCCTTAAACAGAGGTCATGATATGAACTGCAGTTCATCTGGGACTGAGAGACACAGCATCCATCATTTTGAAGTCCACTGCCTCCCAAGCACCACCCAGGAAATTTACAAAGAAGATTGGTTACAAACACAAAATATTCCAGACGTGTTGCAGCAAGGGATCTGGCTATAAAGTTACATTCTACCCACCTCCAGAAATGCAAAAAAAGCCCTCTTGACGTTCAGCCAGCTGTACATAAAGACCCTGACTGGCTTTTGTTGTTCAGTTGCTCAGTCATGTCTGATTCCCTGTGACCTTAAGAACTTTAGTATGCCAGGCTTCCCTGCCCATCACCATCTCCTAAAGATTGCTCTAACTCATTCCATTGGGTGGCTGATGCCATCCAACCATGTCTTCCTCTGTCATGCCTTCTGCTCCTGCCTTAAATATCCCAGTATCAGATTTTTGTTTGTTCTTGTTTTCGTTTTTTCCCAATGAGCTGACTCTTCCCATCAGAGGCCAAAGTCTTGGAGATTCAGCATCAGTTCTTCCACTGAATATTCAGGGATGACTTCCCTTAGGATTGACTAGTTGGATCTCCTTGCATTCCACGGAGCTCTTAAAAGGGTTCTCCATTCTCAAGCACCACAGTTCGGAAAGATCAATTCTGCAGCAGTCAATTTTCCTTATGGTGCAGCTCTTCCTTCTGTATCTGACTACTGGGAAAATCATAACTTTGACATTTTGGACATTTGTTGACAAAGTAATGCCTCTGTCTTTTAATACACTGTCTAGGTTTGTCACAACTTCGCTTCCAAGGAGTGAGCATCTCTTAATTTCCCAGAGTCAGTAACCATCTCCAGTTATTTTGGAGCTCAAGAAAATACAGTCTGGCTCTACTGTAACTGAGATTGCACGTGTTTCATCTCTCTACTATCAAGTAGCTTTGGAATCTCCATGTTGCTTCCTGGCCACTCTGTGCCCCCCAAAGTAACCACTTCTCTAACCTCTAGCAGCAGGGATTCATTTTTCTGTATTTCCAATTTTAAATAAGTAGAATCACACAATGGAGTTTCTGTTCGCCTCGTCTTGGTTTTCTTTAAAATAAGTGAGGTGTATTCTTATTGTATGTAGGTGTGGAACATTCTTTTTCATTGCTGGGTAGAATTCCCTCAGACGAATTGGCATAGTCTTATATGTGCATTTTCCTGTGCCTGAAATTTGAAGCTCCGATTTTGCTTTTGGAATAAGCTTCCTGTGAGCCTGTTTGTGCCTTACATAGTAATTCCTCTAGGATAGCTATATCTATATGTCTCGACATGAGATGTTCTGACAATGCATGTGGTAGTGGTTTGGTTGCTAAGCGATACTTAACTCTTACAACCGCACAGACTCTAGCCCACCAGGCTCCACTGTCCATAGGATTTCCCAGGCAAGAATATGACAATGGGTTGGCATTTCCTTCTCCAGAGGATTTTCCTGACCCAGGGTTCAAACCTAGGTCTCCTCCATTGCAGGCAGATGTTACTGATTGAGCCAGTCTAACATGCAGGTACAGTCAAATGCTGTTTTCAAACTGATTGAAGCCATGTGTATTTCCACTAACAGTACTGGCACTTCCATTTCTACCGAACATTCCCAGGCAAGAATATGACAATGGGTTGGCATTTCCTTCTCCAGAGGATTTTCCTGACCCAGGGTTCAAACCTAGGTCTCCTCCATTGCAGGCAGATGTTATGATTGAGCCAGTCTAACATGCAGGTACAGTCAAATGCTGTTTTCAAACTGATTGAAGCCATGTGTATTTCCAGTAACAGTACTGGCACTTCCATTTCTACCGAACACCTGGCATGGTCAGTTAGTTTCATCATATAACTAAGCAGGACGCTGCAGGGTTTCCCAGTTATAGACAACCCCCTCCCCAGCCCCCAGAAATGTACCCTGTCTCTATTGGTAGAAAAACTTGAGGCCCTAGACCTTCCATGAGTTTCAAAGAACAAATTTAATTAGAAGTGAAACACTACAGAAACAAGAAAAACGTCAAGAAAGACAAACAATAATTTCTTGTTGGGCAGTCGTGTTCACTCTTGGCGATCCCATGGACTGCCGCACACCAGGCTTCTCAGTCCTTCAGCATCTCCTGGAGCTTGCTCAAGCTCAAGTGCATTGAGTGTGTGATGCCATCCAACCATCTCATTCTCTGTCATCCCCTTGTCCTCCTGCCTGCAATCTTCTTCAGCATAAGGGGGCATTCTAATGAGTCAGCTCTCCCCATAAAGTGGTCAAAGTATTGAGGCTTCACTTTCAGTATCGTTCCTTACAGTGAATATGCAATGTAGATTTCCTGTAGGACTGACTGGTTTGATCTTGCTGCCAGTCCAAGGGACTCTCAGGAGTCTTTCCCAACACCAGTGTCCAAAAGCATCAATTCTTTGGTGTTCAGCCTTCTTTAGGGTCCAACTCTCACATCCAGACATGACTAGTGGAAGAAAAATAGCCTTCATTATTTACTTAGTTATTTAGGCAAAGTAATGTCTCTGCTTTTTAATATGCTTTCTAGGTTTGTTGCAGGTTTTGTTCCAAGGAGCAAGCATCTTTTTATGTCATGGCTGAAGTCACAAAAATAAAGTCTGTCACCGTTTCCATTGTTTCCTCATCTATTTGCCATGAAGTGATGAGACCGTTGACTGTGTGGACCACAACAAACTCTGGAAAATTCTTCAAGAAATGGGAATACCAGACCATCTAACCTGATTCCAAGGAGCAAGCATCTTTTTATGTCATGGCTGAAGTCACAAAAATATAGTCTGTCACCGTTTCCATTGTTTCCTCATCTATTTGCCATGAAGTGATGAGACCGTTGACTGTGTGGACCACAACAAACTCTGGAAAATTCTTCAAGAAATGGGAATACCAGACCATCTAACCTGCCTCCCGAGAAATCTGTATGCAAGTCAAGAAGCAATAGTTCGAACTTGACGTTGTGCAAGTGACTGGTTCCAGATAGGGAAAGGAGTAGGTTAGGGTTATAGGCTGTTGCCTGCTTATTTAACTTAAACGCAGAGTACATCATGAAAGACAGTGGGCTGGATGAAGCACCATCTGGAATCAAGTTTGCTGGGAGAAATAGCGACATGCTCAGATAGGCAGATGATGCCACCCTAAGGGCCAGAAATGAAGAGCTTCTTGATGATGGCAAAAGAGGAGAGTGAAAAGACTGGCTTAAAACTCAACATTCCAAAAATGAAGATCGTGACATCTGGTGCCATCAGGTGATGGCAAACAAATGCTGAAAAAGTGAAAATAACAGCAGATTTCATTTTCTTGCACTCCAAAATCACTGTGGATGGTTAAAGTCACCACAAAATTAAAAGGTGCTAGCTCCTTGGAAAAAAAACAATGAGAAACATAGACAGCATTGGAAAAAAAAAAAAGCTAAGGCATTCTTCTCCTGACCAAACATGTTATAGTCAAAGTTGTGGTTGCTCAGACAGTATGGAATTCACTTGCAATGTGGGAGACCTGGCTTCGATCACAAGAAGGATATGCCTGTAGTCCAGTGGAAATACTCGGTGCTCCCAAATTAGGGTGTCCAACTTCATGCCCAAAAAAAAAAAAGCTAAGGCATTCTTCTCCTGACCAAACATCTTATAGTCAAAGTTATGGTTGCTCAGACAGTATGGAATTCACTTGCAATGTGGGAGACCTGGCTTCGATCACAAGAAGGATATGCCTGTAGTCCAGTGGAAATACTCGGTGCTCCCAAATTAGGGTGTCCAACTTCATGCCCCGGTTGGGGTATTAGATACCGCATACTGCAACTAAAACTATCCTGTGTGACAATTCAACTTCCTGCTCCCAAATGCTATGGTGAAGATTGAAGAGCCCTTGTGCTGGAACTAAAACAAAGCACAGCAAAGTAAATGAATAAAGATTTGAAAGAAAGAATGAAAAATATATGAGAATTCCCTATTGGCTCAGGGGTGAGGACTTGCTTTCACCATGAAAGGCCAGGGTTCAACACCTCGTTGTGGAACGAAGATCCCACAGGACACTTGCTTTGTGGGAGACCTGGCTTCGATCACAAGAAGGATATGCCTCTAGTCCAGTGGAAATACTCGGTGCTCCCAAATTAGGGTGTCCAATTTCATGCCCTGGTTGGAGTATTAGATACCGCATCCTGCAACTAAAACTATCCTGTGTGACTGTTCAACTTCCTGCTCCCACATGCTACAGTGAAGATTGAAGAGCCCTTTTGCTGGAACTAAAACCAAGCACAGCAAAGTAAAAGAATAACGATTTGAAAGAAAGAATGAAAAATATATGAGAATTCCCTATTGGTTCAGGGGTGAGGACTTGCTTTCACCATCAAAGGCCAGGGTTCTACACCTGGTTGTGGAACGAAGATCCCACAGGTTCTGTGGCATGAGCAAACAAAAAGCCAGAAAGATAACTGAGGAGGACAGAACTCCCAAAGTTTGAAAACAAAGCAATATAACTGCAAACAGGTGGAGGATATAGTAAGGATTGCCAGGAACCCAAAGTGCAAAAGTGGCACCTCTATAATTCACAAGCCTCTTTAAAGTTGTGGTTCAGGCTCCTCCTTCTCCTGCTTCTGAACCTAAATCACTGATTGCTCCTAAGAGAAATTGTTATGGGGAAAAAAAAAAAAATATATATATATATATATGAACTAAATGATATTGAAAAGAGTGAAATTTGAGACAGAGCTAAAGGAGTTTCATGTGTTAATGTGCATTACATTTGAAAAGAAGAAAGCTTGGCCAAACAATTACCTAAGTGAGTGCTATTCACAGAGAGGTCTGTAGCAATAGAAAAGATTTACATAATTGTTACATGTATTCCCTAATAAAGACGATCAGCTTGTCACATATATAAATGCAAATTTTTCTCTTCTGTGAGGTGTCCTGTTTATATGCTTTATCTGAATTTTCAGATGGAGTATGCATCTGCTCGGATTTTTTATTCATTTATTTATTTTTCTTTGCCTTGCTGTGAGGATTAAGGTATCTGAGATGTTGAACCAGGGATTGAGTCTCTGTCCCTTGCCGTGGAAGCAGAAATCCCTAACAACAAGATCCCTGAGAAATCCTCAATGGAAATGGTTTCAACGTCCCTGTCTCATATGCCACTTTGGAAATGTTAAAACGTAGCTATCGTGACTGACGTATTAAATCTGTGCGTATGTTCAGCCGCTTGAGTCTGTCAAACTCTTTGCGACCCCATCAGTGTAGCACACCAGGCTTCTCTCTCCATGGCATTCTCCAGAAAATAATACTGGAGCGGATTGCCATTTCCCTTCCAGGGAATCTTCCTGACCTGGGGTTGAAGCCACAACTTTTATGTCTCCTGCTTTGGCAGGCAGGTTCTTTACCACTAGCAGCAATGGGGAATCTATTCCATATTTATGTTAATTTAATTAACTTAAAATTAAAAGATATGGCTAGAAGAGCCGAATCTTCCTTATCAATGAGTTTCAATTAACTGGTACACTCAGTAAGTTGTGTATCTCTTAGATATTTTCCTCAAAATGAGACTCCATGCCCCTCCCTAAGTGGAGACTGGGTTTAGTGACTCATTTCCAAAGAACAGACTCTGTCAGCAGGAAGGAGACAACTTTATAGTAGAGGAACTGGTGGTAATTCATACTGATAGTATGAATCCTTGATGGGAAATGATGAGAAAGATATTTGGCCTTGGAGGTATACTTCTAAAATTATAGAAATCTCAGTGCAATCAGAGAAACATATCAAACCCATCTAGAGAGTCGTTCTGCCACATACCTGTCCCTGAAGGACTCCTGAAAAATGTCAAAAGTCATGAAACACAAGGACAGTTTAAGAAACTGCTATAGGCCAGAGTAAGCGAAGGGAGGTATCTGTAGCCTTTTGCTACGTATCCTTCCTCATGCAGCTCGGTATCCTGTATGGGCATGTGACACTGGGAAAGATCACTTGTGGGAAAACTGGTAAAATGTGAATAAAACCTGGAACTTAGTTAAAGGTACCCTACTGAAAGATGCTGGAATAATTGTGAGGTGTAAAGGAGGTCATTTCACATAGATCTATTTTAGCCATTGCACGTCTTTTCTATACATAACACCCACTGCATCTTGACTTCACTGAGAAGTAATCTAAATTATGGCATACTTAACTGAATGGAAATCTTCAAATACAAAGGATTAATGATATTTAGACTGTGTATTCTGACTATAATGTAATAATGAGACATGGACAAGGGAACACCTTTTGAAATGGCATTCATTTGGAAAATATCACTAACATATTAATACATGATAGATATCTCCATGGAATTTTCAGGCAAGACTACCTGAGCAGATAGCCATTATTTACTCCAGGGTATCTTCCTGACCTGCGATCCAAACCAGGCCGCTTGTGACTCCTGCATTGGCTGGAAGGTTAGTTACCAGTTGAGTGTCCAGAGAAGTCCACACAATGTATAATCTTGTCTTTAGAAGAGACTATTAGGATATCCTTGGACGTGATTGATAATGCACATTCTATTCAGCAAAAATTGTGGGACTCAGTTAAATTTCTATGGAGAAACAATGGAAAGAGGAACAGCCTTTATTTTCTTGGGGTCCAAAATGATTGTGGATGTGACTGGAGCCATGAGCTGAAAAGATGTGCCCGTTGGAAGAAGAGCTATGCCAAACCTAGACAGCCTATTAAAAAGCAGAGACAGTATTTTGGTGAAAAGCCCATGTAGTCAGAGCTATGGTTTTTCCTGCAGTCATGTATGATGTGACAGTTGGACCATCAAGAAGGCTGAGTGCTGAAGAGTTGATGCCATTCAACTGTGGTGTTGGAGAAGACTCTTGAGAGTCCCTTGGACAGCAAGATCCAACCAGTCAATCCTAAGGGAAATCAACTCTGGATATTCACTGGAAGGACTGATGCTGAAGCTGAAGATGCAAGAGTGTGGCTACCTGATGCAAAAAGCCAAGACAAAGGAAAGGACTTTGATGCTTAGAAAGACTGAGGGCAGGAGAAGAAGTGGGCACCAAAGGATGCCATGGTTGGATAGTATTACCAACTCAATGGACATGACTTGGAGCATATTCCAGGAGACAGTGAAGGACAGGGAAGCCTGGTGTGCTGCATGAAGTCCATGGGGTGGCAAAGAGTCCAACATGACTGAAGGACTGAACAACAACAACAAATTACAGGACATTTAGACATCACATATAAGAGAAATGAGAGTTACAAAGAATTATCTCAAAAAGTTGTAAAGATGCGGAACACAACAAACATAGTGAGAAGAAGGAATGAAATTAGTAAAGATTGAGAAATGAATATAACAGAGAAGAAAATATTGTAACAAAACCAAAACTTTATTCTCACATATGACTACCAAGAGACTTCCAGCGCAACAGGACATGTAAAAAAGACTCTGTAGAGGGCCAAAAAGAAATATTTTATGCTTTGTGAATACGATCATTGGCGAGTCATCAAGTTTTCAGCCATAGAGAATAACCAAAGAACCCCGCAAATTCCTGTTCCCAGTTTAAGGACTCGAAACACTGAATTTCACACAATTTTCACATCAGAAAATAATATTCTTGTTGGATTTCCTCAGCCATTAAATGTACGGTTCAAAAATAAAAACAAAGAAAAACGAAAAAGGGAAGAAGAAGAAGTAAAACTCCTTCCCAGCTCACTCTAGAGTGTGCATATACAGGGGCAGGTTCCCCTGCATTGATCCACATGTAATTCCAAGAGGAGGGGCGGCAAGAACTTGCTTAAGGCATGTCACCCCTGAGGCTGTGAGAGCTGGACACCATCACTGGGCTACCATGGTAGACTCGGAGTCCATTCTCAGCCCTGTGCCCTGGCGGCTGTGCAATCTTTTTCTTTTATCCCCTTTGGTGAGCTTGGTAATCGTGAGAGAACCAGGCCCCTTGAGAGTCAGATGCAGCAGCACCAGGCCACCAGCGAGGGTCTCCAGAGGGTCCACTGCCAGCGCATGCGCCCAACTCATGCTCGCAGCCAATGACATCGCAGGCGCCGACACTTGGCAGCCAATCAT
>SJXQ01012251.1:35094-46907 GCA_006408695.1 Aepyceros melampus
TACTAACTTGAAATGTGTGTGTTGTCCATATTATCTCAAAATTGAATAGTTTGAAAGAACTTACCCTTGTTATCTCTTGGCCTAGAGTCCAGTTGGGTAGTTTAGCCTCAGGGTCTCTCCTGAGGTTGTAGTCAAGTTTTTGTCTGGTTAGGCAACCTCTGAAGACTTGGCTTGTTGAATCTCAGCTCTCTCGCTTGGCTGTTCTCATGAAGCCTGAGTTCCTCCTTCTGTGGGGCTCTCCAAGGGGCTGCTCTTGTGGAGGCTGCGGTCTTTTCCCAGAATGAGTGATTGAGGAAAGAACTTGCACCCACCATAAAGTGCAGAGTCTTATTTCAGATGTGACACAGCTTGACTTCTGTATTGGTGTAGTCTCACAGGTCAACCCTGTGAGAGACTGAGAAAGAACTACACAGGGGTGGGAATATCAGGAGATGCAATTCACTTGAAGGCTGGTTACCATACCCAGTAATGCACCATGCCAGCCTTTCTTCATATGATCTCAGTGCTGTTACTGTGACCCACTTATTTGGCTTGTTCACACTTCCTGTGTGTTGCTGCTGCTGCTAAGTCGCTTCAGTCATGTCCGACTCTGTGCCTGGTGGGCTACAGCCCACAGGGTCACAAAGAGTCAGACATGACTGAGCGACTTCACTTACTTCCTTACACTTCACTTCTATACAAGCTGGAGTATCAAGGAAGACTTACCCTCCCACCCAAGACAGCTAAAACACTGGACAAAATATATGAAACAATGGATTTTAGACATTGACCAACAGGCAGTGCAGGACGGTCACCCTGAATAGTGAGGCTTTGATTGTCTCAGCTTCCTGTCTGGAGAATTTTCTTGCTTTGTTGCAGGAAGTGGAACCTAGGTGGTGCTAAAGAAGCAGAGTGAAAGTCTGTGGCGCCAAGACAACCAGAGTTCGCAGGGCAGAGTAACAGAGGAGAGGGGGCTGCCCAGAAAGAAAGCTCCACAGGTCTGCCTCACTCGTGCCTTCAGCTGAGAGCTGATCAGGCCATGTGTGTCAGGAAAGAATGCGAGGCTGGGAAAGAGCCACCCAAGAAGGAGCAGGAGACACAACATCCAGAGCTCACACAACAGAGTGAATTGTCTGCATTCTTACTAACCTTAGGAGCAAAATTCTTAGCAAAATGTTACCAAGTGGAATCCAAGTACATATAGAAAGAACAGCATATCATGACTAAGTGGAGCTTATCCTGAGAATATAAGATTAGTTTCAAGTTTGAAAACTAACAATGTAATTCACCACATTAACAGACTAAAAAGGAAAAACACATGATCATTTTAATAAAAGAAAATAAGTTGTGACAAAAAAAATCTAATCTTCATTCATGATAAAATTGCTTTCAGCAAACTAAGGGAATTTCCTCAACCTGATAAAAGGCATCTACAAAAGACCAAATGCTTCCTAGGAGAAAGCTGAATGCCTCCTAAGATCGAAACAAGGCAAAGCTGTCCTATCACTTCTGCACAACATTATGCTGGAGGCACTAGCCAGAGTAATAAGGCAAGAAAAAGCAGTAAAACACTTTCAGATTGAAAAGGAAGAAATAAAACATCTTTACTCACAGATGACATAATTACTTAAGTAGAAAATTTTTTACTTCCTACCAAAGAGTTACCAGAAATATTAATAATAATGGAGTTTAACAAGATTGTAGGATACAGGGCCAATATACAAGAATCAATTGTAATTCTGTATGTTAGAGATAAGCGGGCTTTCCAGGTGGCTATAGGCTTTCCTGGTGGCTCAGAGGTTAAAGCGTCTGCCTCCAATGTGGGAGACCCAGGTTTGATCCCTGGATCGGGAAGATCCCCTGGAGAAGGATATGGTAACCCATTCCAGTATTCCTGCCTGGAGAATCCCATGGACGGAGAAGCCTGGTAGTCTACAGTCCACAGGGTCACAAAGAGTCGGACACGACTGAGCGACTTCACTATACACTATATGGAAAAGAATCTGCCTGCCAATGCAGGAGATATAGGAAATGCAGATTTGATCCCTGGGTAAGGAAGAACCCCTGAAGGAAGGAATGGCAATGCACACCAGTATTCTTGCCTGGAGAATCCCATGGACAGAGGAACCTAGCGGGCTACAGTCCACAGGGTTGCAGAGTCAGACAAGACTGAAACACTTAACATGCACACACACTTTAGAAATAAACTCTTGATATTTTAAAAGTAATGTCATACTATCACATCAGAAATAGAAAATACTTAAGGATAAATATGTTAAAAGACCTAAACATTGAAAATTATAATACATTGCTCAGAAAAATTAGTACCTAAATAAAATGAGAAACAGACAATGTTATTCAATATCAATTCTTCCCAAATTGATCTATCAATCTCAAAACCCAGCGGGCTTTTTTTTTTTTTTTTTGGTAAGACTGTGGAAATTAACAAGCTGGGTCCAAAAGTTATATGTAGATACAAAAGACCTGGAATAGCTGGAACAACTTGAAAAATAAATTAGAGAACATATGCTACCTGGTTTCAAGGCTTATAAGGATATGCTAATCAAGATAGTTTGGTGTTGGTATAAAAATAGCCAAGTAAATCAGTGAGACAGACTAGAAAGGCCAGAAAAAGACCCATACGTACATGTAGTGTGTACTCAGTCGTGTCCGACTCTTTGGAACCCATGGACTGTAGCCTGCCAGGCCCCTCTGTCTATGGAATTTTCCAGGCAAGAATACTAAAGCAGGTTGCTATTTCCTACTCCAGGGGATCTTCATCTTCCTGACCCAGGAGTGGAACCCATGTCTCTTGTGTCTCCTGCATTGGCAGGCAGATTCTTTACCACTGCAGCATCTGAGAGACCCCATATGTATATGGTCACTTGATTTTCACAAGAGAAAAGGATGCTCTTTTCCACAAATGGTGCTGGAACGATTATATGATCAAAATGACCAAAAAATAAGTTTGGCTCTTGTCTCAGATCATATATAAAAATTAACAAAAAAGATCATAGCCTTAAATATGAGAGCTAAAACTATAAAACTTCTAGAAGCAAACATAGAAAATCTTCTTGACTTTGGGTTTCACAAAGATTTCTTAAATACAACACAAAAACTACAAATTACAGAGGAAATAAATCAATAAATTGTACTTCGTCAAAATGATAAAGTTTTGTTTTTCAAAAGGATAGGTTAAAAAATGAAAAAGCAAACTACAGACTAGGAGAAAATGTTTGCAAGCATATATCTGACATAGTGATGATCAATACACAATTTTGAAAATATATTAAATAGTATATTTTAAAAGGGTGAACTTTATGGTATAGGAACTATATCCCACCCACCCCCAAAAACTGTAAACAAAGCCAACATATATCCAACAAAGAGCTTGTATCTAGAATATATAAAGAGCTCTTAGAGCTCAATAAGATGATAAAAACTTAATTTTAAAAACTGGCAAAAAGTTTATACAGAGACTTCACTGAAGAAGATATTAGAGGGGCAAATAAGTATATGCAAGGAGCTTAGGGCTTCCCAGGAGGCACTAGTGCAGGAGACACAAGAGATGCAGGTTCAATCCCTGGGCCAGGAAGATCCCCTGGAGGAAGGCATGGCAACCCACTCCAGTATTCTTGCCTGGAGAATGTCATGGACAGAGGAGCCTGGTGGGCTACAGTCCGTAGGATTGCACAGTCAGACACAACTGAGGCAACTTAGCACTCATGCAAGGATGCTTAAGATCATTAACGTCATTCAGTTCAGTCAGACACTCAGTCATGTCTGACTACTTGCGACCCCATGGACTGTAGCATGTCAGGCTTTCCTGTCCATCACCAACTCCTGGAGCTTACTCAAGCTGACATCCATTGAGTCAGTGATGCCATCCAACCATCTCATCCTCTGTCTTCCCCTTCTCCTCCCACCTTCAATCATTCCCAGCATCAGGGTCTTTTCAAATGAGTCAGTTGTTCGCATCAGGTGGCCAAAGTATTGGAGTTCCAAATTAGAAGACATCACACCTGCTAGGAGTTCCATTATGTCAGCTCCCAGGCAATATGGTCAACTTGACCCACCAACTCCTGGTGACTAGAAGGCTGTCTGCTCCCTTTCTCCACCTAAGACCTTCATCGTGGCACTCCAAATACTCTCCTGCGTGTTTGGAGTCACTTAATCTTGTTTGGGCAGGACAGTGTCTGGAACCCAGGCGGGGGTGGACAAGGAGAGAGGAAAGGTGACTTCAGTCATCTTTAGAGTAACACCAGCAGACCCTGTGGTCTAGGGGTTCAGGGACAGGAACAGGCCTAGTCCCACTCCTACCTGCAGTTTTATCAGAGAAGCTTGGGAGCCAGAGGTAAATGGATGAAAAATGAGCCAGATTCAAGGGCCTGGAGTTGGAAAGGACTGAGGAAGAACAAAGTGGACAGATCTGAGAACTTAGCAGATGGCCTCAAAGGCATGCTGGATGAAAAATTGGATTGGCATGGTGGTGGTGGGAAGGGGACAAAGAGAGAGGACTGAGGATGAGCCAGGGAGTCAGAGTCATGTGTTCACCAAGGCAGAGAGTATAGGAGAAAGAGAGGGTATGTGCAGACACCGGCTTCCAGCTTTGGAGAAGTGTGGTTTAGCTGCCTATGGCATTCAGGCACTCGTCCAGTGGGATGCTGACCATGTGGGTCTGAGCAGGCACTGTAGTAGCCACAGAGGGAGCATCTGGGAGCCTTGAAAATAGAGCTGTTGGCCAGGGATGGGGATAAGAGAACAGGGGAGCCAGTGCCAGGCGCCGAGGGGCATCTGCGGTAAGGGAAGACCAGGTTCTTGAAAAAGAAAAGGAAAGCCAGTGGCCTGATTCCCTGCCAGTTCCTTCCTGGCTGGGACTTGAGACAGCATAAGGGAGAGAAGGGGAGTGGAGAGGACTCTGGCCCTGAAATTAGAGGCCCTCTCAGAGGTGCCAGACAAAGTGCCCACCCCAAGGAATAAGACAACCTGGTGTCCTAATGTCCCGATCTGATTTTTTTTTTTCTGTTTTGTTACAAAGTTGGACAAAATTCCTCACTGTAGTCATCAGCCCTTCTGTTTTTCCTTTTTCATTTATTCGTTCATCCTGCAAATGTGATGGGGATACTGACCTCCCATCACATGCCAGGCATAGGCTAGTGCTGGGGATACACTGGGGACTGAATCAGACACGGTTCATGAGGACACGCCAGGGACTGAATCAGACATGGTTCTTGCCCTAGACAGGCTGATGGGA
This sequence comes from Aepyceros melampus, assembly GCA_006408695.1. Taxonomy (NCBI): domain Eukaryota; kingdom Metazoa; phylum Chordata; class Mammalia; order Artiodactyla; family Bovidae; genus Aepyceros; species Aepyceros melampus. The sequence continues at coordinate 40,328 of SJXQ01012251.1, forward strand.
GCCAGGCTAACGAGGGGACTGGCAAGGGCTCTGGCGGGGCCCTCTGGAGGCCTCTCCTGTTTCCTCTGAGGCCTCCCAGACGCTCCTTCTGCTGACTGCCTCGGTGCCTGCTCAGACCCACACGGCCAGGAGCCACTGGACAAGTGCTGGGTGCCATAGGCACCCAAACCAAACATTCGCAAAGTAGGAACCTGATGTCTCTGTGTGTAACCTCTCTTCCTCCTGGTTCTCTCTGCCTCGGTGAACGGCATGATCCTGGCCCCCTGGCTCATCCTCACTCCTCTTTCCCCATCTCCTGACAAATCCAGTCACTCAGGAGTCCCATAGGAGATGCCTGCTAAGTTCTTCTTGTATCTGTCCACTTCTCTCTTCCTGTTATCTGTACAACTTCAGGCTCTTATATCTGACTTCTTCCCTCCCATTTCCCACCTACATTCCTTTGGCCTTAAACGTCCCTACTGTGTAGCAGAGAGGAGATTTTTAATTGCAAGTGACCTAAAGCTAACTCAAATTGGCATGAACGAAAAAAAAAAAAAAAAGAAGAAGAATTTTTTGGCTCATATAACTGAAAAGTTCAGCTGTGGCTTCAGGCCTAGCTGAATCCTGGAGACTGAATGATGACGATAGGACCCAGTCTCTCTGCTTTGTTTATTTTCATTAACCAGTATACAGTTTGGGATGACCTCACTTTTCTCACTTCATCAGGCCTGGAAGAAAGAGATTCCTTTCTTCCCTACAGACATAACAGAGTCCACTGACTGTCATGGGTCCCACACCCACTCCTAAACTAGTTACCAGGGCACAGGTGTGTGCAGTGTTCTGAGCATGTGTGGGTCACAAGCTCACCCTTAAGGTCAGGCATGCAGTTGAGCACTATCTAAACCAAATAGACTGTAAGTAAGGGAAGGAAAGTTCCTCCAGGAAAATCCAAGTCTCTGTCAGGATGGGTAAGATAGATGTGAAGTTGATGTCAACCCTGCTCTAGACAGGAAGGCCTAGCAAAGGACAGGAAATCGTAAAAAGGTTTGCTGAGCAAAAGCAGTGTTAATTATAGTAATTTGCATAACACATTTTCTATTTCTGCCCAATTATCCCGCTACACAGTCGCCTTCACACGTGTCTTTGAGTAGGTGTGGGTTTCACTCTGTTGTATGTGGTATTTAATCACAGGGCTGAACTCTGTGCTCATATGATGCTTATCTATAAGCACAGTGTACTGCTTGCTCCTGAGCAAGGCTGCTCGCTTTCACCCTAAAATAACCGAAGCAGGTCTCCCCCCAGCCCCACAGCACCCTCTGCCACCGCAGGGTGGTTCTGGGATAACCTCGGAACTGACTTAGGATGAACCTGACCTGAACCCTTGGCCAGAGCCCGAACTGCCCCTGCAGGTGTCCTGAGAGTGGGGCTCCAAGATTCTGATACCCTACTGGCGTGAAGAGCCCCTGGGAGTGACGGGTGACTGGGCTCTAAGAAATGCCTCTGGTGAATGCCCTGGGAGCCTCTTCCAATAACCCCTGCCCCAGCCCTCACCCTGAGATTATCTATCCCCCTTCCTCAATAAAAAAGGACTGACTAGTTATCTTGGCAAAAGCTTCTCCTGGTGGGGGCTTTTCAAGGATCCCTTACTCCAAAGACTAGGCTTGGTCGAGGGTTTCAGGTGCAGAAGGGCTTGTCTGAACACGATTTTCTGAAGACATTTCACCATCTAGATTTTAGGGAGAGGAGGAAGAGCATAAACCCTAGTTTTGAGTCTATGCAGAATATAATTCCTGGGTGATCATGTGTCCTGGGGCGCCCCCTCCTGGCCGTCATTATGAATGACGTCCAGCTAAGCTCGGGCCTCTGCTGTGTGGACAGAGGCTCTAGAGGGCAGGCAGAGAACTGCTCTGTTCTTCAGTTCTGAGGCCTTCCAGGCCCACGAGGAAGTCCTGCGCATGGGCAGGTAGTACCCCAGAAACCTGTGACTGACATTTTCTCCTCTCCCTCTTCAGCAGGCAGAGTGGCTCCAGCCCGGACCTGCCACAGGATGACTGGGAGTCTTCATTGTCTGCTCACCTACGAGGCAGGGTCTGCACACACTCTCGGCTGCAGAGTGTTGTCTGAAGCGGGCCAGCAGGGCTGCACATAGTTCACAAAGCACTTCTGTAGCTGTTGCTCAAGACAGTGCTCACACAAGCACCCTGTATGTAAGAGCCACGGGCACACGTGTGTACCAAGTCGCTTCAGTCGTGTCTGACTCTTTGTGACCCCGTGGACTGGAGCCCACCAGGCTCCTCTGTCCATGGGATTCTCCAGGCAAGAACACTGGAGTGGGTTGTCATGCCCTCTTTCAGGGGATCTTCCTGACCCAGGGATCGAACCGAGTCTCTTATGTCTCCTGCAATGACAGGCAGGTTCTTTACCACCTGGGAAGCTGTAAGAGCCACATACACCCTAAATGTGTTGGTGTGGCTCATGTATTAATAAATCGCCTGCCACAGGGACTTTTCTGTACAGTGGATGTCTGATGATGTTGCTCTCCTGGGGCCTGGCCATTGCCTTAGGAGAGTCCAAATTCCAGGAGGCTCCCAAGCCTTCAAGACCTGGGAGGGCCCTCACGGGTGGTCTCATTCCTTTTTCTCCAGGAAGAACTAGTCACTGCCCTCTCTGAGCCTCCCTACACAATGCTGAGCTGACTCCTGCCTGCCCTGACTCAGGGTGGTCCCCTGGACTCTTCCCTCCTCCCCGCTTCTCAGCTGTGGCCCCGCTTAGCCTGAATGTCATCTCTGCCAGGAAGCCCCTCTGACCTTCTGTCAGGGCCAGTCCTTCCTTGGCTCCCACAGTTGGGGATTCCCTCCGTCCAGCCTGACATAACTGTGTGCAGCTGGCCCTGCCAGCCCCGTCAGAGTCTGAGCCCCTCCAGGGAAGGGCCTGGCACCCAGGACAGGCTCAGTGTGGGATGCAGGAAAGGAAGCAGGCTGTCCTCAGGAACCTAGCCAGGACAACATCTACCAGGCAACCTGCTGGGCCGAAGCCAGGGACCTGCCAGGCAGAAGCTTTTTCTGTGAGAGCTGTGGTCAGAGATGCCCCTCCTGGGGGAGCTGTCTCTAGACTCATTCAATCATACGGTGAGTGCCAGTGGCTGCAGAGCATGAGGAAGGCTCCCTAGAGAGCTGCCCCTCCCCAGAGACACTGAAGGGACCCCTCCACCGGCACAAAGGCAGTGACTGGGACCTAGCAACAGCCAGTGGCTGCTACCCTCATTCACTCACTCTTTCATTCACTCATTTTTTTCCAGTGATCAGCTGTGTAGAGGTATAATTCATAAACCATGCAGGTTATCTATTTGACATAGTCTGAGAAATTCTGATAAAGTGTAGCTACCACCCCATAAGAAACAGGCATTTCTGTCTTTCCCCAAAGTTCCCTGGTGACCCTTTGTAGTTCATGCCCTCCACCCCCAGCCCTGGCCACGCTAGTTCCTCTAACTCTCTCCTTATAGCTTCTCCTTTTCCAGCGTATCATAGAAATGAAATTATACAGTGTGTGTCCTCCTGGGACTGGCTTCTTTCAGACATGGTTTTTGAGATTCATCGCTGTTATTGTGTGTGTTGATGGGTCACTACTTTTTATGCTGAGTTGTATTCTGTGATGGAGATGTGTTAGTTCAACCCAAGCCCCATTTGAAGGACCACCCAACCTCCTTCCCTCTTAAGGAAGAATAAGTAAATGTCTTAAAGCACTGTGTGGATGTGGTTCTTGGAGAGAAGGGGTGGCAGGGCCCCTTCCAAAGAGGACGGTCAGGACAGGCCCCCCTCCTAAGAGCTTCTCTAACCAGGTCATTGTCGCCATTCCCAGCAGGACTGGGGAAATGATTTTTTTCCTGGCTGCATTCCCAGATCTGATGAAGAGCTTTCCTCAACTGAAGTCTTTTGAGCAGCACATTCATTTAATTTTCTCTGTGTGGATGTTCTTTTTTTCAGCAGGCAGGTATTAAAGGTTATGAAAAAGCGGCCTCCGCTCTCCTAGATTATGCCTGCTCCTCCTGAGCGGGGCAGAGAAAGTGGGGCATCAGCTGGGACAGCCAACATATGAGGACCCCTGCTTGTCCAAAGGAGCAGCAGCTGCATGCGTCCACTTCTTTCTCTGGCGGGGGTGGCCTTGGTGGCAAAGCCCCTCCACCCACAGTGACAACGTGTGGCCCTGGGGGAGTCGGGACCATGTGGATGAGATGAAGAGTCAAAGTGAGAGGAACAGAGAGGCACAGAGCCCCGGCTTGGGCCAGCTGTGCCCTCAACAGGAGACCTGGCTTCTCGGGCCTAAGGTCTGGGGCCTGAGTAGCAGGGGCGGCACGGTTCTTAGTTGTAGTGAAGCTAGCACCAGAAAGACCGAGTTCAAGTCCCAGCATATAGTCACTGAGGGACCTGGCCAAGTCATTTAGCTCCTCTAGACTCAGTCTCCCCATCTGTAAAATGTGAGGTCACTCCAATGTCCTTTGAGTAGAAAAACAGAGGCGTCACCCCATACCTCCTGCTTGGCCCTGCCCTTACTCTTTTTTTCTGAACATCATTAAAATGGTGATAACAGGCATCCCCATCCATCCACACATCAATTTGGTGTCCCCTGGCCCGTATCCCTTTAGGGATTGGGAGTCAATACTCTGAAAAGCCAAAGTTTAGATGACTGGTGCATTAACAAGAATGTGTGTGCAAAGTGGCTCCAGCCATGTCTGACTCTGTGAGACCCTATGGACTGCAGCCTGCCAGGCTCCTCTGTCTATGGGATTCTCCAGGCAAGAATACTAGAGTGGGTTGCCGTGCCCTCCTCCAGGGGAATCTTCCCCACCCAGGGATCGAACCTGAGTCTCTCAGGTCTGCCTGCATTGGCCGGCAGGTTCTTTACCACTAGCGCCACCTGGGAAGCCCCATTAACAAGAATACTCCTCTATTAGTTCTCTTGCTGGCATCTCAACTCTCTCTCCTCTCCTTGACCGTGCATGCAAGACTGTGAGCAAGCGACTTAACCTCTTTCTGCCTCAGTTTTCTCATCTGAAAAATAGGGAAAATCCTAATGCTAACCTTCATAAGACTTGTTAGGATTCAATAAGATAGTGATGAAATGTGGAGTGTTTCAAATATTGCCTCAAACAAGGCAAGCACTCAATATAAGCTTGCAGCAGTGGTGGTGGTGATGATGATGGTGGTGGTGGTGAGGGGTTTGTCCTTCTGCCACCTGACCAGACCCAAGACAAGGCCTGCCCCATCATGCGGCTACCTACACTTGACCTACTGTGCAAGGCTGGAGGACTGGCCACCAGCCATAATGCAGCTATACCTCTCCCTGTAGCTGCCCCGGTGCAGCCTCTGACCAGCCTCCTCGCACCATATGGCTAGTCTCTGCCTCCCCTCGGGATGGTGGGTTTGATGACAGACCCACACTCTTCAAATTAAAAGGACTTTGGTATGTATTCTGAAAGTCAAAAACCCAAGTAACAAAATGTTTTTGATGTTTTAATCCCTCAATGTCATGGTCTTCTTTGCTCTGGATCAGTACTAACTTCCTTTCTTATCAAGCATAGTTGAATTTCCTTTCCAATATATGTTTAATTACATTGTGTTTATTCACCAGCCATAATGCAGCTATACCTCTCCCTGTAGCTGCCCCGGTGCAGCCTCTGACCAGCCTCCTCGCACCATATGGCTAGTCTCTGCCTCCCCTCGGGATGGTGGGTTTGATGACAGACCCACACTCTTCAAAATTAAAAGGACTTTGGTATGTATTCTGAAAGTCAAAAACCCAAGTAACAAAATGTTTTTGATGTTTTAATCCCTCAATGTCATGGTCTTCTTTGCTCTGGATCAGTACTAACTTCCTTTCTTATCAAGCATAGTTGAATTTCCTTTCCAATATATGTTTAATTACATTGTGTTTATTTTATCTCTTGCTCTTAAAACACGTGTTTAGAACACTTTTCAAACAGTTAAAATTTGTTTGCTTGTGAGAAAAGACCTCCTTCCCTTGGTGGATCCCAAAACAATTTCTGGGAAGCTAGTGAGGTTGGATCTCAGTCTGGACTCATGGATAAAAGAGACCTGGAAAAATCAGGGTGCTGAGGTCTGAGGCAGGCCTATTTCTGTGCCCAGCATACGTCTCTTTTTTTCCTGCACAAACACACTTCCGGGAACCATGTCATATCTCACAGCATCCCGGTTGCAGGTAATACTCGCCACACAGAAGGCTCCTGGGGAAAGTGTGAGCAATAATCCTTTTCTCATTGCTACCAGCTATGCAGGCTCTACTCTGTCATGAAAACTGCATTCTTTTTACCTCTCATCCTCACAGCACCAAGTTGTGGGTGTGACTATCCATTTCACAGTTATTATCCTCATTTTGCAGAAAACAGGCTCAAGGTCCAACACAAGTCACCAAGTTACCACCATGCTCACGTGGAGGGTGGGAACTTGGGGAAACTCTGGACTCCAGAACCCACTGAGCAGACCTGCAGGGAATGATGGTGTCTGCCCCTCTGCTCTGTGCCTTTACATTTTGCATCCCGACACTCGGCACCGCGCCTTGTACACTGGTCTAGATTTCTTAAACG
>SJXQ01012252.1:0-36153 GCA_006408695.1 Aepyceros melampus
TCATTATATATTGACTCTTTTTTATTTCTTCTAGGTCCTTGTTAAACCTTTCTGAATCTTCTCAATCCTTGTCTCCAGGCTATTTGTGATTTCATTTTGATTTCATGATTTTGGATCATTTTCACTATCATTATTCAGAATTCTTTATCAGGTAGATTCCCTATCTCTTCCTCTTTTGTTTGGTTTGGTGGGCATTTATCCTGTTCCTTTACCTACTGGGTATTCCTCTTTCTCTTCATCTTGTTTATATTACTGTGTTTAGGGTGGCCTTTCTGTATTCTGCCAGTTTGTGGAGTTCTCTTTATTGTGGAGTTTCCTCACTGTGGATGGGGTTGTATGGGTGGCTTATCAAGGTTTCCTGGTTAGGGAAGCTTGTGTTGGTGTTCTGGTGGGTGGGGCTTGACTTCTCTCTAGAGTGTAATGAAGTGTCCAGTAATGAGTTATGAGATATCAATGGGTTTGGGATGACTTTGGGCAGCCTATGTATTAAAGCTCAGGACTCTGTTCCTGTGTTGCTGGAGAATTTGTGTGGTATGTCTTGTTCTGGAACTTGTTGGCCCTTGGGTGGCCCTTGTAGGTACTGAAACCTACACTTGGTTTCAGTGTAGGTATGGAGGCGTTTGATGAGCTCCTGTCAATTAATGTTCCCTGGAGTCAGGATCTCTCTGGTGTTCTCAGGATTTGGACTTAAGCCTCCTGCTTCTGGTTTGCAATCTTATTTTTACAGTAGCCTCAAGACTTCTCCATCTATACAGCACTGTTGATAAAACATCTAGGTTAAAGATGAAAAGTTTCTCCACAGTGAGCGACACCCAGAGAGGTCCACAGAGTTACATAGAGAAGAGAAGAGGGAGGAGGAGATAGATAGACCCGAATGAGGTGAGGTGGAATCAAAAGAGGAGAGAGCAAGCTAGCCAGTAATCACTTCCTTATGTGCACTCCACAGTCTGGACTGCTCAGTGATGTTCACAGAGTTATACAGAGAAGAGAAGAGGGAGGAAGGAGACAGAGGTGGCCAGGAGGATAAAGGGGGGAATCAAAAGGAGAAAGACAGATCCAGCCAGTAATCAGTTCCTAAGTGTTCTCCACCATCCAAAACATACAAAGAGATTCACAGAGTTGGGTAGAGAAGAGAAGGGGAAGGAGGAGATAGAGGTCACCTGTTGGAGAAACAGGAGAGTCCAAAGTGGGAGAGAGCAGTCAAGCCGGTAATCTTGCTCTGAAGTAAAAATGGGTACTGAAGATTGGGTTCTTAAAGGTACAAAATTGATAACAAATACCAAAAGGCAAAGATTAAAAATCTAGAGTAGAGGTTGGATTTTCAAAAGTGCAATATTAAAGAAAAAGAGAGAAAAAAAGTCACAAAATTATAATATATATATATATATGAAGTTTGCTTTAAAAAATAGGGTCTCTTTTTTTTGCCAATTAACATTAGGTTATAAAAATTAAAATTACTGAAGTAATAGAGGACTTTAAAATTTAAAAAAGTTTAAAAATTAAAGAATGATAGTAAACATAGTAAAAATATATCTAGGACTTTCCCTGGTGGTGTTGTGGGCAGTGTAGGGTCAGTTCGTTTTTGGATAGTTCCTTGATATGGCTTATATTTCTCAAGATCTGTAGGCCCCTTCCTATGTAGTCGTTACTAACTACAGGGTTTTAATCTATTGCACCTGTTACTTCCAAGGAGGGTCCCTCTGTTTAGCATCTTCTGTTTACTGGTCTCTTCAGTGTCTAATTTCTGCCCTGGCACAAGGGGGCGGTGGTGGACACTTTTTTAGGCTCACTTGTTCAGTCGTGCTGTGGGGAAGGAGGGACACTGCAAACAAATAACACTGGCATGTGCTTGCAGTGTCTCAGCCACACTGGGTTTGCCCCTGCTCACGGCGTGTGTGTTTTCCCTGTCTACCCTGCTTAGGCTCTAGGTTGCTCTGCTGGGAACTGTCTGAGGCCAGCTCTGGGTTGTATGCACTTCCCAGGTGTAAGCCACTCAGGTTCATGTACTTGGGTAGTCCTCAGAGGTGCAGACTCGGTTGGGCCTGCATTTTGTGCCCTTCCCATGTCCAAGCAGCTCAGGTGATCAGGTGTTTGGTAGCATGGTCACTATGACTTATCTCTTCCCCTGTCCCTGCTGCTTGGTTTTCTGGGTGTACAACCATAGCACATTCTCAGATGGATGTTGCCCGTCCAGAATCCCAAGAAGTCTTGGTTTGCAACGAAGCCTGCTTGCAGTTTGGTAGATGATGCCCCTCTGGGGCCATGATTGCCCCCTTCTGGCTCTGGCTGCCCTTGCCTGCCTGTCACCAGAGGGGGATGGGCCTGCCTGAAGCCAGCTAGCTCTGATCAGTCCTTTGTTCTGTGAGTGGGCCTGTGTCTTAGGTTAGGGCTTTTTGCGTGGTAGTTATCCCAGGGTCTGGTTTGCTAGCCCAAGTTAGTTCCCTCAGATTGCCCTTGGGGCATTCAGGCCTGGTCCTTACTCTAATCAATGCAGTCCACGCCTCCCTGCCCAGGCCCCGCTTGCTAGTGGTGGGTGTAGGCGTCTGTGCTGCTTTTCCACTGGGGGAGTTACTGTTGGGCACATACTCTGTGGGTTTTTATTATTTATTTATTTTTCCTCCTGGTTATGTTGCCCTCTGTGCTTCCAAGACTCACCACAGACTTGGCAGTGAGAATGTTTCCTGGTGTTTGGAAACTTCTTTCTTTTTTAAGACTCCCTTCCCAGGATAGGCCTCTGTTCCTACCTCTTTTGTCTCTCTTTTTATCTTTTATATTTTTTCCTACCTCCTTTCAAAGACAATGGGCTGCTTTTCTGGGTGCCTGATGTCCTCTGCAAGCATTCAGAAGTTGTTTTGTGGAATTTTCTCAGCGTTCAAATGTTCTTTTTATAAATTTGTGTGGGAGAAAGTAGTCTCCCCATCCTATTCCTCACCATCTTAGGACCGCCCCTCGAATTCTGTTGTTTTTAATCTATTCTAAGCATTGTCTTTTGATTAGAGTTTAATATTTAAATTAACTACTAAATAAGAATGAATTACTTCCTCCATTATCTATTTAATTTCTGTATGTCATACCTGTTTGTCCCTCATTTCCTCCCCTTAGTGTCTTTTTTTTGTGCTTGGTTAATTTTTTGTCATTACACATTTTAAATTATTTTTGTGTATAGTGGATATATTCTTACTTAAAATTTTAATATGAGTTGATACCCATTTAACTGCAATCACATACAAAACCTTTATTTCTATTTAGCTCTGTCCCTCTTTATGTTGGGGTTCTCTGATGGCTCTGTGGGTAAAGAGTCCTTGGGTTTGATCCCTGAGTCAGGAAGATCCCCTGGAGGAGGAAATGGAAACCCACTCCAGTATGCTTGCCTGGAAAATCCCATGGACAGAGGAACCTGGTGAGCTACAGTCAGATGTGACTGAGTGACTAAGCAGGTAAGCACCCTTTTTGTTATTCATATCACAAATTGCATTGTCATGTATTACATGCCAATAACAGGCTTATAATTATTTTCATGCTATTATCTTTAAAATTCTAAAGAAAAGTAGAAGTGTATTTATAAATAAAAGTATGATAATACTGTTTTTTATATTTGACCACTTATTTATCTTTATTGGATATTTTTATTTCTTGATACATTTTTTATTTACTACCTAGCATCCTTTAATTTTAACCCAAAAGACTCTAGCATTTCTTGTAGGTCAGATCTAGTGGTAGTCAATTCCCTCATCTTTCACTTACTGTAAGTACTTTAATTTCTTCCTTATTTTTGAAAGTTAGTTTTCTTGTATATAGAATGCTCAACTGATAAGTTTTTGTTGTGATTGTTGTTCAGCACTGCCTTCTGGCCTGTAAACATTTTGCTGAGAAATCTGCTAACAATTTTCTAGAGGCTACTTAGTAAGTAAGGGTAAATTATCTCTTGCTGGTTTCAAGTTTCTCTCTTATCTTTGACTTTCAACATTTGATTATAAAATATATCTTAGTATGGGTCTCCTCAGTGTATCCAACTTGCCCCACTGAGCTCCATTTATATTTCCATATATTACCCCAAATTTAGGAAGTGTCAGTCATTATTTCTTCAAATAATATTTCTGTCCAATTCTTTCTTTTTCTCTGAAACTTCTATCATAAACAAATTAGTCCACTGAGTCCTATAAATTTGTTAGGTTGTGTTTACCTTTCTTTATTCTTTCTCCTTTCTACTGCTTTTTTTTTCCCCTTTCTGTTTTCTGTGTCATTTGATCTATCTTCAAGTTTGCTTATTTTTTCCCTCTCAAGTCTGTTGTAAATCTCCTATAGTGAAATTTTAATTTCATTGTTGTAATTTTCAGGTCCAAGCTTATCTTAATTTTTTTAAATAATTCTATTTCTTGCTAGATTTTTCTTGTTTATATAAAAATTTCTTGATTTCCTATAGTTCTTTGTTATGTTTTCATGTAGCTTTTTGAACATATTTAAAATATCTATGTTAGATCTTTGTTTAGTTTATCCAATGTTTGGGCTTCCTCAATGATTATCTCTATCAGTTTATTTTGTTCTTTTGAATGGGCCATGCTTTCCTATATCTTTGTATGCTTTGTGGGTTGCCATTTTTTTTTAGATTGTTGTTGTTATCAAAAATTTGACCATTTAATATGATTACTCTGAATATCAGATGCTCTACCTTCCCCAAGGTTTGCTGGTTTTTAATTTGATCATTGAAAACTGTAGCAGTCTTTTTTTAACTTTTTCAAAATATTCTTTAGATTATAATTTGTGTGTGATAAATGAAGTCTTTGTTCCTGTAGCTTGTGTTCCACTAATGTTTTGACAAAGATTTCCTGAAATGCCAAGAGATCAAAAAAACAAAAGAGATAATCATGGAAAAAAACAACAACCCACAAACCTTTCAAACTTTGTAGATTGTCCCTATGCTGTGTCACTGCTATAACTCTTAGTTAGGCTTGAGTTAGCTTTGGTGGTGATAGCTTAATATCTCATCTGGTCTCTTCTGAGCATGTGTCTTGCCTACACATGAACATGGCTTTATTTAGAAATTAATGTTTATTGAGCTATAGTTGATTTCAAATATTGTATCAGTTTCGCTGTGCAACAAAGGGAATCAGTTATACATACACATATATCCACTCTTTTTTAGATTATTTTCCTATATAGGTCATTACAGAGAATTAAGAAGAGTTCCCTCTGCTATACATTAGGAACTTATTAGTTATTTATTTTATATATAATAGAGTGTATATGTCAATTCCAATCTCCAAGTTTATCTCTCCTCCTTTACCCTCTAGTAACCACAAGTTTGTTTTATGCACCTTTAATTCTATTCCTATTATGTAGAAAAGTTTATTTGTGTGCTTCTTTTTCCTAAAGATTTCACAGGTAAGTGATAACATATGATATTTGCCTTTTTCTGTATGACTTACTTCACTCAGTTTGACAATGTCTAAGTCCTTCACTCAGTTTGACAATCTCTAGGTCCATCTATATTGTTGTAAATGACATTATTTTGTTCTTTTGTGTGAGTGAGTAATATTCCATTTTATATACATGTACCACACCCTTTTTATCCATTCCTCTGTTGTTGGGCATTTAAATTGCTTCCATGTTTTGGGCTTTGTAAATATTGCTACAATGAACATGGAAGAGCATGTACCTTTTCAAATTATGGTTTTCTCTTGATATATGCCCAGGAGTGACCCTCCATACTGTTCTCCATAATGACTGTGACAAATTACATTAGAACACTGTTTTGTGTAGCACGGTTCCCTTTTCTTCACACTCTTTCCAGTTTTGGCCATTCTGACTGGTATGAGGTGATACCTCATTGTAGTTTTGATTTGTATTTCTCTGAGTGATGTTGAACATCTTTTCATGTATTTTTTTTTTTTGCCAGCTGTATGTATTCTTGCTGTATATAAACATCTGAATGCAGAGTTCCAAAGAATAGCAAGGAGAGATAAGAAAGCATTCCTCAGCAATCAATGCAAAGAAATAGAGGAAAAGAACAGAATGGGAAAGACTAGAGATCTCTTCAAGAAAATTAGAGATACATTTCATGGGAACATTTCATGCAAAGATGAGCTCGATAAACGACAGAAACGGTCTGGACTGATAGAAGCAGAAGATATTAAGAAGAGGTAGCAAGAATACACAGAAGAACTGTACAAAAAAGATCTTCAAGGCCATGATAATCATGATGGTGTGATCACTCACCTAGAGCCACACATCCTGGAATGTGAAGTCAAGTGGGCCTTAGAAAGCATCACTACGAACAAAGCTAGTGGAGGTGATGGAATTCCAGTTGAGCTATTTCAAATCCTGAAAAATGATGCTGTGAAAGTGCAGCACTCAATATACCAGCAAATTTGAAAAACTCAGCAGTGGCCACAGAACTGGAAAAGGTCAGTTTTCATTCCAATTCCAAAGAATAGCAATGACAAAGAATGCTGAAACTACCATGCAATTGCACTCATCTCACATGCTAGTAAAGTAATGCTCCAAATTCTCCAAGCCAGGCTTCAGCAATACGTGAACTGTGAACTTCCTGATGTTCAAACTGGTTTTAGAAAAGGCAGAGGAACCAGAAATCAAATTGTCAACATCTGCTGGATCATGGAAAAAGCAAGAGAGTTCCACAAAAACATCTATTTCTGCTTTATTGACTATGGCAAAACTTTGACTGTGTGGATCACAAGTAACTGTGGAAAATTCTTCAAGAGATGGGAATACCAGACCACATGACCTGCCTCTTGAGAAACCTATATGCAGGTCAGGAAGCAACAGTTAGAGCTGGACATGGGAAAACAGACTGGTTCCAAATAGGAAAAGGACTACGTCAAGGCTGTATATTGTCACCCTGCTTATTTAACTTATATGCAGAGTACATCATGAGAAATGCTGGGCTGGAAGAAGCACAAGCTGGAATCAAGATTGCTGGGAGAAATATCAATAACCTCAGATATGCAGATGACATCACTCTTATGGCAGAAAGTGAAGAGGAACTAAAAAGCCTCTTGATGAAAGTGAAAGAACCATTCTTATTTAACTTACATACAGAGTACATCATGTGAAATGCTGAGCTGGACAAAGCACAAGCTGGAATCAAGATTGCTGAGAGAAATATCAATAACCTCAGATATGCAGATGACATCACTCTTATGGCAGAAAGTGAAGAGGAACTAAAAAGCCTCTTGATGAAAGTGAAAGAGGAAAGTGAAAAAGTTGGCTTAAAGTTCAACATTCAGAAAACAAAGATCATGGCATCTGGTCCCATCACTTCATGGGAAATAGATGAGGAAACAGTGGAAACAGTGTCAGACTTTATTTTTGAGTTCTCTAAAATCACTGCAGATGGTGATTGCACCCATGAAATTAAAAGACGCTTACTCCTTGAAAGAAAAGTTATGACCAACCTAGATAGCATATTCAAAAGCAGAGACATTACTTTGCCAACAAAGGTCTGTCTAGTCAAGGCTATGGTTTTTCTTGTGGTCATGTATGGATATGAGAGTAGGACTGTAAAGAAAGCTGAGTGCGGAAGAATTGATGCTTTTGAACTGTGGTGTTGGAGAAGACTCTTGAGAGTCCCTTGGACTGCAAGGAGATCCAACCAGTCCATTCTGAAGGAGATCAGCCTGGGATTTCTTTGGAAGGACTGATGCTAAAGCTGAAACTCCAGTACTTTGGCCACCTCATGCAAAGAGTTGACTCATTGGAAAAAACTCTGATGCTGCGAGGGATTGGGGGCAGGAGGAGAAGGGGATGACAGAGGATGAGATGGCTGGATGGCATCACTGACTCAATAGACGTGAATGTGAGTGAACTCTGGGAGTTGGTGATGGACAGGGAGGCCTGGCGTGCTGCAATTCATGGGGTCGCAAAGAGTCGGACATGACTAAGTGACTGAACTGAACTGGCCAATGGTAGGACGCTAACAAAAACTTTTTTGTCTCTTGGTCTACATAGATAAATAAAGATTGACTGACAGGGCAGTTCGGTGAACTTTTAATTGGCTAAATGATTATACCCAATATATGGTATTATGTGTGTGTGTGTATATATATATATATAAACATTATATATATTAACATTAATAGCATAAAAACCCATAGAATTAAATACAATTTTAATGTTTACTATTTCTTATAAAGGATATAGATGAATAACCAGGTCAAATATTATAGTTTCTATAAATGAATAGGACATACATTTGTAGTGAACCGACTTTTGACAATAATGTCAAGACAACTCCATGGGGGTAATCATAGTCCCTTCAACAAATTTCACTCGAACAATTAGATAGCCACGTGCAAAATAATGAATTTGGACTCCTATCTCAGGTCATATACATAAATTAACTCAAAATAGATCAAAGTCCTAAATGTAAGAGATTAAGCAATAGAACTCTTACAAGAAAATGTCAGTTCAGTCACTCAGTCGTGTCCTACTCTTTGCGACCCCATGGACTGCAACAAGCCAGGCTTCGTTGTCGATCACCAACTCCTGGAGCTTGCTCAAACTCATGTACATCGAGACAGTGATGCCATCCCACCATCTCATCCTCTGTTGTCCCCTTCTCTTCCTGCCTTCAACGTTCCCAGCATCAGAGTCTTTCCAATGAGTCCGTTCTTCATGTCAGTGGCCAAAGTTTCAGTTTCACCATCAGTCCTTGCAATGAATATTCAGAACTGATTACCTTTAGGATTAACTGGTTGGATTCCTTGCAGTCCAAGGGAATCTCAAGAGTCTTCTCCAACACCACAGTTCAAAACCATCAATTCTTTGGCGCTCAGCTTTCTTTATGGTCTGACTCTCACATCTATACATTACTACTGGAAAAACCATAGCTTTGACTAGACAAGACTCTGTCAGCAATGTCTCTGTTTTTTAATATGCTGTCTAGGTTGCCATAGCTTTTCTTCCAAGGAGCAAGCATCTTTTATTTTCATGGCTGCTGTAACCATCTGAAGTGATTTTGGAGCCCCTCCCCAAATAAAGTCCACTGTTTCCATTGTTTCCCCATCTATTTGCCATGAAGTGATGGGACCAGATGCCATGGTCTTAGTCTTTTGAATGTTGAGACTTAAGACATGTTTTTCACTCTTCTCTTTCAATTTCATCAAGAGGCTCTTTAGTTCTTCCTCACTTTGTGCCATAAGGGTGGTGTCATCTCCATATCTGAGGCCACTGATAGTTCCCCTGGCAATCTTGATTCTAGCCTGTGCTTCATCCAGCCTGGCATTTTTATGATGTTCTCTGTATGTAAGTTAAATAAGCAGTGTAACAATACATAGCCTTGACTTACCCCTTTCCCAATTTGAAACAAGTCTGTTGTTCTATGTACCGTTCTAACTGTTACTTCTTGACCTGCATATAGATTTCTTAGGAGGCCAGTAAAGTGATTGGTATTATTCTTTAAATGCTTAGTTGAATTCACCAGTGAAGCCACCCAGTTCAGGGCTTTTATTTTTTGGGAAATTTTGATTACTGTTTCAATCTCTAATGGTTACAAGTCTGTTTAAATTTTCTATTTCTTCTTTAATCAGTTTAGGTAATGTGTGTGAGTCAAGGAATTTGCTCATTTCTTTTAGTTTATCCACTGTGTTAGCACAAAACTGTTTATAGTATTCTTTTAGAATTCTTTTTTTATCTCTGAAGATTAATAGTAATGTCCAGAATTTCATTTCTGATTTTAATTATGTGATGTTTTCTCTTTGTAATTTCAGTCTAGATAAAAGTTTGCAATATTTGTTCATCTTTTCAAAGAATCAGCTTTCGATTTCATTGATTTTATTGTTTTGTAATTTCTCTTCTGTTTAGTTCTGCTCTGATATTTATTATTTCCTTTATCCTGCCAGCTTTGGTTTGGTTCACTCTTCTTTCTTTGCTGCTGCTGCTGCTAAGTCGCTTCAGTCGTGTCCAACTCTGTGCGACCCCATAGACAGCAGCCCACCAGGCTCCCCCATCCCTGGGATTCTACAGGCAAGAACACTGGAATGAGTTGTCATTTCCTTCTCCAATGATGAAAGTGAAAAGTGAAAGTGAAGTCACTCAGTCATGTCCGACTCTTCGTGACCCCATGGACTGTAGCCCACCAGGCTCCTCCGTCCATGGGATTTTCCAGGCAAGAGTACTGGAGTGGGATGCCATTGCCTTCTCCACTTCTTTCTCTAGTTCCTTCAAATAGAATGTTATAGTACTGATTTCTTCTTTTTTAATATGTACATTTACAGCTATCAATTTCCTTTTGAGCACTGACATTCCTGCATACTGTATCTTTATGTTGTGTTTTTGTTTTCATTTGTCCTTAAGCATTTTTAATTTTTATTGTGATTTCTCCTTTTTCCTATTTGTTGTTCTTAAGTGTGTTGTTTAATGTATAAATTTTTTGGTGAAATTTCAGTTTTCCTTTTGTTATTTACTTCTAACTCAATTTCATCATAGAAGATACTTTGACTGAATTTCATTTTTTAAAGCTATCAATTTCCTTTTGAGCACTGACATTCCTGCATACTGTATCTTTATGTTGTGTTTTTGTTTTCATTTGTCCTTAAGCATTTTTAATTTTTATTGTGATTTCTCCTTTTTCCTATTTGTTGTTCTTAAGTGTGTTGTTTAATGTATAAATTTTTTGGTGAAATTTCAGTTTTCCTTTTGTTATTTACTTCTAACTCAATTTCATCATAGAAGATACTTTGACTGAATTTCATTTTTTAAACCTATTGGGACTTCTTTTGTGGTCTAATCTGTGATCTATCCAGGAGAATGTCCTATATACTTTTGAAAAGATTGTGTATTCTGTTATTGGGTACAGTGTCCTGCATATATCTCTTAAGTCTAGTTGATTTGTTGTATTGCTCAAGTCCACCATTCCCTTACTGAGTTTCTGTCTATTTTTTCTATCCCATCTATTATTGAAAGTTGGTTATTGAAGTTTTCAGCTATTATTAAAGAAATATCTCTCCCTTCAATTCAATCAAGGTTTGCTTCCTATATTTAGAGGCCATTTGTTAGGTCTGTTAATGCTTGTAATTTTATCTTTTGCTGTGCTAAGCTGTTTATTAAAATATAGTGTCCTTCTTTGTCTCATAATATTTTTTCACTTACACTCTATTTTCTCTCAGGTTAGGATAGCCCCTCCAGCTCTCTGTTGTTATTGTTTGTATGGAATACCTTTTTTGATGCTTTCATTTTTCAAAAATTTTATTGGCGTATAGTTGCTTTACAATTCTGTGTTAATTTCTGAAGCACAACAAAATGAATTATCCATATACATGTATATCCCCTCATTTTTTTTCCCCCTCCCAGTTAGGTCACCGCAGAGCATTGAGTAGAGTTCCCTTAGCTATACAGTAGGTTCTCATTAGCTATTTTATTGATAATAGTCTATATATGTCAATCCCAATCTCCCAATTTACCTGCCATGATTTGCCCTCTTGGTGTTCATACATTTGTTCTCTGTGACTGTGACTCTATTTATGCATTGCAAATAGGTTCTTTTGTACCATTTTTCTAGATTCCATATATATGCATTAATATACAATATTTGGTTTTCTGGCTTACTTCACACTGTATGACAATTCCTAGGTCCATGGATGACACCACAAATGGAATATTTTTTTTCCTTTTTATGGTTCAGAAAGATGCCACTGTATATGATGTGCTACATCTTTTTTTAATACATTCCTCTGTTGGTGGACATTTACATTTCTTCCATGTCCTGGCTATTGTAAATGGTGTTGTGATAAACATCACAGTACATGTATCTTTTGGAATTCTGGTTTCCTCCAGAATACATGCTCAGAAGTGGGATTGTTTGGTGATATGGTAGTTCCATATTTTAAGGAACCTCCTTACTGTTCTCCATAGTGGCTGAATCAATTTACATTCTCATCAACAGTGAGATGTTTTGAGGATGGCCACTCTGACCAATGTGATGTGATAACTCATTGTAGTTTTGACTTGCATTTTTCTAATAATTAGTGGTGTTGAGCATCTTTTCATGTTCTTCTTGGCCATCTGTATGTTATCTTTGGAGAAATGTCTATTTAGGTCTTCCACATATTTTTGATTGTGGTGTTTGATTGTTTTGATATTGAGTTGCATGAGCTGTTTGAATATTTTGGAGATAATCCCTTGTCAGTTGCTTCCTTTGCAAATATTTTCTTCCATTCTGAGGATCGTCTTTTCCTCTTTTCTATGGTTTCCTTTGCTATGCAAAAGGTTTTAAGTTTGATTAGGTCCCATTTTTACTTTCTGTTTTTGTTTTCATTACTGTAGAAGGTGAGTCAAAAAAGATTTTGCCATGATTTATGTCAAAGAGTGTTCTGCCTATATTTTCCTCTAAGAGTTTTAAATTATCTGACCTTAAGTTTAAATCTTTAATACATTTTAAGTTTATTTTAGTGTATGGTGTTAGAGAGTGTTCTAATTTTCTTCTTTGCATATAGCTGTCCAGTTTTCCCAGAATCACTTATTGAAGAGATTGTCTTTTCTTCATTGTATATTCTTGTCTCCTTTGTCAAAGATCAGGTGACCATAGATGCATCGATTTACTTCTGGACTTTCTATCCTGTCACACTGATCTATATTTACATTTTTGTGCCAGTACCATACTGTCTTGATTACTGCAGCACTGGAGTATAGCCTGAAATCAGGGAGTCTGATATCTCAAGCTCTATTTTTCATTCTCAGGATTGCTTTAGCTATTTTGAATCTTTTGTGTTTATATGTAAATTGTAAAAATTTTTATTCTGTGTGGAAAATGTTATTGCTAATTTGACAATGAACTGTAGATTGCTATCAAAATTACATCTGAATACATTGAATGTCCAATAACATAGACAAATAATTGCTTTAAATATCTGTCTTTCAAATACTCTTCAGTTCAGTTCAGTCACTCAGTCGTGTCCGACTCTTTGCGACGCCATGAATTGCAGCAAGCCAGGCCTCCCTGTCCATCACCAACTCCCAGAGTTCACTCACACTCACGTCTATTGAGTCAGTGATGCCATCCAGNTTGTGCGGTAGTTGGAGCATTCTTTGGCATTGCCTTTCTTTGGAATTGGAATGAAAACTGACATTTTCCAGTCCTGTGGACACTGCTGAGTTTGCCAAATTTGCTGACATATTGAATGCAGCACTTTCACAGCATCATCTTTTGGGATTTGAAACAGCTCTACTGGAATTCCACCACCTCCACTAGCTTTGTTCGTAGTGATGCTTTCTAAGGTCCAATTGACTTCACACTCCAAGATGTCTGGCTCTAGATTAGTCAACACATCATCATGATTATCTGGGTCATGAAGATCTTTACTTACCAAAGCATGTTTTCAAACCATATTTCATTAACTCCAGACTTCATATATTTTCCCAAGAATGCCTATTGGACACCCAGCTTTAGCATGCTCCATCTCTCCTCTCTCAATTTTTTCAACTCTTCAAATAATATCTCCTTTTTTATTTTTCAGTAGCTCAAGAAGAAAATTGAAAACCTTGGAATCATATTTGTTTCTTTTCTCTATTTCAAACTGCAGAATATTAGTTCAAGCTGTTATTAATTTGATTTATGGGAATAAGCTCAACTCTTTTCCTTTCTTAATTTCATCTTTACTGTCTTTTATTTATAACATGGTACACACACACACACATTACAGGAGCATTTCCATAACCTATTTTAACTTTCCTATTCTCCTATTCTTCTGTGAAGCTGAACTTTTTTTTTTTAACCTATCAATTCTTGATAGATATATTTTTCCAATTTTTGCATTAGAATAAACTTCAGAGGAATGGGTTTGTACAAAATGTCATTTTCCTTGTGTTAATATAGTTCTACAAAATGAATTCCTCAATATTGGATTATTAAGGTAAAGATCAAGTTAACCTATTATTTACTTTTGACCCACTCCAGTATTCTTGGGCTTCCCTTGTGGGTCAGCTGGTAAAGAATCTGCCTATAATGCAGGAGACCTGCGTTCAATCCCTGGGTTGGGAAGATTCCTTGGAGAAGGGAAAGGTTACACACTCCAGTATTCTAGCTTGAGACTTCCACAGACTGTATAGTCCATGGGGTCACAAAGAGTTGAACACGACTGTGTGACTTTCACCTCACTAAAAACACCTATAAGTAGTATGCCAAATTTTATATCCACAAGCAAAGCATGAGAAAATTTGTTGACTAACTTACCAATACACTTCAATTTTACCCTTCACTTTATATCCATGAGTGAGTATGACAAGCATCTGTCTCTCTTATTTTATAGTAAGATCAACATCATATAAATATCATGAATATTTATCTCCTTTGAGCTGTTTTGATTTGATTGTTTTTCTTTTGGGATATTTGTCTTCTTAATGGTTCCCTGAAACACTTAACACATTAAAAAGGGATCAGCCCTTGGTGATACATTTAGACATATTTTCCCCCAGGTTTTTCATTTTATCTTCATATTGTCAATGTTTTTTTAACACATAGAAAGTTTGTGCGGTTTGTTGTTTCATTTTTTTTTATATATTTTATAATTCAATGGATCATCATTTTCATTGACAGCTTCTGAAATTTTGTGTCATAGTACAAAACTTTAGTACATTTCAAGAGACCAAAATTTTTATTCCTCAATTTGATAGTTTCACATTTTATATTTAATATGCTCATCTAGTCAAAATGTTATTTTGATTCATGATGATATACAAATCTAATGTTGCTTTAATTTGCAAATAGCTATCCAGTTGTCTTTACATTAAGTATTGAATTATGATTTTGTATGCACAATTTTCATACCATAAATTCCTGTCTGTAGTCATGCATAATTCTTGAGTTTCTGTTATATCTGGCTAGTTTTTCTGTCTTTTTGTACGTGGGTACCACACTCTTTCAATAGTTTAAACTTACTAACATGTCTTCATAGACAGTAGGATTAGTTCCAGTTATTGATCTTTTTCACAACTCTATGTTCCTTTCTGCTTATATTTCCATTTATATTTTAGGATAAGGTTTTCTAGTTCCAAATTTAAAATACCTTTGTTATCTACATTAAGATTATATTCAGTTTATAAATTCATCTCTTTATAGAAGGAATTTCTATGCAAATGCATGCTTTTCAATTTAACTTACATTCTTCAGTAGTTTTTTAGAAACATTTTCTTGAATTATAATTTGTATTTGTTTGCTTTTTATTATTGATAAAAATATATTTAAGTATTTTAATTGTGTACTCTTTCATTGTTTTTAGGCTTTAATTTAATTCATCTTTAAGTTAAGAAATCTCATATCTTCTCCAGTTTTCATACACAGATATGCTTCATTTTTCTAGTTTGACTGTCTAAAGCTTCCTGTGAGCATTCAAAAGCAATGGTCAACATGAATGTTTCATTTCTTTCTGACTCTCACAAACTGCTCCTACAAAGCAGCTGGCTGCTTTGAGTTAAAATATATATTTTATTATCTTAAGGGCATAATCATTTGTCGTTAACAATGTGCACACCATATGATTATTGCATTTATTGTTTTTATTTAAATCAGGGATATTTAATTTTTTTACCAATCTTTGTGCTTTGCAGGTCAAGAAGCAACAGGTAGAACTGGACATGGAACAACAGACTGGTTTCAAATTGAGAAAGGACTACGTCAAGGCTGTATATTGTCACCTGGCTTATTTAACTTATATGCAGAATACACCATGAGAAACGCTGGACTGGATGAAACCAAGGTTGCCTGGAGAAATATCAATAACCTCAGATATAAAGATGAAACCACACTTATGGGAGAAACTGAAGAACTAAACAGCCTCTTGATGAAAGTAAAAGAGGAATGTGGAAAAAATTGGCTTAAAACTCACACATTCAGAAAACAAAGATCATGTCATTTAGTCCCATCACTTCATATCACTTCATGGCAAATAGATGGGGAAACAATGGAAACAGTGACAGATTTTATTTCTGGGACTCCAAAACCACCGCAGATGGTGACTACAGCCATGAAATTAAAAGACAGTTGCTCCTTGGAAGAAGAGCTATGATCAACATAGACAGGTCCATCTAGTCAAAGCTATTGTTTTTCCAGTAGTCATGTATGGATGTGAGAAAGAAGCTGAGAGCAGAAAAATTGATGAATTTTTTGGGGCCTTTTTTTTAACTTTCACTTTTACTTTTTAAAATATAAATTTATTTTAATTGGAGGTTAATTACTTTACAATATTGTATTGGTTTTGCCATACATAGAACAGTCTTTTGGACTGTGTGGGAGAGGGAGAGGGTGGGATGATTTGGGAAAATGGCATTGAAACATGTATAATATCATATATGAAACAAATCACCAGTCCAGGTTCGATGCATGATACTGGATGCTTGGGGCTGGTGCACTGCAATGACCCATAGAATTGATGCTTTTAAACTATGGTGTTGGAGAAGACTCTAGAGAGTCCCTTGGAGAGCAAGGAGATCCAACAAGTCCATCCTAAAGGAAATCAGTCCTGAATATTCATTAGAAGGACTGATGTTGAAGCTGAAACGCCAATACTTTGGCCACCTGATTCGAAGAACTGACTCTCTTGAAAAGACTCTGAGGCTGGGAAATATTGAAGATGGGAGGAGAAGGAGACGACAGAGAGTGAGAAGGTTGGATGGCATCACTGACTCAATGGACATGAGTTTGAGTAAACTCTGGGGGTTGGTGATGGACAGGGAGGCCAGGCCTGCTGCATTCCATGACATTGCAAAGAGTTGCACATGACTGAATGACTGGACCAAACTGAACATTGGGCATCTTTAGGTATTATCATTATCATTGTATTAAAATAACAGATTTCTTAATATTGGAGCATGCATTTCACCTTGTAGAATTTCACTCAATCATAACTGGTTCTATTTTCTCTTCTTCTCTCTCTTTTCCTTTCTCAGTATTTTGAAACTATTATGAACGTTGATCTATGCTTTATTTTGTTTTGTCTTCCTTTCCAACAATTGCATGATTTTTGTATCAACATTATTATAATTATTTCATATAAAAATACCCATATTTTGACACATCCTAAAATAATGCAGAAGAATATAATGAAAATTAAAATCTGTCAATATGGTCTGGTTTTGTTTAAAATTCTGTTCTAAAATTTTGGACCTGCTGATCTTTTCATGAAATAAAACAGTTGTTGATTTGCAGGATGAATTTTTATATATTCTGTTTTTTTTTTTTTTTTTGAGATAACTGCAGACTTGAATGCATTTTTAAAATTAGTTTCCTATTGCTGATGTTACAAGTTCTCATCTATCATGAACTTTCTTGTCTAAAACAATGCAAAATTTTCATTCTATAGATAAAGACATTAAAAGTTCAAAATGTAACTTGCAGAGTTAAAATTAGTCTATTTTGTCTATAATTAGTATAACTATTTATGTTTTCTTCTGGTTACTACTTACTCAATATATATTTTTAATCTTTTATTTTCAACCTATTCATGTCTTCTTATCTAAACTCAGTCTCTTATAGACAGCATATATTTAAATTGTGTTTTTATCAACTTATTTTTTAAATATCTGCCTTTTTATTGGACAGTTTAATCCACTTACATTTGAATGTTTACTGATAAACAACTTACTTGTGTCATTATGACACTATTTTGTATGCCTTTTAATAATTTTGTCCCTCACTTCCACCACCTGCCTTTTCTGTGGTTGATATTTTGTAGTGACAAGTTTGATTCTCTTCTCATTTCCTTTAGTATATATTCTATAAAATGGTGGTTGCCATGGGAATTATACATAATATCCTAACATTATTACAATCTAATTTGAGTTGATAGCAATAACTTACTATATTTAGAATAACTTTTAAAAAGTAATAGTTCCAGATGTTAATCTAGGTTATGGTGTTCCATGGACTCATCTGTGAATCAATAATATATTTGACACTTCATTTTAATGTTCTTAGACAGTGTTCACATCTAGCCAGTTATGATTCAACTGCCCCAACGTCTGCATGCATGTTTGTTTCATGACTAATTGCTTCTTCAACATCATCAAAAACTTTGCACTGGAACAAATGGGAAAAATGCTGTCCTTCAGAATACAGAAAAATAACCTGATAAAGCAGATATTTTTAACCTAACAATTGCCATAGTTTTTTCCTTCTGTATATTATACTTTGATGTCCAATATAAATTATCACAACAAAACAGAAAGAAGAAAATGATTTGCATACAATTGGTAAATAAATCTCTAGTTTTCTCAAAGCACTGGTTGTCTTTTGCTCTACACTTTTTTTTTTTCCCAAGAATATATAGTGGAGAAATTTAGAAGATACTAATAGTATGTTCCTCAGAACAAAGGATAAGCATGCTTAATGTCTAATATAATGAAGTTGATATCTACCTACCAATTGAAGGGTAGGCATGTTTACACATTATAAATAATTCCAGTTGTTCTCCCATAATATTATCTACTATAGATGAAGATGTCACCTGATGTTCTTTATGTCACTGTGGGAGTGGGGGATGGAAAGAAAAAAAAAACATACAAAAGAGAGAAACAAAAATGTCAGTGTTCTGCCTGTCACCATTGCAGTAATAAACGTATTTGTCTCTAATACAGAACTCGTGTTTCTTCTAACAGCACCAATGAAACTGTGGCAGTTAACTTGTTAGCTTGAAAATATCATAAAATTTTTGGCTCTTCACAGATCTTCACACTTTTGTCAATAGAAGGGGAACTGAGACAAACATGGTTTTCTGGAAAAAGAAGGTTGAGCATTTAGTGCACTTATTGATGGAATCTGAGGGCAGTCCATGGGAATCAATATAAACAACATAACGAAATCATATGCGAAACTGGGAAATAAATAATTCTCCCCTTATCACCTCTTAATAAAGAAG
Organism: Aepyceros melampus; assembly: GCA_006408695.1. Lineage (NCBI taxonomy): Eukaryota > Metazoa > Chordata > Mammalia > Artiodactyla > Bovidae > Aepyceros > Aepyceros melampus. The sequence continues at coordinate 18,867 of SJXQ01012252.1, forward strand.
AATGGGGAAGTACCTTGAGCTAAGAACAGGGAAATAGGTGTGAAGACAGCTGTCCTAAATATGTCCTGGTTAATGTTCCTCTACTCCTGGCAGGAGAACATTATTACCAAGCTAACAGCCAGACTCAGATTTGTCTCTTAGCAACAATTAGTATTTAGAATTGCCCTGGATGGGCAGCAGGTTCAGGCTTCTTCTATACAACACTTTCTGAGATGCATACCACATGGAGTTGTTTGTTTGTTTTTAAGTGGGGAAAGGGAGTGTGGAAACAGAGCAGAAATCAAGCAATTGTTAGTATCTTGGTCTTTGGCTGACTGACTTGGGAGATGAAGGGACAGGTCAGAATGCTTGTGAAGAAAGAAAAGCAATACTCAGGCCATCTTCACTGCTTTCTTCTGTCCATCTTGCAAACCTTTGTTCTTTCTCAGAATTGCTCTGACAGTGTGGGTTTTCTGTTGTTTCATGTAATCTTAGGATGGTTTTTACTACTTCTTTGAAAAATGTCATTGGAATCTTGACAGGGGTTGAATTGAATTTATGCATGGCTTGGGTACTAAAATATTTTAATAATGTTAAGTCTTCTAATCCATGGAAATGAAATAGCTTTCCATTTACTTGTATCTTCTTGAATTTCTTTAATGAATGTTTTTCAACATAGAGCTTTTTCACCACCTTAGCTAAATTTATTCCTATATATTTTATTTTTATGTTTCTATTGCAAATATGATTATTTTCTTTATTTTTCTTTTAGATAATTTGTTCTTAGTGTGTATATACTACATCAAATTAAAACTTTTTTGCACAGTGAAATAAATGGTCAGTAGAATGAAAAGAATCTTCAGAATAGGAAAAATATTTGCAAGTCCTATACATATTAATATCCAAAATATACAAAGAATTCATATATTTCAAAAGAAAAATATAAATATAAACCAATATAATCATTAACAATAATAATCTAAATAGTTTTACAAAGATTGGATACAAGTATTTCAAAAAGTGATCTTCAAACATTAATCATTAGGGAAATGCAAATTAAAACCACAATGATATATTACCTCACGCTTGTTAGAATAGATATCATCAATAAGAGAAGAAATAGCAAATGATGTTCAGGATGTGGAGAAAAGACAACTTGTGTGCCAACAGGTGAGGATGTCAATTTGTACAAGTGCTATAGAAAAATAGTATAGATATTCCTCAAAAAGTTAAAAATAGAACTGACATATGATCCAACAGTTTCATGTATGTGTATTTATCTGAAAGAAATAACATCACTATTTTGAAAATATATCTGTAACCCATTTTATGCAGCATGATTTACCATATGAATAAGTAGAAATAAATTTTTCCCATTGGCATATAAATGGATAAAGTAAATGTGTAACTGTGGTATAAATATATATAATGGTATATTATGCAGACAGAGTGAAGGGAATTCTGACATTTACTGAAATATAGATGAATATAGAGGACACTAAAAGTGCAATGTCAGAGAAAGACAGATATTATACAACTTCATTTATATCTGATATTTAAAAAAGCAAAATAAATAAATCAGAAACACATTGATAGCTGACAGAAGTAGAAGTGCAGGCTGAAGAAATTGGATGAAGGTGATGAAAAGATACAAAGTTTGAGTTATAAGATAAATAACTACCAGAGATACACCATGATGACTATAGATAATATTGTTCTATCATGTATTTAAAAGTTGCTAAGATGCTGGGAGGGGTTGGAGGCAGGAGGAGAAGTGGATGACAGAGGACGAGATGGTTGGATTACATCACCGACTTGATGGATGTGAGTTTGAGTGAACTCCGGAAGTTGATGATGGACAGGGAGGTCTGGCGTACTGCGATTCATGGGTTCACAAAGAGTCGGACATGACTGAGTAACTGAACTGAACTGACCTAAAGATTTTAAAACTTCTCAATATAAGAAAAAAATGTTTCACCTTTTTGGTATCTATAAGAGATGATGGGTGTTAACTAATTTTATTGCAACAATCATCTCTCTCTCTCTCTCTCTTTCTCTCTCTCTCTCATTTCAGTTCAGTTCCATTCAGTCGCTCAGTAGTGTTTGACTCTGCCGCCCCATGGACTGCAGCTCACCAGGCATCCCTATCCATTGCCAACTCCGAGAGTTTACTCAAACTCATGTCCTTTGAGTCGATGATGTCATCCAACCATCTCATCTTCTGTTGTCCCCTTCTCCTCCTGCCTTCAATCTTTCCCAGCATCTGGATCTTTTCAAATGAGTCAGTTCTTCAAATCAGGTGGCCCAATATGCTACAGGATGTGAGTGGAGAAATGACTCTGGAAAGAATGAGAGATGGAGCCAAAGCATAAAACAACCCTCAGTTGTGAACGTGACTGGTGATGGAAGTAAAGTCCAATGCTGTAAAGAGCAACATTGCACAGCAACCTGGAGTGTTAGGTCCATGAATCAAGGTGAATTGAAAGTGGTCAAACAGGAGATGGCAAGAGTGAACACCAAGATTTTAGGAATCATGGAACTAAAATGGGCTGGAATGGAGGAATTTCACTCAGATGACCACTATATCTACAACTGTGGGCAAGAATTCCTTAGAAGAAATGGAGTAGCCATCATAGTAAACAAAAGTATGAAATGGAGTATGTGCATGCAGTCTCAAAAATGACAGAATGATCTCTGTTTTTCCAAGGCAAGCCATTCAATATCACAGTAACCCAAGTCTATGCCCTGACCAGTAATGCTGAAGAAGCTGAAATTGAACAGTTCTATTCTATGAAGACCTAGAAGACTTTCTAGAACTAATACCCCCAAAAGATGCTCTTTTCATTATAGGAAACTGGAATGCAAAAGTAAGAAGTCAAGGATACCTGGAGTAACAGACAAATTTTGCCTTGAAATACAAAATGAAGCAGGTTAAAGGCTAACAGAGTTTTTCCAAGAGAGTGCACTGATCATAGCAAACACTCTCTTCCAAGAACACAAGGAAGACTCCACACATGGACATCACCAGATGGTCAATACTGAAATCAGATTGGTTATATTCTTTGCGGCCACAGATGGAGAAGCTCTATACAGTCAGCAAAAACAAGATTGGGAGCTGACTGTGGCTCAGATAATGAATCCTCATTGCAAAATTCAGGCTTAAATTGAAGAAAGAAGGGAAAACCAATAGACAATTCATCTATGACCTAAATCAAATCCTTTATGATTGTATAGTAGAAGTGACAAACAGATTCAAGGGATTAGACCTGATAGACAGAGTGCCTGAAGAACAATGGATGGAGGTTCATGACATTTGGCAGGAGGCAGTGATCAAGGCCATTCCCAAGAAAAAGAAATGCAAAAAGGAAAAAAAAAATTGTTGTCTGAGGGGGCCTTAAAAATAGCAGAGAAAAGAAAAAAAATAATAAAAAAGCAAAAATCAAAGGAAAAAAAGAAAGATATACCCATTTGAAGAGTTCCAAAGAATAGCAAGGAGAGATAAGAAAGCCTTCCTCAGTGGCAATGCAAAGAAGCAGAGGAAGACAATAGAATGGGAAAAACTAGAGAGCTCTTCAAGAAAGTTAGAGATACCAAGGGAACATTGCATGCAAAGATGGGCTCAATAAAGGACAGAAATGGTATGGACCAAAAAGAAGCAGAAAATATTAAGAAGAGGTGGCAAAAATACATAGAAGAACTATAACATAAAAGATATTCATCACCCAGATAATCACGATGGTGTAATCACTCACGGAGAAGGCAATGGCACCCCACTCCAGTACTCTTGCCTGGAAAATCCCATGGATGGAGGAGCCTGGTAGGCTGCAGTCTATGGGGTCACAAAGAGTCGGACACGACTGAGTGATTTCACTTTCACTTTTTACTTTCATGCATTGGAGAAGGAAATGGTAACCTACTTCAGTGTTCTTGCCTGAAGAATCCCCAGGGATGGGGGAGCCTAGTGGGCTGCCGTCTATAGGGTCCCACAGAGTCGGACACGACTGAAGCAACTTAGCAGCAACAGCAGCAGTGATCACTCACCTAGAGCAAGACATCACAGAATGTGAAGTCAAGTGGGCTTAGGAAGCATCATTATGAACAAAGCTAGTGAGGGGATGGAAGACCAATTGAGCTATTTCAAATCGTAAAAGATGAGGCTGTGAAAGTGCTACACTCAACATGCCAGCAAATTTGGAAAATGGAAGTGGCCATAGGACTAAAAAAGGTCAGTTTTCATTCCAATCCCCAAGAAAGGCAATGCTAAAGAATGCTCAAACTACCATACAATTGCACTCATCTCACAGGCTAGCAAAGTAATGCTCAAAATTCTCCAAGTCAGACTTCAATAGTATGTGAACTGCAAATTTCAAGCTTGATATAGAAAAGGCAGAAGAAAAGAGATCAAGTTGTCAATATCCCTGGATCATTGAAAATGCAAGACAGTTCCAGAAGAAAATGTCTACTTCTGCTTTATTGAGTACTCCAAACCCTTTGTCTGGGTGGATCCCAACAAACTGTGGGAAATTCAAGTGATGGGAATACCAGACCACCAGAACTGCCTCATGACAAATCTGTATCCATAAAATTCTCCAAGTCAGACTTCAATAGTATGTGAACTGCAAATTTCAAGCTTGATATAGAAAAGGCAGAAGAAACAGAGATCAAGTTGTCAATATCCCTGGATCATTGAAAATGCAAGACAGTTCCAGAAGAAAATGTCTACTTCTGCTTTATTGAGTACTCCAAACCCTTTGTCTGGGTGGATCCCAACAAACTGTGGGAAATTCAAGTGATGGGAATACCAGACCACCAGAACTGCCTCATGAGAAATCTGTATCCAGGTCAAGAAGCAACAGTTAGAACTGGACATGGAACAATAGACTGCTTCCAAATCAGGAAAGGAGTATCTCAAAGCTGTATATTGTCAGCCTACTTATTTAACTTATATGCAGAGTACTTATAACTTATATGCAAGATGCTGGGCTGGATGAAGCACAAGCTGGAATGAAGATTGCTGGGAGAAATATCAATAACCTCAGATATGCAGATAACACCATCTTTATGGCAGAAAGTGAAGAAGAACTAAAGAGCCTCTTGATGAAAGTGAAAGAGGAGAGTGAAAAAGTTGGCTTAAAACTAAGCATTCACAAAACTAAGATCATGGCATCCAGTCCCATCACTTCATGGCAAGTAGATGGGGAAACAATGGAAACAGTGACAGATATTATTTTCTTTGTCTCTAAAATCTATGCAGATGGCTTACCTTTCTGATCTTTCATTGTTAGTGTATAGCAATGCAACAAATTTCTGTATATTAACATTGTATCCAGCAAATTCATTGATGAGGTCTAGTAGATTTCTTGTAGTGTCTTTAGGATTTTCTATATAGAGCATCTTGTCATTTGCAAAGAGTGACAATTTTACTTCTTTTCTAACTTGGATTCTTTTCATTTATTATTTTTTTCTTCTCTTATTGCAATGGCTAAGACTTCCAAAACTATGTTGAATAAAACTGGTGAGATTGGGCATCCTTGTCTTGTTCCTAAACGTAAAGGAAATAATTTCAGCTTTTCATTGTTGAGAATGATATTAGCTGTGGGTTTGTCATGTATGGCCTTTATTATTTTGAGGTAGGTTCCCTCTATGTCAACTTTCTGAAAAGATTTTTATCATAAGTGGATGTTGAATTTTATCAAAACCCTTTTCTGCATCTATTTAAATGACCATGTGGTTTTTATTCTTCAATTTGTTAGTGTGCTGTATCACATTAATTGATTGGTAGATACTGAAAAATTCTTATATCTCTGGGATAAATCTTACTTGATCATGGTGTATGATACTATTAATATATTATTTGAGTTGATTTATTGGTATTTTGTTGAAGATTTTTGCATCTATGTTCACCAGTGATATTGGCCTGTGATTTTCCTTTTTGTGTGTGGAACCTTTGTCTGGTTTTGGTATCAGGGTGATGGTGGTCTCATAGAATGAGTTTGGAAGTGTTCCTTCATCTGCTAGTTTTTGGAATCATTTTAGAAGAATAATATAATCCCTATCAAATTACCAATGGCATTTTCCATAGAACTAGAACATTTTTTTAAATTTGTATGTAAATACAAAAGACTCTGAATAGCAAAAGCAATCCTGAAAAGGAAGAATAGTGCTGGAGGAATGACCCTGTCTGACTTCAAATTACACTAATAAACTACAGTAATTAAAACAGTATGGAAAAAAAAAAAAAAACAGTATGGCACTGGCAGAAAAAGAGAAATATAGATCAGTAAACAGGATAGAAAGCACAGAAATAAACTTACATACCTATTGTTAAATTAATCTACAACAAAAGAGTCAAGAATATACAATAGAGAAAAGACTGTCTCTTCAATAAGTGTTGTTGGGAAAACTGAACAGCTACATGTAAAAGATGAAATTAAAACATTCTGTAACACCAATAAAAAATAAACTCAAACTGGATTAAAGACCTAAATGTAAAGCCAGGTACTATAAAATTCCTAGAGGAAAACATAGACATAATCCTCTTTGAAATAAATTGCAGCAATACCTTTTTTGGATCCATCACCTAATGAAAATAAAAACAAAAATAAACAAATGGGACCTAATTAAACATAAATGTTTTTGCGTGGCAAAGGAAACCATAAACAAAACATAAAGCAAAGAAAATATTTGCAAATTATGCTACAGACAAGGGATTGATTTCCAAAATAAATAAACAGCTCACAAAAGTTAATATTTAAAAAAAAATGGGCAAATGACCGAAATAGACATTTCTCCTAAAAAAAACATAAAATGGCCAACAGGCATATGAGAAGATGCTCAGCCTCACTAATTATTAGGGAAATGAAAATGAAAACTACAATGAGGTATCACCACACACTGGTCCAAAATGGCTATCATTAAAATGTCAACAACAATAAATATTGGAGAGAGTGTGGAGAAAAAGGAACCCACTTACACTCTTGGTAAGAATGTAAATTGGTTCATACTCTATGGAGCATAGTATGGAAATTCCTTAAAAATCTAAAAGTAGAGTTACCATATGATCCTGTAATCTTATTCCAGGGCATATAGCTGCAGAAAGCTCTAATTCAAAAAGATGCATGCACCCCAGTGTTCAGAGAAGTACTGTTTAAATAGCCAAGCATGGAAACAGCCTAAATGTCCATCAATAGATGAAAGAGTAAAGATATGTATATGCATATATATATGTGTGTGTGTGTGTGTGTGTGTGTGTGTGTGTGTGTGTGTATGTGTGTGTTTGCTGTGTGCTGTGCTGTTCTTAGTCACCTGGGTATGACTCTTTGTGACCCCATGGACTGTAGACCACCAGGCCTCCTCTGTCCAGGGGGCTTTTCCAGGCAAGAACACTGGAGTGAGTTGCCATGCCCTCCTCCAGGGGATCTTCCCAACTAAGGGATTAAATCCAGGTCTCCTGCATTGCAGTTGAATTCTTTACCATTTGAGCCACCAGGGGAGCCCACGTCAGCCCCAGGGAAGTCTATATCTATATATATATATATATATATATATATATATATATATATATTACAGGGAATTTGACTTTGAAAGCCAGTGGGATTTGAATACAGAGCTTCCACAGAACTGAGGAAACAGAGATTCTTGGAGGGCAGAAACAACCTTGTGCACACCAGGACCCAGGAGAAAGGAGTAGTGATCCCACAAGAGACTGAGCCAGATTTGCTTGTGAGTGTTCCGGAGTCTCTGGTGGAGGTGTGGGTCAACAGTGGCCTGTTGCAAGGTTAGAGGCACTGACTACAACAGTTCTGGGAGGCAGGGCATGCTGGCATACATCCTTTTGGAGGAGGTCACAATTTCCCTTACCATAGTTTGACCTCAGGACAAATTACAGGGAGGGAACACAGCCCCACCCATCAGCAGAAAATTGGATTAAAGATTTATTGGGAATGGCCTTGCCCACCTGAGTAAGAACCAGTTTTCCCCACATCCAGTCCCTCCGATCAGGAAGCTTGCACAAGCCTCTTATCCTTATCCATTAAGGGAAGACTGAATGGAAACCACAATCACAGAAAATTAACAAAACAGATCACATAGATAACAGTCTGTCTAACTCAGTGAAACTTTGAGAAATCCCGTATAGGGCTACCCAAGAAGGACTGGTCATGATGGAGAGTTCTGAGAAACGAGGTCCATGGAGAAGGAAATACAAACCACTTCAGCAATCTTGCCTGGAGAACTCCATGAACAGTATGAGAAGGCAAAAAGATATGCCACTGAAAGATGAAATCCTTAGGTCAGTAGGTGCCCAATATGCTACTGGAAGAGTGGAAAAATAGCTCCAGAAGGAAAGAGGAGACTGAACCAAAGTAGAAACAATGTCCAGCTGTGGATGCCTCTCATGGTGAAAGTAAATTCCAGTGCTGTAAAAGAATATTGCATAGGAACCTGGAATCTTAGGTCCATGAATCAAGGTAAACTAGACATAGCAAATATGCTCTTCCAACAATACAAGAGATGGCTCTACACATGGACATCACAGATGGTCAATACTGAAATCAGATTGATTCTATTCTTTGCAGCTGAAGATGGAGAAACTCTATAAAGTCAGCAAAAACAAGACCGGAAGCTGATTGTGGCTCAGATCATGAACCCCTTACTGCAAAATTCAGACTTAAATTGAAGAAAGTAGGGAAAACCACTAGACCATTCAGATTTGACCTAAATAAAATCCCTTACGATTATACAGTGGAAGTGAGAAACAAATTCAAAGGATTAGATCTGATAGACAGAGTGCCTGAAGAACTATGGATGGAAGTTCATGACATTGTACAGGAGGCAGTGATCAAGACCATCCCCAAGAAAAAGAAATGCAAAAAGGCAAAATGGTTGACTGAGGAGACCTTACAAATAGCTGAGAAAAGAAGAGAGGCTAAAGGCAAAGGAGAAAAGGAAAGATATCTGAATACAGAGTTCCAAAGAATAGCAAGAAGAGATAAGAAAGCCCTCCTAAGTGATCAATGCAAATAAATAGAGGAAAACAATAGAATGGGAAAGACTACAGCTCTCTTTAAGAAAATGAGAGATACCAAGGGGACATTTTATGCAAAGATGGGCACAGTAAAGGGCAGAAGATGTATGGACCTAACAGAAGCTGAAGTTATTAAGAGGTGGCAAGAATATACAGAAGAACTCTTCAGAAAAGATCTTAATGACCCAGATAGCCACGATGGTGTGATCACTCATCTAGAGCCAGACATTCTGGAGTGCAAAGTCAAGTGGGCCTTAGGAAGCATCACTACAAAAAAGCTAGTGGAGGTGATGGAATTTCAATTGAGCTATTTCAAATCTTAAAAGATGATGCTGTGAAAGTGCTGCACTCAATATACCAGCAAATTTGGAAAACTCAGCAGTGGCCACAAGACTGGAAAAGATGTTTTCAAAACTGCTGCACAATTGCACTCAACTCACATGCTAGCAAAGTAATACTCAAAATTCTCCAAGCTAGGCTTCAACAGTAAATAAACTGAGAACTTACAGATGTTCAAGCTGGATTAGAAGAGCAGAAGAATCAGAGATCAAATTGCCAACATCTGTTGGATCATACAAAAAGCAAGAGAGTTCCAGAAAAACATCTACTTCTGCTTCATTAACTATGCCAAAGACTTAGACTGTGTGGATCACAATGAACTGTGGAAAATTCTGAAAGAGATGGGAATACCAGACCACCTTAGCTGCCTCCTGAGAAATCTGCATGTAGGTCAAGAAGCAACAGTTAGAACCGGACATGGAACAACAGACTGGTTCCAAATAGGAAAAGGAGTACGTCAAGGCTGTATCTTGTCACCCTGCTTATTTAACTTATATGCAGAGTGTATCATGCGAAATGCTGGGCTGGATGAAGCACAAGCTGGAATCAAGATTGCCAGGAGAAATATCAATAACTTCAGATATGCAGATGGCACCACTTTTATGGCAGAAAATGAAGAGGAACTGAAGAGCCTCTTGATGAAAGTAAAAGAGGTGTGAAAAAGCTGGCTTAAAACTCAACATTCACAAAACTAAGATCATGGCATGTGGTCTCATCATTTCATGGCAAATAGATGGGGAAACAATGGAAACAGTGACACACTTTATTTTCTTGGGTTCCAAAATCGCTGCAGATTGTGATTGTAGCCATGGCATTAAAAGACACTTGCTCCTTGGAAGAAAAGCTATGACAAATCTAGACAGCATACTAAAAAGCAGAGAGATATTACTTTGCCACCAAAGGTCCAGATAGTCAAAGCTGTGGATTTTCCAGTAGTGATGTATGGATGTGAGAGTTGGACCATAAAGAAAGCTGAGCACTTAAAAATTGATGCTTTTGAACTGTGGTGTTGGAGAAGACCCCTGAGAGTCCCTTGAATTGCAAAAAGATCCAACCAGTCACTCCAAAAGGAAACCAGTCCTGAATATTCATTGGAAGGACTTATGCTGAAGCTGAAGCTCCAATACTTTGCCCATCTGATGGGAAGAACTGACTCATTGGAAAAGACACTGATGCTGGGAAAGATTGAAGGCAGAAGAAGGGGACAACAGAGGTGAGATGGTTGTATGACATCACTGACTTGATGGACATGAGTTTGAGCAAACTCTGGGTGTTGGTGATGGACAGGGAAGCCTGGCGTGCTTCAGTCCATGGGGTTGCAAAAAGTTGGACATGACTGAGTGACTGAACTGAATGAACTGAACTGATAAGGAAAGATATACATAGAATTTTATCCCTTAAGTAACTAATAAGTTACCCATTTCCCAATTGTCAATTACGTAGTGGTCATGTATGGATGTGAGAATTGGACTATAAAGAAAGTTGAGCGCCGAAGAATTGATGTTTTTGAACTGTGGTGTTGGAGAAGACTCTTGAGAGTCCTTCAGACTGCAAGGAGATCCAAACAGTCAATCCTAAAGGATGTCAATCCTGGGTATTCATTGGAAGGACTGATGTCAAATACTTTGGCCACATCATGCGAAGAGCTGATTCATTTGAAAAGACCCTGATGCTGGAAAAGATTGAGGGCAGAAGAAGAAGTGGATGACAGAGAATGAGATGGTTGAATGGCATCACTGACTCTATGGACATGGGTTTGGGTGGACTCTGGGAACTGGTGATGGACAGGGAGGCCTGGCATGCTGTGGTTCATGGGATCACAAAGAGTCGGACATGACTGAGCAACGAACTGACTGAGTTACATCGTCTTCTCAGGCCTAAGGTGATTGCAATTTCTCTTTGAATTGTTCTATTATCAAAGCATTTGATGGTATTTCTATTTGGTTGGTACATTTGGCTGAGGTATTGGGCCCATCCCAAAGAACTGTAAATACCATGGCTTCCCTTCCACCAGTAAAGAGATGTATGGCATATATACTCTCTCCTTTGCTTCCTCTCTCCTTCCTTCTCGGCCTAGTGGTCCCAGAATGACAAGGATTTCTCTCTACTCCTCCTGTGGAGCTCTTGCTCTAGTCAGTCCTCTATCCCCAACCCCCTCCTCCAGATAAAATACAGTAAAGTCCTTCTCTGCATTGTGTTGGCAGGGAGCAGCATGTCTTTCAGGCAAGGCCTTTCTGCAAGTAAGTGATGAACGCATGAAAAGAAACATCTTGGGCCTCTGCCAAGCAGAGCAGACAGCTGTTTGGAGTAACCCACAGGTTACTGGATAAAAGTCTGGCTATTTACTAGGACCATCTAGAATAGGCCTGGGTCATAGGCCTACTGTCCTTTTGGAGAGGGAAAGTTAGAAGAAGCCCTGTATTCATTTTATACAATTAACACCCTGCAGTCTGCTTCCAAAGAAACTGGTAGTTAAGAGCTTGTGGAAAAACACTTGACTGACTTACAAAGATTCTGCCATACAGGTGGTCAGAAGCAGTTTAAGCCGAGGTCAGGAAGAAATTAGGTGAGGCTCAAAAGAAATCAGACTGTAAGGAGGAATTATTAGTAAAATGCAAACCCATACTGGAATTTTGGTCTTTTTCTATGATTTTGTTTACATGGGATATTGCATGTGTTTTTTAAAAAATATTTCTTAAGTATAATTTGCATACTGTAAAAATCTACTCTTTTAAAGTATACCACTCAGTGAAATTAAATATATTCAGAATTCAGCAACCATTACTGTTATCTTTTTATCACCCCAAAAGGAAACTCCATACCCATTTCCAGTTGTTTCCCATTTCCTTCTCTCCCCCAGTCCCTGGCAACCATTAACCAAATTTCTATCCCTATGCATTTGCTTTTTCTGGATATTTCATATAAATATAATCATAATATATGGCCTTTTGTGTCTGGCTTCCATCACTTAGCATAACATGTTTAAGTTTCATTCATATTTTAGTTCATCCTTTCTAAAAGTTGAGTAATATATAGTACTCAACTGTATGGATAGACCACATCTGTTTGTCTGTTCATCAGTTGATAACAATTGGTTTGTTTCAGCTATTATAAGTGATGCTCCTATGAACCTAGGAGAGGAATTGTAGGTCATACGGTGACTCTATAATTAACATTGTGAGGCACTACCTCACAATGTATGAGGGGCATTTTTAAGTATGGGGCGTTTTAGGTTTATTTTGTGGACTGATTTGGTGATATCTATCAGGACTCTACTCTGTGTGTAAGAAGATGAAAATATTAGGTTGGCCAAAAAGTTTATTCAGGTTTCCATCATACCATCATATGGAAAAACCTGAATGAACTTTTTGGCCAACCCAATATATCAAATAAATAAGGTTCAAGTAAGGGAAGAGAAGAGGTGCTTCATTTTTACTGGATCAGGGAAAGCTTCATGGAGAAAGTGTCATTTGGTTAAGCTTTGAAAGATGAATAAGATTTCCTTAGGCAGGTGAAAGGGAGTGGAATAGAGGGGACAGGGTTTTCCAAGTAGCGGGAGCAGCACAGCAAAACAGCAGTTTTGGAAAGGATGTGAGAATGTCAGCTGAAGCACAGACTTCAGATAACGATGAATTGATTAGTAAAGGAAGGCAGGGCTAGATCGTAGAAAGCTTCCAAATGTCATGCAAAGGATTTGAGACTATATTTCTAAAGCAATGAAAAGCCACTGTATATTTTTGCTGATACAAGTGACATTTTGGGGCGGGTGTTTGAGGAAATCCAGTACTGGTGCACTGTTTTTCTTTTCTTAGGATTACTGTGACATTGACTAGAAAATGAAAGCAGAGAATGTTAGTGTTATGAGAATATATACTGTGAGGTACTCTGAGTAAAGTGATTGTAAAAGGCCAAAGCGGAGGTACAGAAATATGTCTGCAAGTGCATGGGAATATGTCATCTCCTTTCAAGAAGATTAAAAAGCTTTGATGCTTTCCTTCCAGTACCATCATTTCTTGATTTTTCTTTCTTTTCTTGCTGCTTACAACCTCACCATCACTCATTTAGCGCCCCCCCCATTAAAGTGTAAAAATAAAGAGGATGCAGACAGTCACAGAACAGTGGTGTAATTCTAAGAACTATTGAACAATGTTGGAAGGGATCTTGCAGATAGTCTAGAAACTTCCTTATGTTACAGATGGGGAAACAGAGGCTGTGAGTTGGAGTGTTACCTACCCAAGGTCACAAGTGAACTGATAGCAGAGCTGGGATTTAAAACTCAACCCTTATGTAACTACTTCAGCATACCATACTGCCTAATTAACATCCTGTAGGATATTTAGAAATTACACAATGTATTGTTCTTTGTTTAAGAAGAAATATACCAACTGAACCCGGCACACCATTAAGGTATAGAAGCAATCAATATGGGTTACAATGAGCTAGGCACTTTTTCCCTGCTCTGACCACTTTGGTGATGAGTGACATCAGTTCATTCATTCATTAGGTTAGTTACTTGTCCAGTAAGTAGAAATTTGTTGAATGCCCTTTGCTGTGCATTGTAGCTTAAAATCTGGTAGGGAGCTGTAGCAAGGACACAGACAACAAACTAGATGAGATAGAATTAAATATGATTATAAAAATGTATTCATTTTCTTTGGCTACTGCAACAAATTACCACAAAGTTCAGTTCAGTCGCGCAGTCGTGTCCGACTCTTTGCGACCCCATGAATCGCAGTATGCCAGGCCTCCCTGTCCATCACCAACTCCCGGAGTTCACTCAGACTCACGTCCATTGAGTCCATGATGCCATCCAGCCATCTCATCCTCTGTCGTCCCCTTCTCCTCCTGCCCCCAATCCCTCCCAGCATCAGGGCCTGCGCTCAGCCTTCTTCACAGTCCAACTCTCACATCCATACATGACCACAGGAAAAACCATAGCCTTGACTAGACGGACCTTAGTCGGCAAAGTAATGTCTCTGCTTTTGAATATACTATCTAGGTTGGTCATAACTTTTCTTCCAAGGAGTAAGCGCCTTTTAATTTCATGGCTGCAGTCACCATCTGCAGTGATTTTGGAGCCCAAAAAAACAAAGTCTGACACTGTTTCTACTGTTTCCCCATCTATTTCCCATGAAGTGATGGGGCCAGATGCCATGATCTTCGTTTTCTGAATGTTGAGCTTTAAGCCAACTTTTTCACTCTCCTCTTTCACTTTCATCAAGAGGCTTTTTAGCTCCTCTTCACTTTCTGCCATAAGGGTGGTGTCATCTGCATATCTGAGGTTATTGATATTTCTCCCAGCAATCTTGATTCCAGCTTGTGTTTCTTCCAGTCCAGCGTTTCTCATGATGTACTCTGCATATAAGTTAAATAAGCAGGGTGACAATATACAGCCTTGACGTCCTCCTTTTCCTATTTGGAACCAGTCTGTTGTTCCATGTCCAGTTCTAACTGTTGCTTCCTGACCTGCATACAGATTTCTCAAGAGGCAGGTCAGGTGGTCTGGGATTCCCATCTCTTTCAGAATTTTCCACAGTTTATTGTGATCCACCCAGTCAAAGGCTTTGGCATAGTCAATAAAGCAGAAATAGATGTTTTTCTGGAACTCTCTTGCTTTTTCCATGATCCAGCGGATGTTGGCAAGTTGATCTCTGGTTCCTCTGCCTTTTCTAAAACCAAGTTGAACATCAGGGAGTTCACGGTTCATGTATTGCTGAAGCCTGGCTTGGAGAATTTTGAGCATTACTTTCCTAGCATGTGAGATGAGTGCAATTGTGCGGTAGTCACCACAAAGTTAGTGACTTAAATTTATTATTTTACTGTCGTGGAGATCAAAAGCCTAAAATTAGTTTTATGGGGCAAAAATCAAGGTGTTGACAGGGCTCTTTCTTCTAAAGGCTCTGGAGGAGAATAATTTCCTTGTCTCTTCCAGTGTCTAGTGGCAGTTGGGATTTCTTTGCTTGTGGCTTCATCAGTACAATCTTCAAGGTCAGCAGCTTTAAAACTCCCTCTGCTCCATCTTCACATCCCTTTATCCTCTGTGTGTATAAATCTCCCTCTGTCTCCTTCTTATAAGGATACAGGTGTTTGCATTTAGGGCACAGCTGGATAATCCAGTTTAGTCTCCCCATCTCAAGAGCTTTAATTGCAACTGCAAAGTCCCTTTTGTTATGTAAGGTAACATTTTACAAGTCTCAGGGATTAAGATATAGATATCTTCGTGAAGTAATTATTCAGTCTAACACAAAAGGTATACATTTTAAAGTTGATGAAAGGCATAAAACACAAGTATGGATCAAGAGGAAGATGGCAGGATGAAATATAAGGGCTGGGGAAAGGGTTTTTCTCTTATTATCACCAATTGCAGAGGCTGTTACCCAGCACAGACATTATTGTTGTTGTTATTATCAGAGTAAGTATGATGAAGAAGAATTATGGCAATCAAAATATGCATTCTTACCTATTTTTAAAAGTGTGCCTGCAACTTGTGTTGCTCAGTCGTGTCTGACTCTTTGTGACCCCATGGACTAGGGCCCCCAGGCTCCTCTGTCCATGGAATTTTCCAGGCAAGAATACTGAAGTGGATTGCCATTTCCTTCTCCAGGGGATATTCTCAGGGATCTACATATAGTATGTAGAAAGAACTGGCCTTTGTTTTGAAGTCTCTGATCTGAGCTCATTAAGACAGGCCTGTAGGGACTCTTCTGGTGGTCTAGTGTTTAAGGCTCCATGCTTCCACTGTAAGGGGCATAAGTTCAATCCCTGGTCAAAGAACTAAGATCCTACAAGGCACAGGGAAAACTAAAAAGAAGAAAAAAAAAGCCAGGCCTTGTGGAAAGCATGAAGGGGCTTGTTTTTAAAGCAGGAAGCTAGGCCCTTTCCCTCAGAGTATGGTCATCCATTGGTTCTGCCTTCATCAAGGGCAATGGGCCATGTACAACAATGAGAATAAAAGGCAGTCTTGGAATCACTATCTTTCTTTCATCTTGGAAGAGGAAGAGAAACACAGAGCTCTGATTACTGGCTAGGCATAGACCAACCCATTGAATCCTTTCTGAAATACTGGGAAGAAGGTCCTTTTATTAGGGTCATTTAATAGATGAAGAATATTGAAGGTCTAAGGGCTTCACTCACAGCTCAGTTGGTAAAGAATCTGCCTGCAATGCAGGAGACCCAGGTTTGATTCCTGGGTTGGGAAGATCCCCTGGAGAAGGAAATGGCAATCCACTCCAGTATTCTTGCCTGGAGAATCCCCATGGACTCCTCTGAGCCTGGCGGGCTACAGTCCATGGGGTCCCAAGAGTCAGACACGACTTAGCACTAAATCACCACCATTGAAGGCCTAAAGACGTGCATGCTTAGCTCATGGGTTTCCTCTCAGTTTGGAGGTGGTGAAGTCTTCTCAGACTCCTATCAGATACTACACACCCTGGAAGGAAGACTAGAAGCAAAAGGAGAAAGTGAGAGGTAGGAAAGGCCTGGCAAATCTCATGGACGGAGGAGCCTGGTAGGCTGCAGTCCATGGGGTCGCTAAGAGTTGGACACAGCTGAGTGGCTTCACTTTCACTTTCATGCATTGGAGAAGGAAACGGCAACCCACTCCAGTGTTCTTGCCTGGAGAATACCAGGGACAGCGGAGCCTGGTGGGCTGCCCTCTATGGAGTCGCACAGTCGGACACGACTGAATCGACTTAGCAGCAGCAGCAGCAATGTAAGAGAAGCCCCAGATCTGGCTTTTGTATGGAGTTCACCAACTATCCTGAAAGCCAGGTCCCGTTTCTCATCTCCGTGGCAATGTTACAGGATAAACTTGTTCGCTACATGCATTTGTCAAGGATAGTCGCTTTTCAACCTACTGGCAGAATTTCAAGAAAATCTTTTCCAGAGGAGTGCTGCCTCACAATTCCCTCCATTGAACACTGATGTTTTTAGAGTGCTGAAGTG
>SJXQ01012252.1:36835-71352 GCA_006408695.1 Aepyceros melampus
CATGTTATACAGATTCATTAGTATAATTTCTAGGTTGATTAGCTTAACTTCTCTATTTAAAAACAGAGGTGTGTTCACTAAGCCCTCCGGAAAAATTCTGAAGTCAGTTCCTTCCACCTAGCAAGCAAGGGCTCAAATGTAGGTTTCCTCAGCCAAGAGGTGGGATATCTAAGAGGCAACGTACCTTCGTGTTCTAGTACACATCTGGTGAGAGCTGAAGGAAAGCAACATTCAAGTCCTCCTGCCCACCACACTTGAACTGTGGAGCTGTGTCTTTTCCCAACCATTCCAAGCTTGTAGGCTGGAAACACGCCAGCTAAATTTTCAAAAAAGACGGAGCGAGGAGGGGGGTGGTGGTTTAAAAATGCACACCATGATTAACAGCCGGGGAATCTGCCCTCCTGGGGATGTTGTAATTGCCAGGAAACAGAGTAGCGGATTGAATGGATCCAGGAAAAGGTTGTCGACAGTCCGTCGCGCCATTCCACCCCACCCTCCCCTTCCCTCACAAATCGCCGGGCCTCCCGGAGGCATGAGATGGGGACTCCAGGCCAGGGTGTGGTGCTCCGTAGGGCTCTCAGGCGGCCTCTCAGAGGGGCCTGGAAAGGGGAGGATCCCTCCTTACTCTGCCCTCCCAGCCTTTGGCTCCAGAGAGGTCAGTTACTTGGCTAATGAAATGTTTATGTTACGTCAGGTATTGGTGGACCAAGTCAGTCTTCGCGACCCAAGCACACGGCAGGGCGGGGAGGTGGGTGGCATTAGCGAGCAGCGAATTTGACGCTCTGCCGCTCACCCTAGCTCGGGTACCTCCGCCTCCACCCCCTGGAGTATCTAGGCCACCCAAGTTCGCCCCTGGGAGGGAGTGCGCGTTGGCCTTCAGCCAGCCTTCTCAGTGCAGGCAGCAGAGTTCCGATCTGAACTTCAGGGTTGGGGCCCCTCCCTACCACTCGCACTCACTTTGCTCGCCTCCAAGGCTCTATCTTCCGCCAATTGTGACCCGAGGAACCCGCCGCCCTGACGCCCAGTGGCTGGCGAGCAGCAGCGCCAGGAGAGGCTCGGTTGAATTTAAACCTCCTTGACCCCTAGCTGACGCCGCAGGCACCTCCGCCAGAGCCCTCGGACGTGCCGGTAACCTGCTGAGAGCGACTGCGGCCTACAAGCGAGGCGCAGCTGGGTGCCAAGGGCTGTCTCGGCAACCGGTGGCTGATTCTCTCTTTTGGGCTGCCTAGGCGGCGACCAGCAGCGCTCCCTCCGCAGAGGCTCCCCTTCTGAAGCTGCCTCTGTGCTATCCTCCGCCGGCACTGCCAATTGTGACCCGAGGAACCCGCCGCCCTGACGCCCAGTGGCTGGCGAGCAGCAGCGCCAGGAGAGGCTCGGTTGAATTTAAACCTCCTTGACCCCTAGCTGACGCCGCAGGCACCTCCGCCAGAGCCCTCGGACGTGCCGGTAACCTGCTGAGAGCGACTGCGGCCTACAAGCGAGGCGCAGCTGGGTGCCAAGGGCTGTCTCGGCAACCGGTGGCTGATTCTCTCTTTTGGGCTGCCTAGGCGGCGACCAGCAGCGCTCCCTCCGCAGAGGCTCCCCTTCTGAAGCTGCCTCTGTGCTATCCTCCGCCGGCACCCTAGCCGTGCCGCTCATCAGTGGGTCAGTCCAACTTCTGGCTACGAGGGACGGGGACCCTCCATCCAGCCTGCCGCTCTACTCCAGGCCTGACCGTGGTGAAAGGAGCGCAACCTAGGTGAGGAGCCACCCACCCCTAGGTCCAGTCGTCCAACGGAGCGCTTCTACCACTCAGTGCTTGCAAGGTAACTCCCACCATAGGCTCTCTGCGGAACTAGTGCCTTGTGCCGGCCAGGGCAAAGGCTCACTTTTGCCACCAGCTTGGGGAAAATGCTCGAGACAAGGGCTACCTGGGGAGCCTGCAGGGACCACTGGGGGATGCCAGGATAGGTAGTTGAGCAGGAACACCTGCCTGGCGCGACTCTAGGCTTAACAGTTTGCATGGTCAACAACTGAGCTTACAGATATAAGGATGTAGGGTAGCTGAGTTCTACCGTGGGAATGGGATGGGGAAATGAGGAAGACAGATGGGGGAGGTAAGGAGCCAAGGACAGTGTTGGGGAAGCTACCAGTGGCAGTGTGAAGCTACTGGCTCACCTGAGGACCGAACACTTCAACACTTGGCCACCTTGGGGTGTTGTGCTCAGTTCAGCCTTTGCTTGTGTTGTAAGGGGCTTGAGGCCACAAGGTAAGTGCACTTCTGTTGGCCCAATTCTCCAGGCAGAGACAGAATGACAACCTCTCATTATAAATGTAATGATTTTGTGGAAAATGAGGCCAAGCTTAGTCCCCCTATTTACAGGAAGATGAAATCTGAGTGGGTGAAGGATAGTCTTGCAGTGAACCGTTTTGAAGGAAGCGAAGTAGAGCAGGGGTGCTCTCTTCAAATGCCTTCAAAGCTGTCATGTGGAAAAGGATTATTTGTCTTAAGTGTCTCTAGAAAGGAGAACCTAGGATGGGTCAGATTTCAACAAGAGTGGAAACCACCAGGAGGCAGAATTAAGCTTACTATAAAGGAACCTCATTCTAATAGGGAGGGAGGAGTATTTTTATTGTGTATCAAGCAATGTGCGGCTCAGAGGTCTGCCTGCAAGGCAGGACACCCAGGTTCAATCCCTGGGTCGGGAAGATCCCCTGGAGAAGGAAATGGCAACCCACTCCAGTGTTCTTGCCTGGAGAATCCCATGGATGGAGGAACCTGGTAGGTTACAGTCCATGAGGTCGCAAAGAGTCGGACACAACTGAGCGACTTCACTTTCACTTTCACTTCTTTACATAAATTATCCCATTTGACACTTAGCAAGGTTTGGATATGTCCAATGATAAAATGGAATGCCGGGAAGTAGTGGAGTCTCTGTTCATCTAGGCTGCAGCTCTTTCTGTTCTTAAGATGAGGTTTGTGACAACCATCTATTCATTTGCTGGGGCTGAAAAAGGCTTGTACAAGAAATTGGGAGAGTCTATCATCATTCATGTCGTGACTTTAGAAAAATCCCATTATCTTTCTGGACTTCAAGTCCCTCTTCTGTAAAGTCAGAGAATTAGACTTCACTGGGTTATCTGAAAAAAATCCTTTTGACCAGTAAAAATAAAATTGTAAAAAAAAAAAAAGTAGGCTTTAGTTTTTTGCACTCTTGAATTTACAGGAGTTGTAGAATTGGATCTCCACAACATCTTGAAGATGGACCCCTAAAGGAACTAAAATGCCTCTCCCTTCTTTCATTGGCTGAGGTGTGACTCTAATGTCCATCCAACAGATACACTATCAATGGCTGTAGAGTTTCCCAACAGCCAAGGTCTCTGAAGAGTAGACTCAGGGCCTCCTTTGATGTTGCTTGGATTGTCCTATGACAACTGCATTGCTTTTTAGTCATTGCAAAGGCAATTGTTCTGTCTTGTTATGCAAAAACGCAGAGCATCTGCTGGTGTGGTGCGTTGTATTGAGCAACTGGAGATGAGGGCAGAGAGTAATGGATGAAATAGGCTCTTGCCCTTAGCTTCAAGTCATTTGTGGGAAAGGCAGGTACAAGGATCACAGACCATATTATAAGGCAGAATGTTGCTTTGAGGGGGGTGTAGAGAAAAGACAGAAATCATGTGGAGCAATAAAAATACACTAGGTTAGAAATTTGGAAGCCTTAGATTCTAATCTTGGCTGGTCACTTAAGGCAGGTCAGCTCACCTTCTGAGGCCTGAAAATTTAAGACTTTCTGATATTAGATGAGAATTTCTGGTTTGGGTGGGTCCTCAAGAGGCATTTGTGGTGGGCCTTGAAGTGCTCCGGGTAGGGTTTACACTAACAGAGGAAGACAGCAGAAACTGGGACAAAATTCCTGGACACATGAAAAACATGTGTGCCTTCATGGTGGATATGTTGTTGTTTTTCAGTTGCTCAGTTGTGTCCTCCTCTTTGCAACCCCATGGACTGTAGCACACCGGGCTTCCCTGTCCTTCAGGATCTCCTGGAGCTTGCTCAAACTCATGTCCATGAGTCAGTGATGCCATTCAACCATCTCATCCTCTGTCATCCCCTTCTCCGCCTGCCTTCAATATTTCCCAGCATCAGAGTCTTTTCCAACAAGTCAGCTCTTCACATCAGGTGGTCAAACTATTGGAGCTTCAACTTCAGCATCAGACCTTCCACTGAATATTCAGAGTTGATTTCCTTTAGGATTGACTGGTTTGATTTCCTTGCTGTCCAAGGGAGTCTCAAGAGTCTTCTCCAGCACCAGAGTTTGAGGGCATCAGTTCTTTGGTGCTCAGCCTGTTTTATTGTCCAGCTCTCACATCTGTACATGGCTAGTGGGAAAACCATAGCTTTGACTATATGGTCCTTTGTTGGCAAAGTATTGTCTCTACTTTTTAATACACTGTCTAAGTTTGTCATTGCTTTACTTCCAAGGAGCAAGCATCTTTTAATTTCATGGCTGCAGTCATCATATGCAATGATTTTGGAGCCCAGGAAAATAAAGTCTGTCACTGTTTTCATTGTTTCCCTATCTATTTGCCATGACATGATGGGACCCGAATGCCATGATCTTAGTTTTTTGAATGTTGAGTCTTAAGTCACTTTTTCACTTTCCTCTTTCGCTTTCATCAAGAGGCTCTTTAGTTCTTCTTCACTTTCTAACATAGGGTGGTATCATCTGCATGTCTGAGGTTATTGATATTTCTCCCAGCAATCTTAATTCCATCTTGTGATTTATCCAGCCCAGCATTTCGCATGATGTACTCTGCATATAAGTTAAACAAGCAGGGTGACAAGATACAGCCTTGACATTATCCTTTCCCAATTTGGAACCAATCTGTTGTTCTATGTTTAGTTCTAACTCTTGCTGCTTGTTCTTGACCTGCATACAGGTTTTGCAGGAGGCAGGTAAGGTAGTCTGGTATCCCATGTCTTTAAGAATTTACCACAGTTTGTTGTGATATACGCAGTCAAAGGCTTTAACATAGTCAATGAAACAGAAGTAGATGTTTTTCTAGAACTCTCTAGCTTTTTCTATGATCCGCAGACGTTGGCATTGATCTCTGGTTCCTCTGCCTTTTCTAAATCTAGCTTGTACTTGTGAACATTCTCACTTCACATACTGTTGAAGCCTAGCTTGAAGGAACTGACCGCTAATGGCTCGTATGACTGCTGATCCAAAAAAGAGAAATAGAAATTGGGGTTGCAAACAGAGCCCTTGAGCACTAGACTCAAACAGTTTGGACCTGCTCCTGGAAAGGCAAATTTAGCAGCTTGCAGCCATGCTTGGTTTTTGAGCTGGGCAGTGCCAGTAAACAAATACCTGTGACATTGTGTAGTCTCCCATAAAAAACTATGCCTTGCCCAATCTTCATTCTACTCAGAAGTTCAAGGAATGGCAGTGCTTCCCTGTCTAATGGTAGACTGCTGCTGCTGCTGCTGCTAAGTCACTTCAGTTGTGTCCGACTCTGTGCGACCCCATAGACGCCAGCCCACCAGGCTCCCCCGTCCCTGGGATTCTCCAGGCAAGAACACTGGAGTGGGTTGCCATTTCCTTCTCCAATGCATGAAAGTGAAAAGCGAAAGTGAAGTCGCTCAGTCGTGTCTGACTCAGCGACCCCATGGACTGTAGCCCACCAGGCTCCTCTGTCCATGGGATTTTCCAGGCGAGAGTACTGGAGTGGGGTGCCATTGCTTTCTCCACTAATGGTAGACAGTACCTCCTAATGACAATGGAGAAGAAACACCATAGGGCTGGAGTGACCCATCCTTGAGATGGCTGCCAATGAACTGCACATGGTCTGGTCCTTTGCTAGGAGTGAGGGTGGTCAGCCTTGTTGGCTGCTGAGGGATGGAGGATGACACTAATGGGCTGAGTGTAATCCTCACTGTCTGACTGAGGCTGAAGGACATAGGGCACAGTGGAGACTTGGGAAAGGGCAAGGGAAAACAGAGTCTTCCAGATCATGTGACTTGACTTAATGGTGTATCTTGTCTAGAAAAAAAGATTTTGGAAACCACGAGTGGAATCAAGAGTAGATCCAGGTTTCTGATGTGGTCTGGTGTATTGAAGAAGCCTAGCCAATCCTCCTACAGAGATGGAAAGAACTTTTGCCTGGGAGTCAGGAGACTTTAGTTTAATCAAGTTTCTTTCCCTCTCTGAGCCTCACTTTTTCCACTGTTAGTTGTGGAAGTGGGGGAGGTCAGCCTCAATGATTCTTTAGGTCCTTTCTAGCTCTAAAGAGCTGGGAAAGATATATAATTTCTATCCCCCCTGGATGAATCCAGAGAGACTGTCCAGATTTGAAGTTATAAAACTGGGATTCATTGTGAACTGAAGGCTTACAAAAAAATCTTTGTATTGCAGACTGGGACTCCTTGTCCTTGTTAGAGGAAGGTCAGAAGGAGTGTCATTGAGCTGAATTCTTAGGATATTTCCTTTCTCAAATCCACTTCCTTTTCCATCCTCTACCAACAATTCTTTTTCAGATTTCCAGTGACCATTGCTCTGCTCTTAGCACCTGGCACATTGGGCCTTTTTTTTTCTATTTCTTACAAAGGGGAGCTTTGGGGCTTTTTGCCTTGTGTTTACACAGTGAACCTCAGAGCCATCATCATCTTCTCTTTCCTAGAATCCAACATACACAACCTTGTCCCAGTTGACTTAACTGCTAAGTCTTTATAGTCAATGTTGATAAAAATCTTTTGTCTTTTATTGAATTTTAAAACATAAGAGTAATTCTGCAATTTACTTTGAAATGCATCAAAAGATGAGAAAATACAGTGCCAGACTGGGCTCTATGCTACACAGCAACGGATGGGATAAGGGGAGAGGAGGGAGGCCAGGGAGGGAGGGGGTGTATGTATAATTATGGCTGATTTGCGTTGTTGTGTGTTGGAGAAGACTCTTGAGAGTCCCTCGGACTACAAGGAGATCCAACCAGTCCATTCTGAAGGAGATAGGCCCTGGGATTTCTTTGGAAGGAATGATGCTAAAGCTGAAACTCCAGTACTTTGGCCACCTGATGCGAAGAGTTGACTCATTGGAAAAGACTCTGATGCTGGGAGGGATTGGGGGCAGGAGGAGAGGGGACGACAGAGGATGAGATGGCTGGATGGCATCACTGACTCGATGGGCGTGAGTCTGGAGTGAACTCCGGGAGTTGGTGATGATGGACAGGGAGGCCTGGTGTGCTGCGATTCATGGGGTCGCAAAGAGTCGGACACGACTGAGCGACTGAACTGAACTGAACTGAACTGATGGCAAAAATCAACACAAATTGTAAAAATTAAAAAAAAAAAACTTTACAAAAAGACTTCAGTCAAAAAATGGATAGATGGATTAATAAGTAAATAAAGGAATAATTAATAAATGGATGCTAAATCAATAGATAAATGAATGGCAAACAGATAAATAAAATATGGGGGGAAATAAAAGTAATGTACAGTTAAAAGTGCTATGTGCTCAATTGCTCAGTTGTGCCCGACTATTTGTGGCCCCATGGTCTGCCCTACCCCCCCAGGCTGGTCTGCCCTACCCTCCCAGGCTCTTCTTCCAATTGAATTTTCCCAGGCAAGGATAATGGAGTGGGGTACCATTTCTTTTTCCAGGAGATCTTCCCAACCCAAGGATAGAATCTGCCTCTCTTGCATCTCCTGCATTGACAGGCAAATTCTTTTACCACTAGTGCCACTTTCTTATTGGTTGCGCTAGTGGTAAAGAATCCTTCTGCCAATGCAGAAGATATAAGAGATGCAGGTTTGATCCCTGGATCCCTGGGTTGGGAAGAGCACCTGGAACAGGGCATGGAAACCCACTCCAGTATTTGTGCCTAGGGAATTCCATGAACAGAGGAGCCTGGCAGGCTACCATCCACAGGGACTCACAGAGTTGAATACAACTGAAGCAACTTAGCATGCATGCCACCTGGGAAGCCCCAATCAACAATCATATTGCAGCCAATTCAAACTATATAAAAGTACACAGAATAAAAAGGAAAAGCTCCTTACATCCATATTTTCCTCCCAGAGGTAAATATAGTTTGCAATTTTCTGTGTATTCTTCTAATCCTTTTTTCTATGTGTATCCAAAACTATATACATCCATATAACCTAATAGTTTTGCTTTTAAATTTAAATGGATCACACTTTATAGATGAGTCAGTAATTTGCATTTTTGACTTCACAATATTTTGGACATCTCATTTCAGTATATGGATCTGCCCTATTTTTAAAAACAGCTATGTATTTCATAGTATGGATATACCAGAGTGTATTTAAATATTTCTTCTGGTGTACAGTTAAATGATTTCCAATTTCTTTCCTATGACACATAAGGCTTCAGGATACCTCTTTGGTTATTTATTATGTACATGTGAACATCTATTTCTGTAAAGTAGATTCCTAGAAATGGAATTATTGTGCCAAAAGAGTTATGCTTTAAAATTCTGCCCCTCCCTTCCAATATTTCATTATGGATATTTTCAAACATACAGATAAGTTGAAAGAATCATACAGTGACACCTATATATCCACTACCTAGATTTTAACATTAACATTTAACTATATTTACTTTATCACATATCCCTCTTTCTGTACATTCATTAAATCATCTTTCAAATTCTGTACATTGTACAAATGAAATATGGTTTTTTGAGCCATTTATATATTCCTTACTACTGCAGAGGTTAAGCACATAAAAATACACTTATTAGCCATTTATATTTCTTTTCTATAAATTTTCTTTTCATATCAGTGCTCATTTGTCTGTGGTAGCTTGTTTGTATTTTGCTCATGGATCTCTGAAAGCTCTTTATTTTGTAATACGTCTTACACAGTGATGATCTTGCAGAACTCAAGAGTTTTTTCCAAAAACATCATTTGGCTGATTGAAAATTCCTTCCTTTCAACCCTTCTCACTATTTTCATCCTCAAGCTGTCATAATTTCTCTCCTGGACAATTTGTTTAAAAACAAATCTGATGGTATCACTCTCCTGCTTAAAACAAATCTGATGGTATCACTCTCCTGCTTAAAACAAATCTGATGATGTCAACAGTCCCACAATGTAGAATATAGTCCAAGCTCTTTAGCCTTAAGTCTAACTCTGACAACAAACTGCCTCTCTATTGCATCCCTTCTACTCTAGTTTAAAACTTCTGAATTCAGCCAAATTTAGCAACTTGCTTTTCTTCATATGCACACCAAAAATTTTATCCTCTTTTTTTCTCAGGCCTTCCATCTGAAATATCCTTTACTCCTCCCATCTCCACATGACTAAATTTTGTTTATCCTTTAAGGCCTCTTCCACATGGTCATCCCAAAGTCCATTCCTTCAAAATTTATGTGCTTCAGAGGAAATGTACACTCTTCTCTGAAGTTTCAGCCTCTCTCACTCTCTCCCTCCTCTTCACCATGCTCCACACCTGAGCTAGCTATTATACTAATTAGTTACATGCATAAAAATGTATTACATTTTTCTGTTTTCTTTTTCTTTAAGGGCCTAAACATTAGATGCTCAAAAAATTAAGAAACAGATTAATTTAGCCTGAAAATAAGTGTAGACCCATATACCTAAAGAAAGGAATTTCCATATCTGCCTTGGCATTCTTGGTGTATCTGAAGATTTTGGGGTGGAGTGCAATAGAGGCATATGGAAGGATAGAACAACTTGGAATGTTTTTAGTGCCGATTGACGTCCTTTCT
This sequence comes from Aepyceros melampus, assembly GCA_006408695.1. Classification (NCBI taxonomy): domain Eukaryota; kingdom Metazoa; phylum Chordata; class Mammalia; order Artiodactyla; family Bovidae; genus Aepyceros; species Aepyceros melampus. Next base: position 46,568 of record SJXQ01012252.1, read on the forward strand.
CTGGGATGGATGATGTAAGAAGTACAGCTTAATGATGTAGGTTATGGGTGGGAATCACAGAGCTGTTTCTAAGCTGTTAACACTTTGGGCACTGCTGATTTGCCAAAGTCAATCTGAATGTAATGTGGCTAAAGCTACTTTGTTATGTCATCTTGGACAGACTGCTAACCCACTCTGAGCTTCAGGTTCTCATTGGTCAAACGATGGGAAAATAATGCCTATTTTGCCACTGGAAGGAGCAAATTACATGCTCTGCAGAAATATACAGTTTAAAAAGAACTAAAATACTATATAAGTTTGAAGTATTTCTGATTTTTGTGTTGTTGAGTCAGGAGAGCTGAGTTCGAGGCATTACTTTTGACAAGTACCATACTCTTTCTTGGCTTTGGTTTGCCATGTATACAACTTGATTAGACTAGATTTGTGATTTTCAGCAAAGGTGTATTCCAGGAAGCCCAGTATACTCCCAGTGGAACTCCTTGGGCTCTTAGATTATCTTCTGGGTTGATACCCAAGAGATAGTCTAGACTAAGCTAAATAATCTCCAAAATTCTTTGAGTTCTGATGTTCTTGATTCTGCCTCTCTAGTGGCTCTACCATCACTGCAAAACGTGGTGGTAATGAATCTATTCAGATAGATACATTCCAGATATTCCTATCTGAACCTCTCTCACAGTTCTTTCCCATGGTCTTTACTGTCTCCAGTTTTCTGCCAAGGTCTGTGGCCTGTCCCCTAGGACTGGCTATTTTTGGAGCTTGTTCTCAGATACCAACACCATTATTAATGCCACAGTTGAGGGCTGTGGGGGGCAATGGAAGAAGGAAGGAAGGCACAGCCTGAGTTCCCAAATGCTTTGTGGAAGCCCCCTCGACCATGACCTTTGGGTTATGAGTGGGAAGAGCAGCATCAGTGAAACAAGTAGCCTATGAAGGTTCACTATCCATTCCCCTAATTTGATTCTCAAAGCTTAACAGCTAGCTTCGATTAGCTTACAGTTGCTATCTGAAGTCACTCCTGGCTTTTGGACACACAAACAGATAGTACTGGTCCTTGCCTAACACCTAAAGCCAAGCTCTCAGTCTAACTCCCAAGGCATCCTTCTAAACTAGCCTATTTATCCTATTTTTTCCATCCATTTATTAGGTAACTGAATCCCAATAAACCTAATTGAGGACCACCCTCAAATAAAAGGTAATTGAGCTCCAGAAAACCTCATTAATGACCATTTGCAAACAAAACACCACAGTTTGTTCTGTTTCAGAATGGCATTTTCCTGATTCAAAAAAGAACAAGGAGGGAAAAACTGTAGTCAACAGTTTGAAATTCCCCCCAAGTATATTACAATCCAAGATTGACCAGTTAAAGACTGAGGAGAGAAACAAAAGGGGAAGAAAAGGAGAAAAAGAGAGATGGGGGAGGGAAGGTGGGATGAAAATCATTGAGTGATGCAGGCACTCACAAAGGTAAAATATGAAGTTTTGAAGTGCTTTTATCCCTGTGCCTTCACAGCTTCGATCTGAATGAGAGGGAAATTATTCATAATAGTTCATCAGAAGCAGTGATCAGAATACCATGACCCCAGACTATCTCTGGTCTCCCAGAAGTAGGCCCCCTTAAACAAGCCATTTGTTCACTTTTTGCTTGCTTACCCATCCCCCCAACCTGCTTGCTGATATCTTGATGCTTTCATAGCTACCATTCTGCAAGCTAGACTGGGGTACAGGAGGTCAACAGAATTGGGATGTTGGAAGATGAAGATGGGTAGGGAAGTTTGGACCCTCGGGCTGAGGACCTTGAAGCTAGAAGTGGGAGAGTTTATATAGTTAGTACTCTGTCCTTCCTGTCCCTGGTGATGGGGGGTTGTTGGGAGTTGGGGGTAGGGTTAGAGGACAAGAGAATGTAGGCTAAAGAAACTGAGTCATGAACATTGTTGAAGTCAGATAATCTTGAAGCCTGATTTTAGTCAACAGCTTCCATCACTTTTTTCCTAGCCCCAAACCAATGATGAAGGCACATTTGCTTTTCTTTTTCTTAGTCTTATCATTTTTATACCTGTGGAGCAAAATGAGAAAGAGACAGGGGGATAAGACTTGGGAGGAGGGTCAGGTGAAATGAGTCAGCTAGGGTTTCAGAGAAGAGCTGATAATCAGGACAGTGGGAATGGGTTTCTGGAGCAGAACAGGGGCTGGTGAACAGAGTTTCCCTGCTTATCTGTCTTGGATTCTGACAGAATCCTGAGCAGGAAACGGGCTGTACAAATACTGTTCTCCAAGGTTGGAGGACAGGTCCCTTGTGTCCTTCTCCATCTGCAAAAGTAGACAAAGGGCTGATGGAAAAGCACTAGGCCCTGTCTGGGGTCTCTGCTCTTCCCATGCCCAACTTTGATTACTGGGCCTCCTTTTCTTGTGTGTGTGTGTGTGTGTGTGTGTGTGTGTGTTTATTTTATTGTATTTTTTTCTGGCATGGAAAACAGTAGACCTCATGAGTCCTGAAGTCTGATTCCAGAAATAAGGGGTGAAGATGGGTGAGTGTGGGGCATAGTGTCCAGCTTCAGGGTATTCTTATTGCCCACTTCATTCGCTTCATCCCTTTGCCCTTAGCTCCCAAGTGCTGTAGCTCCACAGTTTCCTGTCTTTTCTCTCTTCTCTTCCCTTCTGTTCCTCCCCTCAGTTAAAACCCAATTTCTTCCATACCATTTGATCTCAGCTAGATTTTAGCAAATGTCCTGTGATTAAATTCATACTAAGATATACTCGATTGATTTACAGCCATCTTTTCACACTCCATTCTCTCACAGAATAGTTCTTCCTCTCTGATAGCAGTGTTTGGCTATCATTGGTGGACCTTCCTGGCTTCTGGCCCCCATTCACATTTCATAGTTCAGTTCTGTTCAGTCACTCAGCCGTGTCTGACTTTTTGTGACTCCATGGACTGCAGCATGCCAGGCTTCCCTGTCCATCACCAACACCCAGACCTTGCTCAAACTCATGTCCATCAAGTCTGTGGTGCCATCCAACCATATCATCCTCTGTTGTTCCCTTCTCCTCCTGACTTCAACCTTTTCCAGCATCAGGGTCTTTTCCAATGAGTCAATTCTTCACATCAGGTGGCCAAAGTATTCGAGCTTCAGCCTCAGCATCATTCCTTCCATGAATATTCAGGACTGATTTCCTTTATAATTGATGGGTTTGATCCCTGCTGTCCAAGGGACTCTCTTTTCTCCAACACCACAGTTCAAGTCTGACTTCACAGATAGGGAATAAATAGAACAAATTGTTTCCTCTGTCATCAGGTTATTATTCTGTAAACCAGGATAATAGTAACTACCTCATCACCTTATTACAAGAATTAAATGAATTTATGCAGTAAAGCACTTGGAACAGGGCCTTACACAGAGTAATCCCACAATAAATGTTAGCTGTTATTAATTCTGTCATGAAAGAAGCAATGTGGTAGTATGAAGAAGGCACTGGATTAAGAGTTAAGAGTTCTAGTACTGGCTATTCCACTCTCTGCTATGTCTCCATGGACAAGTCCCTGATCCCTCTGGGTTTTAGTTTCACTACTGAGCCATAAGGAATGGAACCAAGTTATTTATAAGGGCCCTCATAGGTCTGTCATTACTAGTATAGAATTCTAATCCCCTAAGGACAGTGGATACTTGGTCAAGAGGGTGAGGTAAGAGCAGGATATATAAATTGCCTGGGTAGTAAACCTTCCACAGAGTAAAGGTTTTTGCTTGGTACTGGCATTAGAGCTGCGTTTAGGCTGTTATAAGTTGACATATGAGCCAGAGAGTTTTAGCTGTAGACTGAGAAGCTGCAGTAGTTTCAGAAGTCCTCTGTATTTAGTTATATAAAGGCTTAAAAATCCTTATATAGGATTCACAAGACTCTTACTACCTTAGGGGTGTATGAGAGCTATCGTCCAGAATATAAACTTACTCTATGCATGTCATTCTCACTTCAAGCTTCTCTGTGATCACCTGTCCCTTAGTTCAAGACAGAGTTCACTGTTCCCCAGAGAGAAACACTGGGTTACATATGTGAAACATAGACTGATTTTCCCTGGGTTGAGATATTCTCCTCACCTCTCAGTATATCTCCCTCCCCAGGACTCTGAGGCTCTTTACCTTCCTAGGCTTAGGATGTGAGAGAGATCGCTAATCTAATAATGAGTCTAAGAGGAAGTGGAGCATTTTGCTGAACCTTTGGCTTGACCCTTGGTAATGAATGGGACAGAGTTTTCTGCACTAATCTTCTCTTGCCTATAACTAGAATTTGGTGTATCAACTTCCTTTTGGCTGAGTCAAGAATGAATGTTATACCCTGGGGTCATGATGTATCTCAGCTTTGAATCATAGGAAAAAGTTTTTCCTGCTGTCTTTTATTTTTTTCCCCCGAATGTTATACATCAAAGTAATACAGGCCGGTTGGCCAGTCTTAAGACTCTGTGGTGGAGAAGCAGCTGCTCTGTCTGAGCCCATGCTATTCCTGTGACAGAAGCCTGCAAATGTAAATTACTTTGCAAAGGTAAAATGAGCTACTCAACCTCTTTCCCTTATGCAGAGATGAACCTATGGAAGGTTGGTTTGGGAGAGTGTTTGGGTTAAAAGGAGAGCAGGATGGGAAATAGTAAGACTAACTTTTAGACAGTCAGCATTTATTGAGGGTCAGCTATGTGCTTAGCCTTGGACCAAGCAATGTTGTAGAGGGGAGGAGAGACTCAGGATTGGTGAAAAGAGATTGTAGGGAAGGTCAGAGAGGCAAGGACCCTAGCCCAGAATTCTTCACATCTAAGACTTCCTCACTGCACTTTTGGAGCAGCAAATGATAGTTAAGTTATAACCTGTGTGATCTTAATATTCAGAAAATCAGAGTAAGTAGAAATAACTTCCCACTGATGTGGGCCAGTGAGAACCTTTGTAGGGTGTGTAAGGAGAAGCAAGGATAATATTCCAAGCAGAGTGTAGGGCATTATGGCTGAACTGTTAATAAATGTCGATCCCCTTTGTCTATTTCACCATGTAGGACAATTACTTCATTTCTCTCCCCACATCTCTTACCCTCCCTTCCTCACATTCTTCAACTTAACAAAAATGCAGCCATCACTTGGAGATGCCTCTCTGGGAGTCAGGCAAAACTACAGCTTTGTCAACTTGTCCATGTGTCTCTTGGTCATTATATTCCACCGTCCTAGGACATGCAATAGAGAAGTTTTGAAGATGGCAAAAGCCTCTTATCCTCATCTCATCCATCAGAGGACAGAGAGAAGAAGCAAGAACTACAATCTTGCAGCTTCCAGAATGAAAACCACAATCACAGAAAGCTAACCAAAATGAATATATGGATCACAGCCTTGTGTAATTCCATGAAGCTATGAGCCATGCCATGGAGGGCCACCCTAGAAGAATGGACATAGTGGAGAATTCTGAGAAAACATGGTCCACTGGAGATGAGAATGGCAAACCACATCAGTATTCTTGCATTGAGAACCCCATTAACAGTATGAAAAGGCAAAAAGATATGACATCAGAAGATAGGCCCACCCAGATCAGTGGTGTCCAATATGCTACTAGGGAAGAGCATAGTAAGAGCTCCAGAAGGAATGAAGAGGCTGAGCCAAAGCAGAAATGATGCCAAGTTGTGGATATGACTGGTGGAAAGTAAAGTGTGATGCTGTAAAGAACAATACTGCATAGGAACCTGGAATGTTAAGTCCATGAATCAAGGTAAGTTGGAAGTGGTCAAACAGGAGATGGCAAGAGTGAACATTGACATTTTAGGAATCAGTGAACTAAAATGGGCAGGGATGGGTGAATTTAATTCAGATGATCAGTACATCTACTACTGTGGGTAAGAATCCCTCAGAAGAAAATGGAGTAGCCCTTACAGTCAACAAAAGAGTTCAAAATGCAGTACTTGGGTGCAATCTCAAAAACAACAGAAGGATCTCAGTTCGTTTCCAATGCAAATCAATCAACATCACAGTAATCCAAGTCTATGCCCCAACCACTAATGCTGAAGGAGCTGAAGCTGAATGGTTCTATGAAGACTTACAAGACCTTCTATAACTAACTCCAAAAAAAAAAAAAAAGATATCTTTTCATCTTAGGGTATTGGAATGCAGAAGTAGGCAATCAAGACATACCTGGAGTAACAGGCAAGTTTGGCCTTGGAGTACAAAATTAAGCAGGACAAAAGCTAATAGGGTTTTGTCAAGAGAAAACACTGGTCATAGCAAACAATCTCTTCCAACAACAAGAGAAGCCATTCTATTCATGGACATCACCAGATGGTCAATATCAAAATCAGATTGATTATAATATATTCTTGGCAGCAGAAAATGGAGAAGCTCTATAGAGTGAGCAAAAACAAGACCTGGAGCTGACTGTGGCTCAGATCATGAGCTCCTTATTGCAAAATTCAGGCTTAAATTGAAGAAAGTCAGGAAAACCACTAGGCCATTCAGATACAACCTAAAGCAAATCCCTTATAATTACCTAGTGGAGGTGATAAATAGATTCAAAGGATTAGATATGGTAGACAAAAGTGTTTGAGGGCTTCTCAGGTGGGGCTAGGGTAAAGAACTCACCTGCCAATGCAGGAGGCATAAGAGACATGGGTTTGATCCCTGGGTCAGGAAGATCCCCTGAAGGAGGGCATGGCAACCCACTCCAATATTCTTACCTGGAGAATCCCATGGACAGTAGAGCCTGGCAGACTAGAGTCCATGGGGTTTCACAGAGTCTGATATGACTGAAGCAACATAGCATGCACACACACACAGTGCTTGAAGAACTATGGACAGAAGTTCACAACATTGTACAGGAGGTGGTGACCAAAAATTTCAAAGGAAAAAAATGCAAAATGGTTGTCTGAGGAGGCCTTACAAATAGCTGAGAAAAGAAGAGATGTCAAAGGCAAGAACCACAAGAACCTAACAGAAGTAGAAGAGATGAAGAAGAGGTGGCATGAATACACAGAAGGCCCATGCAGAAAAAAATCTCAATGACCCAGATAACCATAATGTTGTGGTCTCTCTTCTAGAGGCAGACATCCAGGAGTATGAAATTAAGTGGGCTTTAGGAAGCATTACCGGGAGCAAAGCTTGTGGTGGTTATGGAGTTCCAGCTGAGCTATTTCAAATCCTAAAAGATGATGTTGTTAAAGTGCTGCACTCAATATGCCAGCAAATTTGCTGGAAAACTCAGCAATGCCCACAAAACTGGAGAAGGTCAGTTTTCATTCCAATCTCCAAGAAAGGTAATGCCAAAATATGTTCAAAGTACCATACAACTGTGCCAGTTTCATACACTAGCAAGGTAATGCTCAAAATCCTTCAAACTAGGCTTTGACAGTAACTGAACTGAGAACTTCCAGAGGTACAATCTGGGTTTAGAAAAGGCAGAGAAACCAGAGATCACATTTACAACCTTAGTTGGATCATAGAAAAAGCAAGAGAATTCCAGAAAATATCTACTTCTGCTTCATTGACTATGCTGAAGCCCTTGACTGTGTGGATCACAACAGACTGGAAAATTCTTAAAGAGATGGGAATATCAGATCACCTTACCTTCCTCCTGAGAAACCTGTATGCAGGCAAGAAGCAACAGTGAGAACTGGACATGAAACAGTGGAGTGGTTCAAAATTCGGAAAAGGGTACACCAAGGCTGTATATTGTCACCCTGCTTACTTATAAGCAGAGTACGTCATGCGAGATGTCTGGCTAGTTGACTCACAAGCTGGAATCAAGATTGCTGGGAGAAGTATCAACAACCTCATATATGCAGATGTTACCATTCTAATGACAGAAAGCGAAGAAAAACTATGCTGACTTAAAGCTCAATATTCAAAAAATGAAGCTTATGGCATCCAGTCCCATCACTTCATGACAAATAGATGGAGGGAAAGTGGAAACAGTGACAGATTTTATTTTCTTGAGCTCCAGAATCTGTGCGGTTTGTGACTGCAGCCACAAAATTAAAAGACACCTACTCATTGGAAGAAAAGCTATGACAAACATAGTGCATTAAAAAGCAGAAACATCACTTTTCCAACAAAGGTCCATATAGTCAAACCTATGGATTTTCCAGTAGTCATGTACAGATGTGAGAGTTGGACCATGAAGAAGGCTGAGTGGAAAGAATTGATGGTTTCCAATTGCAGTGCTGGAGAAGATTCTAGAGAATCCTTTGCACTGCAAGGAGTCAAACCAGTCAATCCTAAAGGAAATCAACAAAGACTGATGCAGAAGTTGAAGCTCCAATGCTTTGGGCACTTGATGCAAAGAGATGACACATTGGAAAATACTCTGATGCTGGGAAAGATTGAAGGTAAAAGAAGGGGAGGACAAAGGATGAGAGGGCTAGATAGCATCACTGACTCAATAGACACAAATTTGAGCAAAGTCCTGGAGGGAGTGAAGGACAGAGGAGCCTGGAGTGTTGTAGTCCATGAGGTCACAGAATCAGATGCGACTTAGCAACTGAAAAACAACAAAGTTTATTTAATTTTGCTTTTATTTCTTTTGCTTTAGGAGACAGGTACCAAAAATATTACTACAGTTTATGTCAAACAATGTTCCAGCTATGTTCTATTCTAAGAGTTTTACAGTTTCAAGTTACCTTTATGTTTTTAATACATTTTTTGAGTTTTTTTTTTTAATATGGCATAAGGGAATATTCTAATTTCTAATTATTTAAAATATAATTGTCTAGTTTTCACAGGAGTCATTATTGATGGGACTGTCTTTTCTCTATTGTTTATCCTTGCCTTGTTTGTCATACATTAATTGTCTAGAGGTGCATGTGTTCATTCTGGGGTCTCTATTCTGTTACATTGATCTATGTATTTGTTTTTATGCTAGTACTATGCTTTTCTTTAAAAAACAGTGTTAGCTTTTCAGTGTAGTCTGAAGATGGAAAAGTTGATACCTCCAGCTTTGTTCTTCTTCTTTTTTTTTCTTCTTAATCAAGATTGTATTGCCTATTTTTGTTCCTTTTTGGTTCCAAATGAATTTTAGAATAATTTGTTCTAGTCTTGTGGAAAAAAAATCATGCGTATTTTAATAGGGATTGCATTACATCTGTAGGTTCCTTTAGGTAGTTATGCCATTTTTACAATATTCTTCTGATACAAGAGCATAGGCCACCTTCTCACTTCTTTGTATTATCTTTATTTTCCTTTATGAATATTTTATAGTTTTTAGCATATAGGTCTTTGACCTACTTGGTTAATTCCCAGATATCTTGTTCTTTTTGTGTGACATTAAGCAATATTTTTAAAGAAACTTTTTCTTTCTGATATTTCATTATTTGTATATAGAAAAATAATAGATTTCAGTATATTAATCTTTTATCCTGCAACTTTACTGAGTTAATTTCTTAGTTCGAGTAGATTTTGTGTGGAGACTTCAGAGTTTTCTATATAATGTATCATGTCACCTGTAAATAGATACTATTTCACTTCTTTTCATATTGGGGTGCTATTTACTTCTTTTTCTTTTCTAATTACTGTGGCTAGGACCTCCAATACTATGTTAAATATAAGTGGTGGGACTGGGAATCCTGGTCTTGTGTCTGAATCTAGGAAACATTTTCAGCTTTTCACTGTTGTGCATAATGTTAGTTGTGTTGCCTTCATTTGTTGTGACATGTTTCCTCTATACCTACTTTGATGAGAAATTTTATCATGAATGAATGTTGAATTTTGTTAAATCTCTTTCTGCATTTCTTTATATAATCAGTATCACACTGACTGATTTGCAGATGTTGAACCATCCTTGTGACCTTGAATATTTCTAACTTGATTGTGCTGTATGCTCCTTTTTATGTATCCTTGGGTTTGGTTTGCTGATATTTTGCTTAGGATTTTTACATTTGTATTCATCAAAGATATTTGCCTATAACTTTCTACACTTTTCTTGTTAGGATAATGATGGCCTTGTAGAATAAATGTGGGACTTTCCATTACCTTCAAATTTTTGAATAGTTTATGAAGGTTATGTAGTATTACTTCTTTAAATGTTTGGTAGAATTCCCTGTGAAGCCATATGAAAGTGAAAGTTGCTCAGTCGTGTCCGACTCTTTGCGACCCCATAGACTATATAGTCCATGGAATTATCCAGACTATAATACTGGAGAGCGTAGTTCCCTTCTCCAGGGGATCTTCCTAACCCAGGTATTGAACCCAGGTCTCCTGCATTCAGGCAGATTCTTTACCAGCTGAGCCACCAGAGAAGCCCAAGAATACTGGACTGGGTAGCCTATCCCTTCTCCAGTGGATCTTCCTGATCTAGGAATTGAACCAGGGTCCCTTGAATTACAGGAGGATTCTTTACCAGCTGAGCTACCAGGGAATCCCATCTAGTCCCATACTTTTGTGAGCTGGGAACTTTTTATTACAAATTCAATTTCCCTACAAGTGACTGATCTAATCAAGTGTTCAGTCTTCTTGATTCAGTCTTGGCAGTTTTGTTTCTAGAAATTTTTCCATTTCTTCTAAGGTGTCCAATTTTCTGGACACAAAACTGTTAATAGCATTCTCTTTATTTTTGTATAACTGTGATATCTGCTATTTTTCTTCTTTCATTTCTTACTTTTTTCTTTTAACTTGGGTCCTTTGTCTTCTTTGTGATCCTGGATAAGGACTCATCTTTTTTTTTTTTTCATTGTCTTTTTGAGCTCTATTTAATTTTTTCCTTTCTGATCATTATTACCCTTTCCTTCTGCTTACTTTGGATCTTGCTTCTTCTCTTTTTTTTCCATTTTTTAAAAGTGCCAGTAAGGTATTATTTCAAGTTATTTCTTGCTTCCCAGATGCGAACTGCTCTTAGAACAGCGTTTGCGCAAAAGCAGAACCAAGGATTCCAAACAATGTCTCTTTGAGTTCACATTGTTTGAGATCCTGTTCTTCCTCCACATGGATATCTGTTTATTTTAATTTAGGCTCAGTAAGTTTTTAGCCATAATTTTATCAAATGTATTTTCAACCCATTTCTCTTTCCTTCTGGGACATATATAATGAGAATGTTGGTAGGCTTGATGCTCTTCTAAAGATCCCTCAAATTGTTCTTACTTTTTAAATTATTATTTTTTACTGTTCTGTTTGGGTGATTTATATTATTCTGTCTTTCAAATCGCTTATGTGATCTTCTGTATCACATAATCTGCTGTTAATTCCTACTAGTGTATGTTTCACTTCAGTTAATGAATTATTCTGTTCTGACTTCTTTTTCATATTTTTTATTTCTTTGTTAGAATTCTCACTGTGTTCACCTCTTCATCTGTTCCCTAATTCAGTTATCATTTTATTACTAATGCTTTGAAATCTTCATATGGTAAATTATTTGTTTCACTAATTTTTTTGTTTTTCTTCATGTTATTTTATTTGAAACACATTCCTCTGTCTTGTTATTTTGCTTAACTTTCTATGAAATTAGGTGAAACAGTTACCTATCCCGGTCTTGAAGGATTGGCTTTGTGTGGCAGCATCCTATACAGTCTGTGTGTGCCCAGTGATTTTGGTGTGAGACCTGGATTTTATGTGAGCATGAGTTGTATTTTCCCCCACGTTGTGGGAGTTGGCACATTGGTAGGAGGTGAGGCTGGAGATGAAGTGTCTAGAGCCAGAATCAGGTGTGAGCTGGGTCTTCTCCTTTGCTCAGTGGTCAACACCACCTTATTGAGGTGGGATTGAGGCCCAAGTTGCTAGAGCAGAAGTCTTGAGAGTTGGGTCTAAACTAGTTCTGTTCCTTCTAAATATGTATTCTCTCTCCTCCCAACATTGGAACCCACACCCTAGAAGCGATCAGGGCCAGAGAAAGTGGGGCTGGAGCCAGCACATGGTATCTGTCATGGTATTGCTGAGGCAGTCCTGGCACCAGAGTTCCAGACCACTCTAAATCTGCTGCTTACATGAGTAATGACTGCCTTTGCTTTGCCCACTTGCGATGGCAGGTCTGCGCTGGCTTTGACCCCTAAAACTATGCACTCTTCCTGGCTGTGGCTATTTTTCCCTAGTGTTTAATTGTGCCATAGAGTACTTAGGGTGGCAGAAGGCACTGGCCTCTAGTTGAGGTACATGCTAGGGCAGTTGGGAGAACCAAGCTGGAGTCCTGGGTAGTTTTAATCTACTTACTCTTCCTTGTTTCTGGAGTAAGCAAGTGTGTAAGTATTCTTTATGAACAGAGTCTAGGTTTCTTACAGAGCTGCCCTTAGTACCATTGGTTTTCAAAACGGCTAAGTGGGTTCATCTTCCTTGTGTGGACCCGTAGATCTAGGGAGCCCAATATGTAATTCAACTGTTCATTCCACAGGGAGGATCTCCAAGCTCATAACATAATATAAGTTTCCATGTTACTGTCTCCATACATCCACCCTTTCCTTCCTCCCCACTTTCATGTTCATTAATCTGTTCTCTATGTCTGTGTCTCCATTGCTGCCCTGCAAATACTTTCATCAGTACCATCTTTCTAGATTCCATATATATGTGTTAGTATATGATATTTGTTTTTCTCTTTCTAACTTACTTCACTCTGTATAAGTCTCTAAGTTCATCCACTTCATTAGAACTGACTCAAATGGGTCCCTTTTTATGACTGAGTAATATTCCATTGTATATATGTACCACAGCTTCTTTATCCATTCATCTGTCAATGGACATCTAGGTGGCTTCCATGTTCTAGCTATTATAAATAGTGCTGCAATGACATTGGAGTGCATGTATCTTCAATTTTGGTTTCCTCAGGGTATATGCCTAGCAGTGGGATTGCTGAGTCATATGGTGGTTTTACTCCTAATTTTTAAAGGAATATCCATACTGTCTTCCATAGTGTCTGTATCAATTTCCATTCCCACCAACAGCATAACAGGGTTCCCTTTTCTCCAAACCCTATCCAGCATTTATTGTTTGTAGACTTTTTTGATGATAGCCATTCTGACTGGTGTGAGGTGATATCCTGTTGTAGTTTTGATTTGCATTTCTTTAATAGTGAGCCATGTTGAGCATCTTCTCATGTGTTTGTTAGCCATCTGTATGCCTTCTTTGGAGAAATGTATGTTTAGGTCCTTTTTCCCACTTTTTGATTGGGTTGTTTGTTTTTCTAGTATTGACTTGTATAAGCTGCTTGTGAGTTTTGGAAATTAATCCTTTGTCAGTTGTTTCAAGTCCCTTCCTCTTTTTGGTCTCATTTTCCCAAAATAGATAATCTCACTGATCAAATGAACATTTTGTGAGTCAAACAGATTCTGCACAGGCTGTGCTCATAAGTATAGGAAACACACAGATTACAGATATACTTCAGGTCAAGTGAAGTTAACTCTGCAGACCAGACCAGAGGAACAGGAACAAACAGACCCTGAGCTAGTAACCTGACACCCAGGACAACCATCAAAAAGGCAGAAACTGTCTTTAATCTCTGGGATCCACCCACTTTCTCCTCTTTTCCCTTTCTTTCCTTTCAGCCTCTGAATATTAACCTGCCTTCTTGCCTCTCTCCCTCTTAGCAAATTCTGTTCCAGCCTGTTCAGGGCAGAGGGGCAGAAAATACTGAATGGACAGATTTCATCATGGGTGAGCTTCTAGTTCTAGTCCCAGCTCTTCTGGGAAACATTCTTGGGGCCTCTAATCTCCTTTTTGCTTCCTTGAAGAGGCACCTCCTCTACTGTTCCCTATCTCCTTCCCTCTAAACTTCTGCTGCCCTTGTGGATACCTCTGTTAGAGCACTTATCCGCTGTATTGTAATTGTTTATGTCTACAAGTCTCTCCAAGTAGCATATGATCTTAGATGAGTAGCTGTATGTGTCTATAATCTTAGTGGTATCCAGCTCTTAGCTAAGGGGTCAGTGCTGAGTGGGTGTTTGACTGGTGAACTCACTTCCTTCTGTTTTCCTGCGTGAAAGCAAGAGCATGGAGGAGCAAATGAGAGAGAGGGAAGCATGGACTGAATCCTTACCTGCTGCTCCCCTGGTTTTGTAGTTTAGACAAGATAAGTATCTTCTCTGGATCTCTAGAACCTTTCTATAAAATGAGAGGATCAAAGTGATAGACTTTTGAGATACCTTTTTTTTTTAATTTATTTTTTGGATTTTTAATGTACTTACTCAATTATCAAGATCTGACAATAATAGCTGTTAAGTTTTGTCCTTCTCAAGTATATTTGCATTTAAATAAGAATTGAAGGATGTTTTGGCACACAGGATAAGCTGTGATCTTCCCCAATCCTAAATTAGTGGGGTCCAAATGAATGCACTTTTGCTTTGCAAAGATCCTAAAACTTTAGTGGTCCAGTGGTGACAAAGTATGAATCATTTATTTGATGGTGACAAATCTGCAAAGAACCTTGTTTGTGACTATGCATAATCTAGCTCTCTCTCTCTCTTCCCCTCTCTTTATCTCTCTTTCCTTGTCAGCTGGAAATAACTCACCAACCCTCCCTCTATGACTTTGTGGCCCCATCCCCTGCTGCGACCATGGAGACTCTCAGCAGCTGTCGGACTACCTTCCTCTCTGATCTGGTGCCCAATGGTTACCTGGTTCATGTCTTCCCAGGCCACCCTGAGGTAGAAGGCCTGGCCAGGGAGGGAGGTCTGGAGAAGTCTGAGCAGTGTGACCAAGGTGATTTGAGCTTCAGGGAAGAGAATGGTCAGAACAAGAAGAAAATAAAAGTCAACAAGATCTGGAATTTTATGAGTCGTAGAAAAGGAGCCTCCAGTCAAGGGAAGAGACCCCAGTCCATGATTTTACTGGGAGACCTTCCAGACCATCAGAGTTGAAGCCCAAAGTCACATTAAAGGATCGAATGAAGTCATTCAAGAGGTTGAAGCCTTCGACTGGGGCCTCCAAGAATACTACTCCCAGGAGCAGCAAGGTCCAGGAACCTCAGGAGGTGTCACATATTTACCAGATGAGAAAGGCCCAGGAGGCCTCTAAGCCTTTTCGTTATTCCTACTCAGGACACACTGAGGGCCTGGAGCCCTTCCTTGCAGATGTGCAAAGACTGATGCCCAAGAACCAGAAAATGTTGACCTTTGATGATTTTGGCATCCATGTGGAGGAGGATCACTGGGAAAAAGAGTCCTCTGAGCAGCCTGCTAGGGACAGGTGGGCCAGGAGCTACCTGAAACACACATTCCCTGGAGACTGCGAAGCCCCATATAGATCAGCTGGAGACTCCAGAATCCAGGATCCTGAGTCTGCCATTAAGGCCTCTACCTTAGAAGGGAATGTGGAAAGGGGCTACGAGGAGAGCCTTAGGCACCTGCGTAGAGACAAGGCTGTGCCTTTTGGTAGTGTTGTCAAGTTCTTTAGCAATGTGGCTGAGGTGGCCCGCAAGTGGCGTGCATTATCCCGGGAAGAGCTGCAGATGAGCCACCGGCGTGGCAAGACCTACTTCATCAGTGGTGGCAGTGAAGCCCTCATTATAGAGGGTGCTGCCTCCCAGGCCTCCTTCCCACTCAGCCAGACCCCTGAGGTTATGGTGTGGGGCAGTGTCATTGAGAGGTGCCAGCACTGTCACCAAAAAACCTCACAAGCCTCATGCACATTTGAAATGAGCATTGAGGGCAAGAAGACTTTGGGCCAGGCCCTTGAAGACCCCTGCACTGCTGCTGCCTTAGTCTCAACCACCTCATCTGTCTTTGAGATCCAGGATGACCCAACTCCACAGACTGGGTGCAGTTACCATTATGGCCACGCCTTCACCAGGGAGAACTCCTCAGAGGAACTTGATGAAGACATTGAGACTGTGGTCAACGTCCTTAAGGAAGATGACAGTCTGGACAGGCCCCTGAGCTGGGCACCTGTGCCAAGTTAACCACCAAAGCTGTCATGGAGAAGCTAGAAGAGAAGCCCAATGAGATGGAGAAACCAGAGGCCTGCAAGGGGCCTGGGGCATCTATTGAGGCAGGACAGCTCCAGGATTCTGACTTGGATATGAAAACAGCAGGTGCAGAGAAGAAAGCCAGCAAGTCCAGTACTGGAGTCCTGGGTACTCAGGTAAGCTGGGAGCTGACTTTGCAAATCACCATTTGAAACATTCAGAACCCCAGAAGCCAGTTAAACTCTCATGCCTTTCCCATAACCCTACCTTCCATCAAGAATGTCCCAGAAAGAATGTTCCCACCAGTCAGTTGCCTGGGAATTGACTCATCCTAAAAATACTGGGCAATTTTTGTCCCTTCATTGGGCTGAACGCCTGCAGTTACATCTCAGTTAAAACCTGAACAAAAACTGAAGCTCTGGGAATGCCAGCAGAATGACCAGGGTCATTTAATGATGCTCAAGAGAGCCATAGTCTCCTATTTTCCTTAGTTGTGAGGCATTTCCATGGCTTTGCCACTCTATCCTTCCCCCCAACAGGAGCTGAATTCAGAGACTAGTGTCCAGCAGATCCTCTGGGACTGAGTGTCAGGAGAACTGAATTTGTGTCTCAGTTCTGTTCCCAATTGTCTGTATGACTTTGAGATGAATCCTTTCATCTTGTTGGATCTCAGTTTCCCTGTGGAGGGGAAGGGGCTTTCTTGGTGTCTGGAAAATCTCTAGGTGTCTTCTGACAACAACGCTCTGTTGTTCAGCCTGAAGAATGTAAGTAGAAAACAGCCCAATGACCTTCTTCCAGCATTCACTATATCCAACATCTGTCAGGGTGCAGTCACATTACATTG
This sequence comes from Aepyceros melampus, assembly GCA_006408695.1. Classification (NCBI taxonomy): domain Eukaryota; kingdom Metazoa; phylum Chordata; class Mammalia; order Artiodactyla; family Bovidae; genus Aepyceros; species Aepyceros melampus. The sequence continues at coordinate 63,236 of SJXQ01012252.1, forward strand.
TTTTCATTTAAAGTAACCTTATGAGGATGCAGTGATTATCCTCATTTACCAGTGAAGAGACAAGCTGAAAGGGGTTTAATGACTTATCCAGAGTCATAGATTGTGGCAGAATTTGGATTCAAATTTTCACTTTGACTCCAAGTCTGGTGCTTTTGTCTAGTTGTATGTAGTGTTCCAGGGATTTTACTTGAGTGATGACAAGCAGGTGCTCACCATGCCCTCATGCATGGACAAAAAGAAATGTGCTAAAAGTAGTAGGAGGAATGTTGGATAAGTACGAGAAGGGACTATCTGGCTTTGGGACTTAAGAATGTCTTTATAAGCAGATATTCTATAGTTTATCCAGATAATTTTAGGGCAAAGTGTTTTTTAAGGGTAGCTAACTAAAACTCTTCTTGGTGGTGGTGATGGGAATAGTCTAGCCTGATAGTTCTCAACCTGTCCTGTCATCTTTCAAATCATACTTTGAGAAAAATTGGGTTCCAGCAGGACAAAGCAATAAGCCTGCTTTTTCTGGAAGGGAATTAATGTTTATAAATATTTTATTTCTATTTTTATCATATTTGTTAAGCTTTAAGAATATAAAGATTGGCATAATATTATTAGGAGCAAATTTTATTGCAGTGGTTTTAAGACTTAACAGTCAAACAGGCAAACAAACAAACATACTTAATGATTCCATTAGCTGATAATTGCAGCTGGAGACTGCATGTCTGATGTTATCAGTCACTAGGAAAAGGGTCATAGATGAGCACAGCACCTCACTAAGTGGCTGTATGGACTGGACACAGAGATGCTTTGTAGGTTCTTTAAAAGCACGGGCTTTGGAGTCACAAAGGCTTGAGTGGTATTTTCCTTCTCATCTGTGAAACAGGACAAAACACATCCTATATAAGGGGACTTGTTATGGGGAATCAAATAAGCTAGAGTACCCAGTCTATCACCTTTTGTGACACATTGCAGGTTTCCACAAAATGGTAGCTGTTGCAATTATTAAATTTTGGTAAATTATTAATAATTGTGAACAATATCCAGCCAGGAAAACAATTCAAAACAGTACTGCAGCTGGTAAAGGCTGCTGAATGGTGTCTGAAGTCAGGAAACTGGCTTCTAGTGCCATTTATATCCTTGAATTTGTGAACTTAAGACAGATATTCCCCTCTATGGGCCTCAATTTCTCCAGATGATCCAGAGAATTTGTACCAGATAATTCCTGAGTATCTTTCCTCTTTGCCATTCTCTAGTTTTTTCCTCTCAGCTATTTCTCTGAGTCCAGTGGGAGACTTCTTCCTGTGCAGTGGATTGTTTTGAATTAGATCTCTTTGGCAGGCTTCCTGTGCCCTCTGCTGGTTGCTCAGAGATGTTGTCTGTCTTTCCTTGGAGTAGTAAACAGCAGCCTAGACAGACATTGAGGTCCAGGGAATAAGCAAAGTGTAATGGAAAAGCTGAATGCCAGGGAACATTGGTGTAGGACAGGGGTCCTGTTGACCGTCTGATCCAATCACTTTATTTTACAGATGATGGGGACAGTGAGTGCAACAGGGACAGGATTTCCCCTGATACACAGAAACAGTGAGGCAAGTGGGATATGAGAGTTCTAGTCTAGGATCAGCCCCAAATTTCTCCTGACAAACCCCCCTCTCCCTTTGGGTTTTAGCATCTACTAAATCTTCATCCTTCCCAAAGACACCTTGCAGGTCCACTGTGAGGCTAAATTGACATAATGAATATGAAAGCAGTGCATTGTTAAGTAGCAAAGACCATGTGATTACAGTGGATCATTGCATGCTAATAAAGGTAAAAAACCCTGCTTGCAGAATAGCTTAGGTCTTTTTGTGTTTCCTAGGGAAACTGCTCAGCTTGCTTCCTCCAGAGTGTTTTATTTTTTGAGATCTATTCTCTCTACCCTACAGAGCTAAGTGACTCTGGCAACTGCAGCTGCTTTGGTTCAGATTTGGCTGTGGTCAAGCCTGGTGCTATACCCCACATCATTGTACCCCACAATGATGGAGTTTACCTTCAAGGGAATAATATCAGAATGTAGGATTGGGCCTTCTTCAGAGTCCTTAATTTGGAGTTTATCAAGGGAATTGAAACTTCTCTGTGCCTCACCCTTTGTATTAGGAAAACTTGGGAATTGATATTAATTATAGCTAACATTTACAAAGTGCTTATTAGCACTCAGGCACTTACACATATGGACTCATTTCATCACACAACTACCCTCTGAGTCAGGGAATGTCTTTAAAATAAAGATGATAATAATACTTACTTCATAGGGGCTTTGGGAAGATAAAATGAGTAAATACACATAAGTGCTTCCTTATAATAGTATTTGGCTAAGAGTCATGGTGCAATAAATGTTAGCTATTTGTATACATTATTAAAAACAAGATTGTTACTTTAAAAAGTATTCACAACCTAAGAAGTTGAGAGTTATGTTTTATTTGGGAAATGTTATGTTATGTTATGTTATGTTATGTTATATGTGGGAATTTTTAGGACTTCAAGCCTGAGAGACAGCTTCTCAAGTATCTCTGAGAGAACTAATCTGAGGAGGCAAGGAGAGGAGCAAAGCTATATAAAAGTTTTTCGAAAAGAGGCAGGTAGTCTGAACATCAAAAGGTTACTGTTAGTTAAGGAAAACCAGATAATCCAAGTTAAGGAATTTAGCAATTTAGCACTTTTCCGTGTATGGGAAGATGCAAGAGTCTGGGTTCACTGAAATCACTCCTTTGATATGCACCTGAGTTATCTGGGCCAGTATCCTGTTTCCACATTCTGAGTTTCTCATGACTCACCAAGGGGAGTGATTGTAGTCTAATGGCTACTAGATGACAGATATTCTTCTTCTTCCTGAGTCACCTTAGTACACCAGCTCACATTGGAGGGCTGCAGTGGCTAATGACTGTGGCATCTTTGTTTACTGATACGGCAGGAAATATTCCATTCTTCAAAATATAACAAGAAGAGACTGTACCTCAAGTTTGGCATTAGCTAACACTTTAGTGAGGATTAGTAGAGTACAAATTGAAGGAAAAGGGGGAAGATAGATAAGCATTCTTTAGATTTGAAAAGGACTTTATACTTTGCAGAGTGCTTTTCCATATATAAATTGATTGCAAAATTAATTATCATTATTATTATTTTCATATGATAGATAAGGAATTTGAGCCATGGTTTATGAGAAACAAAATATGAAGCTGGAGGCAAAATGCCTATTATCAAATTTGTGGCTTGTCAACCGGTATGACAGAACGTACAAATACTTGCTTATCAGTTTTCATTAAAGATTAAGGCTTTTAAAGTTTAGAATTGTAATATATGCAATTAAAGCTACAGGGATAGTAAGAAAACTATTTCAGTATTCAAGGAGAGTAGGATTTGTATTTTCAGTAAAAGATGGTATGAGGAATGGAAATACATTTTGTTTAGAGGAAGAAAGTGATTATTCCACTAACGCTGGTTATTTCTGTATGAGAATGAAAATATGGGACAAATAAGTATAGATACAAAAAATTATGAGAGGTTTGTACAAAGGGAGCCCTGAGAAAAGAGTTTTGTACAAAGTCAGGCTGGGATTAGATTATGTTTAATTAAGAAAGTGAATTTTGTTACTTAAGGTAGGCAGGTGTAGGCCTAGAGTTTGGTTTTTTCTCTTTGTTAAGAGAACAAAATTTTCTTGGAATGTTGAAATACTTTTGCTAACAGATTGTGAGTTTCCTTGCCTTCTAAATGATCTGTATCTGCATTAAAATATTTTATTGTCACTTCTGCAGAAAAAATAAGTATTGTTTCATACTGATCTATGCTGCTTTTAATATTTGCTCTTTTTTTTAAATTTATTTTAATTGGAGGCTAATTGCTTTACAATATTGTAGTGGTTTTGCCATACATTGACATGAATCCACCATGGGTGTACATGTGTTCCCCATCCTGAACCCCCTCTCCCACTTCCCTCCCCAACGCATCCCTCAGGGTCATCCCAGTGCACCGGCCCTGAGCAACCTGTCTCATGCATCAGACCTAGACTGGCGATCTATTTCAGATATGATAATATACATGTTTCAATGCTATTCTCTCAAATCATCCCACCCTCGCCTTCTCCCACAGAGTCCAAAAGTCTGTTCTTTACATATGTGTCTCTTTTGCTGTCTCGCATATAGGGTCATCATTACCATCTTTCTAAATTCCATATATATGCGTTAATATACTGTATTGGTATTTTTCTTTNGCATCCCTCTGGGTCATCCCAGTGCACCAGCACCGAGCACCCTGTATCATGCATCGAACCTGGACTGGCGACTCATTTCACATATGATAATATACATGTTTCAATGACATTCTCCCAAATCATCCCACCCTCACCCTCTCCCACAGAGTCCAAAGGACTGTTCTATACATCTGTGGCTCTTTTGCTGTCTTACATATAGGGTTATTGTTACCATCTTTCTAAATTCTATAAATATGCATTAGTATACTATATTGGTGTTTTTCTTTCTGGCTTACTCACTCTGTATCAGGCTCCAGTTTCATTCACCTCATTAGAACTGATTCAAATGTATTCTTTTTAATGGCTGAGTAATATTCCATTGTGTATAGGTACCTCAGCTTTTTTATCCATTCATCTGCTGATGGACATCTAGGTTGCTTCCATGTCCTGGCTATTGTAAACAGTGCTATGATGAACATTGGGGTATATGTGTCTCTTTCAATTCTGGTTTCCTCAGTGTGTATGCCAGCAGTGGGATTGCTGGGTCGTATGGCAGTTCTATTTCCAGTTTGTTAAGGAATCTCCACACTATTCTCCATAGTGGCTGTACTAGTTTGCATTCCCATGAGCAGTGTAAGAGGGTTCCCTCTCCAGCATTTATTGCTTGTAGTCTTTTGGATCACAGCCATTCTGACTGGCATGAAATGGTACCTCATTGTGGTTTTGATTTTCATTTCTCTGAGAATGAGTGATGTTGAACATCTTTTCATGTGTTTGTTAGCCATCTGTATGTCTTCTTTGGAGAAATGTCTGTTTATTTCTTTGACCCATTTTTTGATTGGGTGGTTTATTTTTCTGGAATTGAGCTGCAGGTGTTGCTTGTATATTTTTGAGATTAGTTGTTTGTCAGTTGCTTCATTTGCATTATTTTCTCCCATTCCGAAGGCTGTCTTTTCACCTTGCTTATAGTTTGCTTCGTTGTACAAAAGTGTTTAAGTTTAATTAGGCCCTATTTGTTTATTTTTGCTTTTATTTGCATTACTCTGGGAGGTGGGGAGGTGAGTCTTTTTAATATTTCCACCTTGTTGGGAAGAAGTCTCTAGAGTTTCTCCTCAGTTTTATCTTATTTCCTTGTTAATCAACCTAATTAACATTAACTATCCTAATGTTTTATTTGCATCTGTAAGACCCATTATGGTAAAGCTGGTTTATTTTTTTGTTTTAAACTAAGGAAGTTATTAGGTTAGCCATATATATATATATACACACACACACACACACACACACACACACACACATACATATATCTCACATACTAGCAAACTAATGCTCAAAATTCTCCAAGCCAGACTTGAACAGTACATGAATTTCCAGATGTTTGAGCTGTGTTCGCATGAGGTGGCCAAAGTACTGGAGTTTCAGCTTCAGCATCAGTTCTCCCAATGAATACCCAGGACTGATCTCCTTCAGAATGGACTGGTTGGATCTCCTTGCAGTCCAAGGGACTCTCAAGAGTCTTCTCCAACACCACAGTTCAAAAGCATCAATTCTTCGGCACTCAGCCTTCTTCACAGTGCAACTATCACATCCATACATGACTACTGGAAAAAACATAGCCTTGACTAGACAGACTTTTTTCGGCAAAGTAATATCTCNCTCTCAAGAGTCTTCTCCAACACCATAGTTCAAAAGCATCAATTCTTCGGCACTCAGCCTTCTTCACAGTCCAACTCTCACATCCATACAGGACCACAGGAAAAACCAGAGCCTTGACTAGACGGACCTTAGTCGGCACAGTAATGTCTCTGCTTTTGAATATACTATCTAGGTTGGTCATAACTTTTCTTCCAAGGAGCAAGCGCCTTTCAATTTCATGGCTGCAGTCACCATCTGCAGTGATTTTGGAGCCCCCAAAAATAAAGTCTGACACTGTTTCCACTGTTTCCCCATCTATTTCCCATGAAGTGATGGGACCAGATGCCATGATCTTTGTTTTCTGAATGTTGAGCTTTAAGCCAACTTTTTCACTCTCCTCTCTCACTTTCAACAAGAGGCTTTTTAGTTCCTCTTCACTTTCTGCTATAAGGGTGGTGTCATCTGCATATCTGATATTATTGATATTTCTCCCAGCAATCTTGATTCCAGCATGTGTTTCTTCCAGTCCAGCGTTTCTCATGATGTACTCTGCATAAAAGTTAAATAAGCAGGGTGACAATATATAGCCTTGACATACTCCTTTTCCTGTTTGGAACCAGTCTGTTGTTCCATGCCCAGTTCTAACTGTTGATATCCAGAATAGCTAGCTCTTTAGAGACAGAATACAGATTAGTGGTTGTTCAGGGCTGGGGAAGGGTGAAGAACTTTGGAGCTCTTGCTAATGAGTATATTTCTTGGCACCCCACTCCAGTACTCTTGCCTGGAAAATTTCATGGATGGAGGAGCCTAGAAGTCCATGGGGTTGCTGAGGGTTTCACAGGACGGAGCGACTTCACTTTCGCTTTTCACTTTCATGCACTGTAGAAGGAAATGGCAACCCACTCCAGTGTTCTTGCCTGGAGAATCCCCGGGATGAGGGAGCCTGGTGGGCTGCCATCTATGGGGTTGCACAGAGTCGGACACGACTGAAGTGACTTAGCAGTAGCATATTTCTTTTAGAGTGATCAAAATGATCTAAAATTTACTATAATGATGAGTGTATAATTCTGAATAACATCATGATCATTGAATTGTACATTTTAATAGACAAATTATATCATACATGAATTGTATGCATATATTACATTCTCAAAAAGCATACATATATTGATATATTAGTTATTTCACAAAAATTCAAAAAAAAACTGCCAATGTACTTATAGAATGTTGTTCAATCATAAAAAAACAAAACAACAGAAGATAAAAATGAAATAATATTTAGCATGAATTAAATAGGCAAAACTTAAGAAGTCTGATAACACTAAGTGTTATTAAAAATGAGAATAAAATAGAAAAAGACTATTGCCAGAAGCTGGGAGAAGTGTTGAATGGAAAAACTGTATGGATACAGAGTTCCAGTTCAGTTCAGTTCAGTTCAGTCACTCAGTCATGTCCAACTCTTTGTAATCCCATGAATCGCAGCATGTCAGGCCTCCCCGTCCATCACCAACTGCAGGAGTTCACTCAGACTGATGTCCACTGAGTCTGTGATGCCATCCAGCCATCTCATCCTCAGTCATCCCCTTCTCCTCCTGCCCCTAATCCCTCTCAGCATCAGAGTCTTTTCCAATGAGTCAACTCTTCATGTGAGGTGGCCAAAGTACTGGAGTTTCAGCTTTAGCATCATTCCTTCCAAAGAAATCCTAGGGTTGATCTCCTTCAGAATGGACTGGTTGGATCTCCTTGCAGTCCAAGGGACTCTCAAGAGTTTTCTTCAACACCACAGTTCAAAAGCATCAATTCTTCAGCACTCAGCCTTCTTCACAGTCCAACTCTCACATCCATACATGACCACAGGAAAAACCACAGCCTTGACTAGACGGACCTTAGTCGGCAAAGTAATGTCTCTGCTTTTGAATATACTATCTAGGTTGGTCATAACTTTTCTTCCAAGGAGTACGCGTCTTTTAATTACATGGCTGCAGTCACCATCTGCAGTGATTTTGGAGCCCCAAAAAATAAAGTCTGACACTATTTCTACTATTTCCCCATCTATTTCCCATGAGGTGATGGGACCAGATGCCGTGATCTTCTGGTCTTTTTCACTCTCCTCTTTCACTTTCATCAAGAGGCTTTTTAGTTCCTCTTCACTTTCTGCCATAAGGGTGGTGTCATCTGCATATCTGAGGTTATTAATATTTCTCCCAGCAATCTTGATTCCAGCTTGTGTTTCTTCCAATCCAGCGTTTCTCATGATGTACTCTGCATA
>SJXQ01012253.1:0-27216 GCA_006408695.1 Aepyceros melampus
GCACAGAGTCAGACATGACTGAAGTGACTTAGCCGCAGCAGCAACGGGTATGAAGTATTGTCTCACTTTGGTTTTGATTTGCATTCCTCTGATTAGTGATGTTAAGCATTGTTTCATATACCTATCAGCAAGTTATTTGTATGTCTTCTTTGAAGAATTGTCTATTCAAGTCCTTCGCCTTATTTTCTTTTTTAAATTGACTACTCCAGGTCTTAGTTGCAGCACATGGGATCTTTTTCAGCTGTGGCATGTGGGATCCAGTTCCCTAAACAGGGATCGAACCCAGGCCCCCTGCAGTGCACTGAGTCTTAGCCACTGGACCACCAGGGAAGTCCCAGCTTTTTTTTTTTTTTTAATTGGGTTATTTGGCTTTTTGCTATTGAGTTGTAACAGTTCCTTATTTTGCGGGGATATTTATCCCTTAGTGAAAGTGGAGACTAAAAAAGTTGGCTTAAAGCTCAACATTCAGAAAACAAAGATCATGGCATCCGGTCCCCTCATTTCATGGGAAATAGANGGGTTATTTGGCTTTTTGCTATTGAGTTGTAACAGTTCCTTATTTTGCGGGGATATTTATCCCTTAGTGAAAGTGGAGACTAAAAAAGTTGGCTTAAAGCTCAACATTCAGAAAACAAAGATCATGGCATCCGGTCCCCTCATTTCATGGGAAATAGATGGGGAAACAGTGGAAGCAGTGTCAGACTTTATTTTGGGGGGCTCCAAAATCACTGCAGATGGTGATTGTAGCCATGAAATTAAAAGACGCTTACTCCTTGGAAGAAAATTTATGACCAACCTAGACAGCATATTCAAAAGCAGAGACATTACTTTGGCAACAAAGGTCCGTCTAGTCAAGGCTATGGTTTTTCCAGTGGTCATGTATGGCTGTGAGAGTTGGACTGTGAAGAAAGCTGAGTGCCGAAGAATTGATGCTTTTGAACTGTGGTGTTGGAGAAGACTCTTGAGAGTCCCTTGGACTGCAAGGAGATCCAATCAGTCGATTCTGAAGGACATCAGCCCTGGGATTTCTTTAGAAGGAATGATGCTGAAGCTGAAACTCCAGTACTTTGGCCACCTCATGCGAAGAGTTGACTCATTGGAAAAGACTGTGATGCTGGGTGGGATTAGGGGCAAGAGGAGAAGGGGACGACAGAGGATGAGATGGCTGGATGGCATCACTGACTCGGTGGACATGAGTCTGAGTGAACTCCGGGAGTTGGTGATGGACAGGGAGGCCTGGCGTGCTGCGATTCATGGGGTTGCAAAGAGTCGGACACGACTGAGTGACTGAACTGAACTGAACTGATTTATCCCTTACTAGACATGCAATTTGCAAATATACAGTTTACTTTAGAGCAGAGTCTTATGAAGGACAAGGAAGCCTGGCGTGCTGCCATCCATGGGGTCACAAAGAAGTAGACACAACTGAATGACTGAACAAGTGTCTTATGGCCTATTCGAATAGAAGATTTTCAGACTATACCAAGGGCTGGCAGGATAATGTCTGTGGGCCAAAACTGGCCCAACACTTGTTAAAAATAAAGTTTTATTGACACACTGCCACGTCCATGTGTTTACGTATAGGCTATGGCTGCTTTCAAGCTACCACGGTCAAGTTCAGCAGTTTCACGAGACCACACAGCCCACAGCAGAAACACTTACTATGTGTCCTTTTCAGAGAAGGTGTGCTAAACCCTAATATATAGGATCAAGGCTTAAAAACATATGTCTATTCCGGCCTCTATAATAACGTGACAAGAAGCACAATTCTGAGTCAGACAACTCTGTTTAAACACTGTGATTTCTGTGACTGGAAACAACTGTAAAATTCAAGCTCCTATCACCCAGGAATACAAGTTACTGACGAGTCTCTGGTGCTACCAGGAGGTGTCTAGTCTTACACGGTTGGGGTGGACAGTCTCTGTTTTCACCCTGTGGCTCTCCTTCCTCCCCTTCTCAACCCTTCTCCAACTCAACCCCCACTCTCCACTCCAGCCATTGGGCAGGCAACCCATACCGTGCTACCCAAAAGTGTATTTTCTAGGACTTTCCAACTGGTTCTCAGAAAAGATGCTCTCTTTGCACTGGGGCTGCTAAGAGAGCTGATATGGGACCGCCTGAGCAGTCAAGTTAAGTGGAGGAGAGACCAGCAGAGCTAAAAGGGACAGAAAGAACCCCAGGGACACCGTTTGAATGCTGGATCCAGAAACCCCCAGCAATATTCTAGATCCCCGGACACAAAGCCATAAATTCTCATTTTTGTTTAAGCTAGATTGGTATTTCTTTCACTACCTAACCAAGGATTTCTGAGTACGGCAGTTGTAACCTTGTTTTAATATTTATTTTTACTTATTTGACTGTGCCAGGTCTTAGTTGCGGCTGTGGGATCTTTGATCTTTGTTGCATCTAGTTTGATCTTCGCAGGGTCTAGTTTCCTGACCAAGGATCGAACCCAGGCCCCCTGCACTGGGAGCATGGAACCTTAGCCACCAGAGCACCAAGGAAGTCCCCCGATCTTTTCATGTTCTACTCCTTGCAGTTATGAATTCATATTTCATTTTCAATGTTTCTACCTTATCTTAATTTTCACCTTTACTGGGTATATAACCTATTAGAAGGGACAGACCTGACCTGACTACCCAGCCTACCAATCAACGCAGACCCCACTGGGTGCCATAATCCTGACTCGGAAAATCCTGCTCTCAGCAGACCCAGCTGGCAGGGCACCATGAAGTCGTGGGCAGCCCTTGTCACACAGGAGACCACCTCCAGCCAGCCAAATGCCCATCTAACCAACAAGCTCAGGCATTACCAGCCTGGCACCAATGCTAGTGAGAGTCTTTCCAGTGTCACTGAGCTACAGTTTGTGGGTGTTCAGCTGTGAGAGTCCTATACCAGCCCTTCCCCCGCCGAGACCATGTCCCTCACAGCCAAGACTCCATGCTGCTGGAGTCCCCAAGTAGCAGTAAAACCTTCCCATTTAGTGCTCAGCCTTTGGTCTCTTGAGCTTCCCTGGTGGCTTGATGGTAAAGAATCCACCTGCCAATGCAGGAGACCTGGGTTGATCCCTGGGTCAGGAAGATCCCTTGGAGTAAGGGAATTGCTACCCACTCCAGTATTTTTGCCTGGGAAATCCCACGGACAAAGGAGGCTGGTAGGCTACAGACCATGGGGTTGCAAAAGAGTTACACGTAACTTAGCAACTAACCAACACCTTTGGTCTCTTAGTCTTTATTTTTTCTTTAACAGAGTGTAAGTTACTTGTGTTATTTGCAGGCTTTCCCCTCAAGAAGCCAAGTGCCAGGTCAAGGCAGAGACCATGTCTGCCTGGCCACCCCAATCGCCCCTGTGCTTGGGACCAGAGTGAGTGCTTAGTGCCTGTTTGTTGAGTGGGTAAATTAAATGAATGAAAGAATACACCCTAAGTGTCAGCCACGACACCATTTTTCACAATCATATGGGTTGGCCTGAAAGGTCGTTCAGGTTTTTCTGTTAACATCTATGAAAAAGCCGAAGGAAGTTTTTGAGCAACCTGGTATATAACACTGCCTCTTTCTACAGCTATGCCAGCTTCATTTTGGCAAAAGACATTCCCAGCGAAGTTTGTGGTCAGCAGTGTGGGGCAGGATTTGAAGAAAGACCTGTGTTAGGAAAAGCTACATTTCGGTGAAGCCCACTGGAACTGTCAGCTGCTGACAGGCCTGGGAAGAGGGTGCACTGGAGGCCACCTGTCACGTGTCCCTGACATGAAGTTGCTCGAAGGTTACGACTCCCCCTTGCCCCAGCAAACAGCCCTCCTCGTGACAGCACAGGGACTGCAGGCCAACCTCTCGCATCGGCACAGCTCATCCAGGTTTGTCCTCCACCATCTGTTCTCTTAGAAGCCCTGGAATAAGTGGTGGTACCATCCCCAGTTCACAGATGAGAAAACCAAGGCTGAAAGAGAAGGATTTGTTAAGTCACCCTGCCTAGGAAATGTTACGTTAATTAAAGAAAGAGGTAGTTAGGCTGAGGCTGCCTATATCAGCAAACCAGAATTGAAGCCCATAAGTGCCTCGAGGTTATGAAATTAAAAGGCTAAGGACAACCAGTCTAGCCTTCAGTCAATCAAATCATTTCCTTTCTTCACTTCTGCACTTTCTCCACATAGGTCTTTCCCCTACTCCTATCGGCGGAACACTCCTAACCACTTCTGGTTTGGCACTGCCTAATGGGAAGTGATTTTTGCTCCAGTAAACTCTTATTAAAAGTTTTAATATCCCCCAGTTCATCTTTTAACAGAAGTGACTAGAGGCCAGATTTTTTCGACCCCTAATCCCTACTCTTGCCATCAATCGTGGTCGAGGACAGACCAGTGTCCCCAGGAAAGGCCTGAAGGTCTGGCGTGAGCCTGCTCCCTCTGACCTCAGGGTCCTGTGGCCTGGGCATCTGCATCCTGTAGGCTCTAGCTGGCCAGTCATGTACTTCTCTGCCTCCTCTTTCCTTTCAAAACCCTGCTTCTGAGGGCCTGCCCACATGGACAGAAGCCCTCTTTCAGCCCCCACAACCCCTGTATGGTTTGAGCCTCTTACTAAGAAGCTCTAGGTTCTTTTACTTTATTCTACTTGTCTCTTTTTAATATGTTTTCTCAATAACAAAACTTCCATCCTGTCTTTTCAGCAGGAAATTGGGCTCTGAAGGTTGTCTATGTCACTTACTTACAAAAAGAAATATATATATATATAAATGTATATATAATATATATTTAGTCATGTTTTTCAAATGCCTTGGTTTCAGCACTGCCTCCCCAAACAGTTTTTCTGCTGAGCATCTTCTGCTTTTTAACAGTAGAATGACTATGTAACATCGTCCAAACAGGGACCCTTTTAATAGTGAAAGGTGCTGTGCCTAGTCGTTCAGTCGTGTCCAACTCTTTGCGACCCCGTGGACTATAGCCCGCCAGGTTCCTCTGTCCACGGAGTTTCTCCAGAATACTGGAGTGGGTTGCCATGCCCTCCTCTAGGAGATCTTCCCAACCCAGGGATCGAACCCAGATCTCTCTCATTGCAGGCGGATTCTTTACCAGCTGAGCCACCAAGGAAGCCCAAGAATACTGGAGTGGGTAGTCTATCCCTTCTCCAGGTGATCTTCCCGACCCAGAAATCTAACCGGGGCCTTCCTGCATTGCAGGCGGATGCTTCACCAGCTGAGCTGGTGAGGAAGCAGGGACACTGAATCCTCACACTGCCCATATGATCTTCCTTCTTCGTGGGGGCCACCATCTCTTGACAGGGCCCAGGAGAATGTATCGAATCACTTCCAGATACCAGTTGCATTCGGTTATTTAATGTCGGGCCCTGAAAGAGACAGCAGCCATGCAATCCACTTTTAAATGAAGAACACTCTCTTTGCTCTGCTCTCTGACACTGAAGCTTGAGTATCTAATAGAAGGGAGGTGTTCTCCAGTTTGCTGCCCAAGCAGCCGAAGTATCCAGCTTTAAGGATACTGTGTTCTCTAGCAGGGATTCTAATGTGCTGAGACTAAACCTTTCAGGAGGAGAAGGGTGGGGTAGAGTCTGGTCCCTGAACAAAGAGGGCTGGACAGATGGCTGGGGACCATCTTAGCCATCAAGGCATGGCCACACCCATCAATACAAATGGAGTAGAATCTCTGCCCTTTATTTTAAAACCTCAGAGGAAATCATGCCACCTCCCCAGGGTGAGCCAGTTAACTGAGCTTTCAGGGCTAGGCACCCCTCCTTCCGGTCCACCCTCCACCCAGGAAACCAGTAACATCTGATCATCTGGCCTGTCATCTGGGCAGCCTCCACCCACTGTAAGGGGCATCCTCTCCTCCGCAGGCCAGAAAGCCCTCTCTGGGCCCAGAAAACACTCAGGACACGAAACAGAAACACACACACAGAGATCCCCTTCCTCTCCGGCTCAGCAGGCTCCCCTCCCGGCCTTTTAATCCCCAGGCCCACTGGAAATGTAAAGACAGGAAATGCAAGATGCAGGACCTGAGCCATTTTCATCTTAACTCCTGCCCTCCCCCGCCCCGGCCTCCCTTCCCTTGACAGACAGACAACCCATTAAGAGTCTGCTCATAATAGTCTTTCCTGTAAGAACTTGTAAACAGCATCCTTGGAGCTGCGACTTGGGTATTTCCCAGCTCACTTACTTCCATTTCCTTTGCCGTGGAATGTTCTCATCGGGAGTGGGGGAGGCTGATGGGAGGGCCTCTCCCCCTCCACCCGCTTCACCTGCGCTGCCCGGCTGCCTCCTTCCTTCAGTATCATAGAAGTTTGAGTCTCTTCCCCTTGAACACCACTTCTACCACTTAGATTGGTGTGTTCCTTTTTTTTTCTTTGAAGGAAGCCCTTCCGTTCAATAAGCTGAGACTCCTGCCATAACCTTCATTCCAACATATTCCTACCACTAAGGAAACATACAAGGTTCTCGCCAATTCTCGGCATTAAATGAACAAAATCTGTGCCTGCAGAAATTATGTATTAAGTAAACACTGTACCTGCAAAACTGCTTTTTTTTTTTCTTTCTACAGGAGCATTTGTTTTGATATAACTTAAAGTGTGCAAGGTAAATACACTACAGTAAAGGACAGAGGGCCCAAACCCAGGGTTTAGTCAGATGACCCAACTGAGTGAAGGAGACTTGGTATGCGGCAATAGGGAATAGTGGGGTCTGCGGTGAAATGTGGAGCCTGGAACCCGGCCCCCAAATATGCAACTGTAGACAGATGTGTTATGTAAAAATCCTTAGTTCATATTGCCAGAACTTCCAACGTTCTGAGAGAAGTCTTAAGTCAGGAATGCTACATGAAATTTTCTGACTTTTAAAATAGTGTATGGGGGACTTCCCTGGTGATCCAGTGGCTAAGACTCTGAGCTCCCAATGCAAGGGGCCTGGGTTTGATGCCTGGTCAGGGAACTAGATCTCACAAGCAGCAACTAAGAGTTCGCATGGCTCAACTAAAGATCCCGTGTGCCACCACTAAGAGATCCAGCACAGCCAAATAAAGAAATAAAATAAACATATTTTTAAAAAATAGTGTGTGAGCTCAACAGTCTGCAACCCCTGGACTAAATGATAAATAGCCTCTGCTACAGCCTGCACCCCAGCACCACTGGGCACTGCCACCATCTGCACCAAAGAACACAACACGGACAGCAGTACCCACGGAGAGATGGCAAGGGGCATGCGGCACCCAGGCAGAGGGGATGGCAGGGGCAAAAGCAGACCCCAAACCCCCACTCCTTAAAGCCCGGCTTCCCTGGAAGCTCTGGCCTCCTGGGACACTTTCTGGGAACAATCTTATTTTTTAGGAAGGAAACAATCAGGAGCTAGGGTTCACTCTAGAGTCATTCACTCTAATCACATTCACTTTACAGAAATTCACTCTACAGCCGGTTTCACTGAAACAGATCTGTAAGAGATATGATGGGCAGCAGCCTTTTCCCAGTAAAAATATACAAGATACGCTGAACATAAAGCCCTGAACTAGTCTGCAGGCCCCTGTGAAGGAGCAGAAACCAGTAACTCAAATAAATAATCCTACAAAACAAAGGCCTATACCTTCCTTCCCAAACTCAAAGCAGTGGGGTGGGCCCAAGACCCCACAACGAAGAAAAGCGCATTCTAGAATCATCTTCACTTGCCTGGTTTAAACCACTGAGAAGACACAGGACACTGACAAGTTACTTATTCTCTTTCAGCTGAAATTGCCTCATCTGTGAAACGCAGGTAACAAGAGCACAGTTCTGATGAATCCCTGGAAGCACAGAAACCGTCCATCAGCCTTTGGCCAAGCTTCAGGAGTTTCCTGGGTGCTCCTGGGTTCATAATTCATCTCCGAAGTATCTACTGAGCACCTTCTGTATACAGATGCACAACAAAGAGCAATACATAGGCACAGGCCTTGGCCTCCCCAAATCCACTTTTATTTCTAACAATAAATCCTAAATATAATACATTTTCAAAAAAGGAAAAAAAAAAAGCTTCAGAAATTACTCAAGCAGATGTCCTTGCACCTTCTTATTAAAATGATTCATGCTTTTTGTTATGGAACCAATTCACGAGTTTGGGGGAGGTTAAGCAGCCTGGGTGTGTCTTATAAATGGGTGCTCAATGAAAAAAAAAAAACTCACATACTCCCACTCCACAGCATTTGTAACACGTTCAGTCAGCCCACAAACAGTAGTACATTGGGTTTTTCCTTCACGGAGGATCTAATTTACATAGACTTAATGGTGTGATTTTGTTTTTAAACCTTACTCTTTTAACATTTTCCAATTAGTTACACATTAGTGAATCCCAGGATATAGTTTCCCAACCATAATAGACAAACCAAGTCACTATTATTCTCTGTCCACAATGTTCGTTCTCCTGATCTATTTCTTTAATATAAATCTACACATGAAGAACATCACAGTCGATGAAAGCCAGATTTAGAAAACAGTTCTCACCCACCCTGGGTTTCTAGATCAAATTCAACACACAGTATCATTTCAAATCCAACCAGGAAAAGAAAAAAAAAAAACACCTCAAAATATATTTCTGCCTCCCACTGACTGTGGGACTTGACTAGGATTCCTAAATCCACTGTGCCTCAGTTTCCTCATTTATAAAATGGGGAGATCAACTCTGAATATTCTTTGGAAGGACCAATGCTAAAGCTGAAGGTCCAATAATTTGGCCACCTGATACAAAGAGCCAACTCATTGGAAAAGACCCTGGTGCTGGGAAAGACTGAGGGCAGGAAGAGAAGGGAGTGACCGAGGATGAGATGTTGGATGGCATCACCAACTCAATGGACATGAGTTTGAGCAAATCCCGGGAGATGGTGAAGGACAGGGAAGCCTGGCCTGCTGCAGTCCATGGGGTCACAAAAAGTCAGACACGACTGAACAACTGAACAACAACCAGCTACCTATCTCATGGGTTTGTGGTAGGGGCTCAAGGAAATGAAACATATTTTTATCAATTTTTTTTTTCAACACCAACATGAGATAGTGGAACACAGGGATAGAAAGGGAACAGACCCTGGGACCTAGGTTCAAATCCCAGCTTTTCCATTAATAACTGTGACCTTGGACAAGTTAAGGAAATTCTCTGAGCCTCAGCTGTGGAACTGCAATTAAAAAACAGTATCGAAAAAAAAAAAAAAACAGTATCGACCTCAGAAGGCAGTTGTGAGGAGGGCCCTGGCAGACATAACACATATTAAGTTTATAGCTATTTTAAAGATGATAAAACAAAGGCTTATCAGAGGTGTTACCCTCTCCGCGGCAAGGGGCTATATAATGAGTTTATGGACATATCCAGGTTCCCACAAGGAAACAGATTTTGGGATCAAACCAATGTCGGCGTAGACAAATCCACTTCTGGGCTCACACACAGCTATTGTTCCTGAACACCTTGGGTTTACATTTCCATGGTGACCAGCATGTTTGTTTACTTGTTTCCTGTTTTTTTTTTTTCCTACAACTGAAGTTCCACAAGGGCAGCCAGGTTGGAGACCATATTGTTTGTAGCAAATATCAAATGCACCTGCCCTGTGCTCAGGCAAAGCCTGAGACAAACGTTTAGCCAGCCTTCCTGGACTCAGAGGATCCTCCTGATTGATGCCCTCTGGGCCTGCCTTCTAGGGCTACATATCCCCTAAAGACAAGACTTCTAACACTGAGGGAGTCAGGACCCTTTGGCTGTTAATGTCAAGTCACAAGTCTCCACAGCAGGAAGCCCATGGGGATACAACTGGCTCCCAGGATGGCTGGAGACCAACATCATATAAATGACATAAGAAATTATCTCTCTCTCTCTCTCTCTTTCTCGCCCTGTCTCTCTCTCCACCCCCTCACCCTGTCTCTCTTTCCCACCCTCTCTTTCTCTCCAACTCTCTCTGTCTCTCCCTCTCTCTCTCATGCTGCCTTTATTCTCAAGCAGGATGCGGCAACAGCCACCAGCAGCTTCAAGCTTCCCTTCCGCTGGCTTAGCAACCCCAGCTACAGAAGAGCAGCCCTTTCTGGACCATGAATCACATCCTCATCTCTGGTCCCTCAGGGTAAAGAGAGAAGCAGTGCTCTGATTGGCCAGGGTTGGGTCACATGCTCACCGACAGAGCCAATGTGAAGTCACTACCACCCAACATCATGAACTGAACGAGGAAGGAGTGGTCCCCCAAGAAAAATGGATGTGCTGTTACCAGAAGAGGAAATGGGTGCTGGGCAGGGAAAAACAACACAGCCATCTGCTCCTGTTTCTTCAAAGCTGTGGCTTGCTGCCACCTCACCCAAACTCCCCTCTGGCCTGGGGGGCCCCTACAACCTTCTAGGCTGGCCATTCCTCCACTCAGTGAGGCCCAAACCATACCTGCATCTTTTCCTAGGATCAGCAACATTTCCCCAGCTTGCTCTGCAATGCTGTCTGGGTTCAAACTCAATAGCGTTGTTCACACACGTCCATATCCCATTAGGGGCCGAGTTCTATAGGTTCAGCCTCCAAGGCCACGCCTACCCACTCCATCCCTTCTTTTGCAAAGATCTTGGTCAACTCCCACACGCTTCTCAGAACCACTGGGCATTTGGCATCACAGCCTCTGCTGCCAGATCCAGCCTCTTCCAGCTCAGCTAGTACCAGCCTCCTCTGCTCAAGAACTCAGTGACAACATTTTGCCTAAAAATTTAACTCTCGACCTCTCAGCCTGGCATTTGGAGACCTCCCCACTCCCCATGTGACTGTCCACTCTTCCAGCGTTTCTGCCCGCTGCTGCCCTGCAACTGGTCCAGACACCAGGCAAACCACCACCCCATGCCACTCCCCGCTCCCCGCCCGTCACCAGCATTTGGCTCGAGCCTCCCCACTGCCAGGAACCTCCATCTCCACCACGCTCCACCCTGTAACCTCATTAGGTGGAATTCTTCCCACAACACTGGCTTTGGGGTCAGATCCAAGTCTCAACACTTACCAGCTGCACGACTCTAGACAAGTACAGTAGCCTTTGTGCCAATTTGTCATGTGCAATTGACAATGACACCTAACTCACTGGATTGAAAACTACATCTCTATAAAGCCCCCCACCAGGGACTTCCCTGGTGGTCTAGCAGTTAAGACTCCATGCTTCCACTGCAGGGGGCATAGGCTCAATCCTTGGTCACAATACAGCCAAAAAATAAAAATAAATAAATAAATAAAATGTTAAAGTCATTAAACAAACAAATTTTTTAAAGCCTTCTTCACAGAGCCTTGCTTCCATCACCAGTCACATCCACAACTGGGTATTGTTTTTGCTTTGGCTCTGACTCTTCATTCTTTCTGGAGTTATTTCTCAACTGATCTCCAGTAGCATGTTGGGCACCTACCGACCTGGGGAGTTTATCTTTCAGTGTCCTATCTTTTTGCCTTTTCATACTGTTCAAGGGGTTCCCAAGGCAAGAACACTGAAATGGTTTGCCATTCCCTTCTCCAGTGGATCACATTTTGTCAGACCTCTCCACCATGGCCTGTCCGTCTTGGGTGGCCCTCCATGGCATGGCTCACAGTTTCATTGAGTTAGACAAGACTGTGGTCCATGAAGATCCAACCAGTCCATCCCAAAGGAAATCAGTCCTGAATATTCATTGGAAGGACTGATGTTGAAGCTGTAACTCCAATACATTGGCTACCTGATGCGAAGAACTGACTCATTGGAAAAGACCCTGATGCTGGGAAAGATTGAAGGCAGGAGAAGGGGACAACAGAAGATAAGATGGTTGGATGGCATCACCAACTCAGTGGACATGACTTTGAGTAAACTCTGGGAGTTGGTGATGGCCAGGGAGGCCTGGCGTGCTGCCATGGGGTCGCAAAGAGTCAACACGACTCAGCGACTGAACTGAACTGAACTCACAGAGTCAGGCTAAATGTTTGATTCTTTGCGACCTCATGGACTGCAACCCACCGGGCTCCTCTGTCCATGAGATTCTCCAGATAAGAATATTGGAGTGGCTCACCATTTCCTTCTCCAGGGGATCCTCTTGATCCAGGGATGGAACCCACATCTCCTGCATGGCAGGTGGATTATTTACCACTGAGCAACTAGAGAAACCCACTTCCTTTCCAGCGCCTGGCATCCGGCAGGGGCTCTGTAAATGATGGCTTCACACTGTCAGCCACCAATCTCTGCGGTCTAGCCCAAATACCAGCTCTCAGTGAAGCCTTTACTGAATGTCTCCATCAAGACCAACTTTGTTCTTATGTTCTACCTTGTAATGTAGTTGGTCACATACCTGTCCTTCCCCGGCTATCCTAGAGCTTCTTGAAGTGGAAAGCTGTCTCTTTCATCTTTATATTCCTAAAGCACCTCACCTGGCCTTACATACCTAGGAGGTGCTGGAATCATACCAGTGAAACTGACTCCAACTGTGCGCAACCCAAAGTATTCCTACTCATTAGCTGTTCATTGGTTCACTAGATAAAGCTGACAGGACCCAGTCCTGGGCACACATCCCTGGTTATAAGATTCCAGAGAGTCACAGTGTCTCTTTATCAATTTCCCAACTTGTCACACAAGAATCCAAGGGCTCACACCCCACCTTACATCCCACCACACACTGCCACATGAGGATAAATTAACCTAATGGTGGTGGTTGCTGCTGAAGGAAACATACAGCACCCACATGTCCCAAAGAACACAGCCAAACAAAGCAAGTGCCCTGGAAGGAAAAGGAAATCAACCCTGAATACTCATTTGAAGGACTGATGCTGAAGCTAAAGCTCCAATACTTGGGCCACCTGATGCGAAGAGCTGACTCATTGGAAAAAACCCTGATGCTGGGAAAGATGGAAGGCAGGAGGAGAAGGGGACGACAGAGGACGAGATGGTTGGATTGCACCACGACTCAAAGGACACGAGTTTGAGCAAACTCCGGGAGATAGTGGAGGACAGGGAAGCCTGGCGTGCTGCAATCCTTGGGGTTGCAAAGAGTCAGACATGACTTGAGACTGAACGATAGCAACAACAACCCTGCCCAGGGTCCTGAGAAGAGTTCCCGTTCCCCACTCTTGCCTCCTATGCCCCACCTCCAAAATTCCTACCAGAGGGGCTGCTTGCCTTACATACCAAACCCAACAATAAAATATAAGCTTTTCCCCAAAATTCAAATTCACATTTTAAAGACAAAGATGTTTCTCCACACAGCAGAGTCAAAAAAAGGGTACTAGATGCACTAAGGCATTTATTTAAAGATTCGATCAAGCTAGTCAGTCAGCCAACAGGTGGGTCCAAAAGGATAAATTTCTAGAATTATTTGGGCAAGTTGGCTAGAATAATCTTATGGCTACCATGGTGAAATGCTAAGAAGGACGACCCTTGGTGAGAGCCAGAGGGCCTGGAATTTTTTTTTTAATGGATTTTATTTCTTATGTTCCCAACAAATGGCCTTACAAGGCACAAATTGCATTCCCCACCCCCAAATGGAAATGCCTTTATTTTTCTAAATATAATGAATGCTCACTATACAAAATCCAGGTTTTCCTAACTTCCATTCACTGTGTTATGATCATCTCACTGTGTCAGTAAAAATAAATCTCCATAATTTCTTCAGGTTCATGAGTCCATTTTTTGAATACACCAAAATTCATTTCATCAAGCCTCTACTGAAGGTCACTGAAATCATTTCCAATTTCTATTATAAACACCCTCTACTCAATGACCACCTGCATAGCACTTGTACATTGATTTTTTCTTCTTCTAAAGAAAATAACTTTCTATGCCACGTGGCATGCAGAATCTTAGTTCCCCAACCAGGGATTGAATGTGCACTCCCTCCATTGGAAGCACAGAGTCCTAACCACTGGATCGTCAGGGGAAGTCCCAACCACTGGATGGCCAGGGAAGTCCCCAAGAAAATAATTTAGAATAGAATTTCAAAGCCAAGGGTTACACAATTTATATATGTATGTATCCCAAGCTGTCCTTAAGAAAGACTTATTAATTTACACTTCTACCAGTAGTGAAAGTATCATGTTTGAAAGAACTTATTTACCCACATTTCCTTAAAGAGGCATTATCAATGCTTAAAAATTTTGCCAAGCTAAGATTCAGTTCAGTTCAGTCTCTCAGTCGTGTCCAACTCTTTGTGACACCATGAATTGCAGCACGCCAGGCCTCCCTGTCCATCACCAACTCCCAGAGTTCACCCAAACTCTTGTCCATCGAGTCAGTGATGCCATCCAGCCATCTCATCCTCGGTCGTCCCCTTCTCCTCCTGCCCCCAATCCCTCCCAGCATCAGAGTCTTTTCCAACAAGTCAACTCTTCGCATGAGGTGGCCAAAGTACTGGAGTTTCAGCTTTACCACCAGTCCTTCCAAAGAACACCCAGGGCTGATCTCCTTTAGAATGGACTGGTTGGATCTCCTTGCAGTCCAAGGGACTCTCAAGAGTCTTCTCCAACACCACAGTTCAAAAGCATCAATTCTTCGGCACTCAGCTTTCTTCACAGTCCAAGTGTCACATCCATACATGACCACTGGAAAAACCATAGCCTTGACTAGACGGACCTTTGTTGGCAAAGTAATGTCTCTGCTTTTGAATATTTGCATATATATAAGATTCTGCTTACTTCTGAGCCTGAGACTATTTTCTTGTAGAGTGAATCCCTACATACCACCTATCTGACCAGTACCCAGTTTATTCCCCCTAGAAGTGACCTTCCCACTAACAACCCCCATCCTCTTTGGAGCCACCATGTTCTTAGGACTTCACCTCAGTGGCCGGCAACCTAAGAGTCTAAGACCTGATGCCTGTGACTAATGTTAATTGTTCCAGAGTGATCCACGGACAGAAGGCAGGCCAATGGAGTCATTCCTTCGGATTATTTTTAAATCAGAATTGGGGAGGGAAATACCAGTCTTGCTGGCATCTAACAAGCCTTCCCCAGGACTGGTTAGCTAGTTATCTCAACACCGTTTCCTGAGTAAGCTGTTCTTTTCCCATTGATTTGAATGCATTCTTTATTATATAGTAAATGTTTGCATATACTTGGGTCTGCATCTGAACTTTGTATTCTATTCATATTCTTTCTTTGGTCTCTGTAATCTTTAGGGCATTATCCCCATGTGATGATCAATATACAGAAAGGCTACGTTATTAGCTTTGTGACCTCAGATGAACTATCAACAAAGCAAGGACAGAAACCAAATTACCAGTCTCCACCTTGTACTGACTGCAGCTGTAGGAACCTTACACAGAAGAGGACCACCAGCCCCCTCAACATCACACTCGTCTATGAAATCTGTGTCATCAGCCAAGCTAAGGCAGATGTCTAGACAGGATGTTGCAGGGGAATAAAGAAGCGGGTCAGGATTTGCCAGGAAACCAACAAGAGTGCCTGGCAGCTCCCATTCCCATCTCTAACCTATTTCCCTGTGGGTGACAACAGAGTCCCCAACTAGAGTCCTGAAAAGCAGGCAATGCCAATAAACCTATCTCTGACTCCCTGAGGGATGTCACCAAGTCCACATGAAAATCTTCACATCACTCATGCCTAGATGGAAAGCTTACATTTTCTCAACACTATTTCCTTATTGGGTTTTTTTTTTTTGACCAGACAGAGCACTGTCTCTTTTTAAATTTTCCAGGAAGACTGTTACAGGAAGATAATCTTCCAGGAAGATAATACAGTGCAGAACAATCAAACTGTTTATTTTTTACTTTTGATTTAATTTTCCTTTCTATAATCCACTAAAGAAAGTACTAGAATCATGCATTTGCCTTTCTTAGATTGCAGTCTTCAGTTAAATTAGCAGCGACGGATTTGGGGTTTGGGGTTTGGGGTTTTTTTCCTGTTTGTTTCTATTACACACATAACCCCTCGCAGCTCCAATTCTTTCCTTAGGGTAATTTTCATTTTAATGTGTAATGCCTGCTCTTCAAATTAACATCATATCTTATTATGAAGTACCACAGATGAATTGTTATCAGTGGACTATGCACCAGCAAATTCTCAACATTTGAATGATGAGAAGAGCTCGGGAATTCATATGGGCTAAGGTGTGCATTTAAACGGCTGAGGAAAGTTTGGCTCAGAGAGGTCAAGCAGTGAGTCTAAGCTCACACAGCCAGTGGGTTGGTGACACATTCTCCCTTCTCTTCAGCCTCTTCACTGTGTGCTAAGTCGCTTTGATTATGTCCAACTCACTGCGACCCCACAGACCGTAGCCCGCCAGGCTCCTCTATCCATGGGATTCTCCAAACAAGAATACTGGAGTGGGTTGCCATGCCCTCCTCCAGGGAATCTTCCCAACCCAAGGATTGAACCTACGACTCTCTCGTCTCCTGCATTTGTGGGCAGGTTCTTTACCTTTAGCGCTACTTGGGAGACCTTTTCACTAGAAGCCTTAATTGTGCTTTCAATAGAAACGGCACATCTTGACGTGGTACACTTAACAGCAAGGGAAGATACCACATTACCTTGAAAAGCAAAAGAGTGGATGTCTCAATGCCGCCTCTAGGGATTTATGAAATGGCTTTTCCCTGAGCTGTGCCAGGTATGAGCAACTCGGCAGCCCCATGTGCTAGAAGATTCTGACCCCTGGTTGAACGTGTCAGTTACCTGAATGTGACTCACAAGGAGAGCAGAGACCTGGGACTCTAGAGACTGACATTCTGATGCCAGTTCTACAGCGGGCATCCCAGCTGTATTTCAGCATCAGAATGGCCCACTCAGCAGGGCAGCCCACTGATTCTATTAACCGATGCTGCCAAAGCAGAACCAGGACTTGGTGGGTCAGCACTGCACCAGGCATTTCTGGGCTTGAACAGCAGACTTCAGTTTACCATTAATATTTGGTGAGGCCAGAGAGATACAAAGAGAGAAAAATCCCTTGTCCTTGCTCTCAAGGAGTTTGCTGTTCAGTGGGTGAAGCAAAAAGCCTACCTAATATATATATTTTTAAAATCCAGCTTGCTGGAGGGTATGAGTTCCCAATACTAAAAGATGTGAGCAGAGGGGAGACACCTACTGCGAGGGAAGCAGCAGAGGGTCCTATCTAGGGAGCCAGATTGGAACTGAGTCTCCAAGATCATCTCCTAAGAGAGTCAGAAAACTTTTACTTTTTTATTATTTTTTATTGAAGTATAATTGTTTACATTGTTATGTTAGTTTCTGCTGTACAACTAAGTGAATCAGCCATGTGTATACATATATGGTGGCTCAGATGGTAAAGCGTCTGTGTACAATGCAGAAGACCTGGGTTCGATCACTGGGTTGGGAAGATTCGCTGGAGAAGGAAATGGCAACCCACTCCAGTACTCTTGCCTAGAAAATCCCATGGACGGAGGAGCCTGGTGCAGGCTACTGTCCATGGGGTTGCAAAGAGTTGGACACGACTGAGGGACTTCACTCACTCCCTCCTGGAATTCCCTCCCATCCCACCCCTCTAGGTCATCACAGAGCACTGGGCTGAGCTTCCTGCACTTTACTGCTCTAAATTTTACACATGATATTGTATATATGTCAATCCCAGTCTCCCAATTCATCCCACCCTCCCCTTCCCTGCCTATGTCTGCACCTCAATTCTCTGTGTCTGGTCTCTATTCCTGCCCTGGAACTAGGTTCATTTGTACCCTTTCTCCGGATTCCACATATGTGTATTAATATACGCTATTTGGTTTCTCTTTCTGACTTACTTCACTTTGTATTACAGGCTCTAAGGCCCATCAGGGTGGTGGTCCTCAC
The DNA here is from genome assembly GCA_006408695.1 of Aepyceros melampus. NCBI lineage: Eukaryota > Metazoa > Chordata > Mammalia > Artiodactyla > Bovidae > Aepyceros > Aepyceros melampus. The sequence goes on from SJXQ01012253.1 coordinate 17,716, forward strand.
ACCTGGCTGATCCTCGGGAGTTTCGAAAATACAGCTTCTCAGGTGCTTCCCATGAGCTTCTGATTCAGAATATCGTGGGCAGACCTTTATGTTATGGGTTGCATTGTGTCTGCTACCCCGTCCTTCCAAAAAAGATATGTGGAAGCCATAACCCTCAGAATGTGACCTTTTTGGAAACAGGGTCTTTACAGAGGTAATTAGGTTAAAATGAGATCACTAGGGTGGCCCTCAATCTAGTAAGACTGATGTCAATAAAAATTAACTAAAATATATATGATCAGTGTGTTAAAAAAAAAAAGTAAGGCTGGTGTCCTTATAGAAGGGAGAAGTTTGGACCCAGAGACAGACAAGTACAGAGTGAAAACCGCCTGAAGAGACACAGTCAGAGGCAGACCGTCATCTACAAGCTTAGGAACGCTGGAGGCTAGCAGAAGCGAGGTCTGGAAAATATCTTTCCCCAGCACCTTCTGAGGGCGCGTGGCCTGCCCACAACTTGATTTTGGCCTCCAGAACTGTGAGACAATAAACTTCTGCGGTTCTAAGCCGCCCATGTCGTGGTCCTTTGCAGCCGTGAGTGGCCTTGGGGAGTTCATGCCGCCTGGGAATCAGTACTAAGAGTCCAGCTGCCATGGAGAGGCACCCTCAGGTCCTACTCTGAAGGCTGCTTCCACGCTGGCCCTGCCCTGAGTGCCCACGGGGCTTCCTTTGGTCCTGAGGCCCTTCCTCTGGGGAAGGGAGGAGCGGGCTCTGGTGGTGGAGCTCCTTTCTGCAGATGCCAGGGAGCCCACAGCCCTGTGAAGACATCATGCAATTAAGGGACAGCCTTTCTTCTTCCCCTGCGGCTTCCAGGCGCAGTGAGCCCCGAGGCAGATGAGCCAATACATCCAACACAAATGCTTCCTGGAAGAAAATGCCACTCTCTCCAACTGCTACAAAAATACTGAGGACCCAGGACCTTGGACTTTGCTCTGGAGCCAAGCTTATCTCAGGAGATACACTAGGGTGGGCGGGGCCAGGACTTGTCCCCTTTTGTACTATTTTCATTTGCGCCCTGGAGTCTCAAGGTGGGACCCACAGAACCCTCACCCAGGTAAATCATATGCAAACCTGCAGTCAAAGCAGTTACCAATGGCAGAACCTGCGGGAGTCCAGAGGAGAAAGCCCTACCAGCTAAGTGACAGGAGGCAAAGGACAATATGTGGAACCAACAGCAGCACCTTTGAAAGAATTAGGAAATGGTGCTCCCCTTCCCCAAAATACAGTCATAAATCTAGTTCCTCTGAACAATGACTCTGAACCTCAAGTTCAGATGCCTCCCTAGAGTTACTCAACATACAACAAACAAGGAAGTCCTTAAAGACAGGGAAAGATGCGGTGAGCTAGCACCAGAGGAGGAATGGGGAGAAGTGGGTCCTTTGGAGTGTGACTTTGGAGAATCACATCACCTCTCTGAGCTTGCTTTTTCTCAACCTGAGATAACGATGATAATGGCTGCCAAATCTGGCTGGTGGTGATGAGCCAAGGAGAGAAATACATGAGAATTCCCCGGCAGACCAGTGGTTAGGACTCCTCAATTCCACTGCCAGGGACCTGGGTTTGATCTCTGGTTGGAGTACCTAGATCCCACAAGCCTCGAAGTGAGGCCAAGGAAAAAAGAGCAAAAGAAATATGGGCCCTTATCTGAGCCTGTGTTCCCTGCTGATTCACACATGCAAAACCCAGGAGCAATTACGAAGTTGTTGCCAAGTCAGTCTTTGCCCGAACTTATTTCCCTAAATGAGGCTTTGCATACCGTAGAAAACATGACTGAACACTCACACGGGGGCATTAAATCCTAAAGGTTTCAAAAATGTCGCATCACATGTCCTCGTGTTTCTTCCTCATAAGAAAATGTGCTCTGTACATCCCTAGGGTCGCTTAACTCCATTTCAGAAATTATCAGTATTCTTCCCAAAGTGGGGGGTGAAGAATGGGGTGGTGGGAGACCCTGTGAGACAGAGACCACCACGTGCTAGGCGACTAAGTGTCTAAGTGTCTAATGTTACCCAGTGAGGAGAATAGTCCCACACTGTTTACAATATATTGAAAAACTGGAAAACCTAAATTGTTGAAAATTTAGGGAAACCTAAATTGTTTGTTGTTCAGTTGCTAAATCATGTCCAACTCTTTGACTCCATGGGCTGCAGCATGCCAGGCTTCCCTGTCCTTCACTATTTCCCGGAGCTTGCTCAAACTCATGTCCATTGAGTCAGTGATGCCATCCAACCACCTCATCCTCGGCCGTCCCCTTCTCCTCCTGCCCCCAATCCTTCCAGCATCAGGGTCTTCTCCAGTGCCTTCTTTATGGTAAATGTCTTGGTTAAATACATCATTTAAACTACTTCAAAACAATCAAAGACACAGACCCGTTTACAACCAGATAACCCCTAAGGGTCTGTTAGAAAACACCCAGCATTCCATTGAAACGCCACTCCGTTTCCAGAGTCTTTCACAATTTTTCCTTACACCCTTCCGTCTCATGGGAAACTATAAACACAGATATGGGAAGGCACTACAACTTACTGTTGACTGAAAACAGCTGCAGAAGCACGTGTATACCCAGATTCCACTGGTGTCAAATGTATCTGTATGTTCATACGTGCATACACATGGAGATCGGGGAAAATGTCCACCTTAATGCTGACAGTAACTCTCTCTGAGGGGTGGGACAGGTAGCAGGGGCACATGGGAGGAGGGAGATTTTTACTTCTTTCTTGATGTTTTAGAGTCCCTTGGACTGCAAGGAGATCCAACCAGTCCATTCTGAAGGAGATCAACCCTGGGATTTCTTTGGAAGGAATGATGCTAAAGCTGAAACTCCAGTACTTTGGCCACCTCATGCGAAGAGTTGATTCATTGGAAAAGACTCTGATGCTGGGAGGGATTGGAGGCAGAAGGAGAAGGGGACGACAGAGGATGAGATGGCTGGATGGCATCACTGACTCGATGGACGTGAATCTGAGTGAACTCCGGGAGTTGGTGATGGACAGGGAGGCCTGGCATGCTGCGATTCATGGGGTCGCAAATAGTCGGACACGACTGAGTGACTGAACTGAACTGATGTTTTTTGTGTTGTTCTTTGCATTTTCTTTAGCAAGCAAGTACTGTCTGTGCAGGAGCTTCTCAGGCAGCTCATTGGTAAAGAACCCACCTGCAAGGCAGGTTCCATCCCTGAGTCGGGAAGATCCCCTGGAGTAGGAAATGGCAACCTGCTCCAGTATCCTTGCCTGGAAAATTCCTTGGACAGAGGAGCCTGACTGAGTACAGTCCATGGGGTCATAAAGAGTCAGAGACACAGCGCAACTAAGCACACACACACACATAGCATACAGTGTCTGTGCAAATGTCTGAAAGCCTTCAAATCAGGTAGAATGATTCATAATGAACTATGAGTCACCGTGCCACACTGATTATTCTACATACATGTTAGTACTGATGCTCCTGTTAGCTGGTAAGATTATTGAGAGCAGCAGCTGTGATGGAGCAGAAAGACTATCAGAGTGGAGACTGGGTTTTGCACTAGATCTGAGCTGTGGAACTAGCAGATTGCACCAGGAAAAGGCATTTACCTCTCTTAGTCTTCGATTCTTCATCTATAATACAGGGAAGAATAAAACACACCCCACAGGACTGTAAAGAGTAAATGAAATCATGGGTACAAAGGATTGTACAATTCCTAAATGATTCCATTAGAAAGAAGGGGGGATTTCCCTGGCGGTCCAATGGTTAGGACTCCAGGCTTTCACTGCTGAGGGTGCTGGTTTGATCCCTGGTCGGGAAACTCGTCCCAAAGTCAGTGTGGCCAAAAGGATAAATAAAATTAAAACAAAAGTACCTTTATTTAAAAAGAAAGAAATAGAAACTCCATTGTTTCCTGTCCCCTGCTCAGAGCCTAGCATGGGGCCCCACACATAGTGGGACTTAACTAAATATTGGGTTTATGACACTGGGGAAGATGCAGAAACCAACCCAGGGCTACTCCGCTGGGAATTCTGCTTGCAGGGATTTCCCCCAAGCCCTCTGCTTAGGGCAGACAATTAGAATGCAAAGGCCCACCATGGGAGAATGAAATTATAAGCAGACGTAAGTCCACTTCTCTGATTAGGCGTCTCAAATGCTTGAGCCCCTCACGGGCATTCCTGAAATGTTTATAAGCCGCCCAAAAAGACTAGCGACAGTACCAGGCACTAGGGTATAAAACAGTTAGCCACCTGATACGGAAGGGAACCTGAAGACCAGCCCTCACCTTAGTCACCCGTGGAAACGTCGAGGAAATCAGGTTTGTCCTTCTTTAATTTGCATCCTGCTCTACGTTAAAGAAATTAAGCTTTAACTTAAAAAAAACCCCTCTAATTAGATACTACTGATGGGAAGACATCTGGGGCAAATATCTAGGCCTGATGCATTCCACCCCAAGCAATGGTTAGTGGTTTGGGGAACGAGTGTGTGGCAGAATAAGCAATGGTTACTAATTATTATATAGCACAGGGTTTGGCATCATCCATAAAGCCCCGTCGTGAAGGCCCCTTCCTCTGCAGAGAGGATTACAGGATTGACTGTTGGGACATTTTTTTTCCCTGAGCGAGCATACATTTTCCTTGTCTTAATTGGATCCAGCCTCTTTGCTCAGGGGCAAAGAGGCCATTTTTCTATAACAATTCTATCCTTCCAATGCCAGGTCAGTCATCAGCCATTCCGGGGTCTGGAAGGAGCAATGTTTGGCTTCCTATTTTCTTTCCATTTGCTCAGCGTTGTTCTAGCAGTGATGCGAAAAGCATGTGAGGATCGTGTCCTAAGCTACCTCCGATTTAGCCAAAAAAGGTATGCGTGCTATCAGCGTGAAACATCTGCGAACCACACAGAGCTTTCAGACTGGGGCAAACTGTTTGCCCCGAATGTTTGGACTAATGCAAATATTTATTTCTTCCAAAACACGTAACACACACCACTTCCAAACTGGGGGTGGGGGCGGGGAGGTCTGCCAGACATTTTTCACAGTGAAGACAAACATTTGGAAAACATTTTCCAATTTGCCCTATACCTTTAGTTAATCTTTCTTAACTATGCTGAGTCATCTCCTCATTTGCCATCTACTGCAACATGAAGGCCAATTCTTTCTTTTTTAATATTTATTTATTTGGTTGCTCAGGTCTTAGCGGCAGCACTCAGGTTCTTCCTTCTTTGTTGCAGCATGCAAGATCTTATTTTAGTTGTGACAAGCAGGATCTTTAGTTGCAGCATGGGAGCTGGGATGGAACCTGAGCCCCCTGCACTCAGAACTCAGTCTTAGCCACTGGACCACCAGGGAAGTCCCCCAAGGCCACTTCTTGAGGATCTTTTTTCTTGGCTCTTCCCCTCCTCCACATACCAAACATAGCATCAGTCAGTCATTCCCAGATCAAGGTTAGTTGGACACCTATGTTGCAGGCACACACTCATCTGACTGACAGCCTCCTTAATCTGTGACTATAGGCTTGGTGGCATCAACCCACAACAGCACTCAGCTTGAGAAAAATGGGATCTTGAGACATCTTTGCGTTCAAGCCTGCAGCCCAATTCTCTGTCCGCACCCAACTGCCTATTTTGGGCTTCCCTGGTGGCTCAGTGGTAAAGAATCCACCTGCAGTGCAGGAGACACAGGTTCGATCCCTGGGTCAGGAAGATCCCCTGGAGGAGAAAATGGCCACCCACTCCAGTATTCTTGCCTGGGAAATCCTACGGACTCAGGGGCTTGGTGGTCTACATACAGTCCATGGGGTCTCAAGAGTCAGACATGACTTAGCAACTAAACAAAAACCCCCTATTTTTCTAGAGCCTGGAGTTCCTTCTCAGGGGATGTTATCTAAGCATCCCAAGGAGCTCTTCCTGAGTGTCTGATGGAGCAGAGCGCATTCCTGCACAAGCCATGGGAGAGCTGTTTTCCATGGCCCGTTTGTTGACCTTCTCCAGCCTGTTTCCATTTCACAAGTGGTGCTAAGACCCGTGCCAAGATGGAATTCCATTTCAAATGAGGTTTCATAAGGCCTTTTATCAGATATGCAGACCAATTACACTGGCTGGGTTTTCTCTACCCTGTAGCTGAGTCACTCTATCCTTCACCCCCCACTTCCTTTCCTGTAGTGGTTAAGTTCAGAGCTTCACCTTCTCTGCAGAAGCAGATCAAAGTCTTGACTTCCTGTCCCCTCATTAGGGGGCTGGTGACATCCCGCTGTCTCCTCCCTATCAGCAACCCCCAAGAGACTCTCAGCTCCCAAAGAGCCTTGAAAAGTTGCTAAATTAATGCAAAACGCGTGTGCACACACATGTTCTGGTTTCTAAATGCAAATACCCATATGGTTACCCCTGAAATATCTAAAAGGTAACCCTGAGAGAGCTTTTCCGGGGAAAAAGGCTGCTTCACACATTCTCTTTGGGAGGGATAAGGGGTGTGCCCCTCAATGTGGCAGGGAAATCACTCCAGTAGGTCTCCCCCTCCCCCTTCCCAGCCCCCTACTTTTCTCTTTTTAACATTTATTTATTTGGCTGCGCCGAGTTTTTAGTTGTGGCATCTGGCCTCTTTAGTTGAGATGCCTGCGCTCTAGCACCCTGACCAGGGATCGAACTTGTGCCCCTGCACTGGGAATGCAGCATTCTAGCCACTGGACCACCAGGGAAGTCCCCCTGCTTTTTTATTAGTAAAGAGAGTTGCAGAGACCTGAGCATACACCTGGAGAAGGAAATGGCAGCCCACTCCAGTATTCTTGCCTGGAGAATCCCAGGGACAGAGGATGGGGTCGCACAGAGTCGGACACGACTGAAGCGACTCAGCAACAGCAGCAGCAGCAACAGAGCATATACCTAAGGTGCCACCATCAGACAGAGGTGCTTGGGGACAAGGATCTCCCGACGGGTAGCAGGCACCGAAGGAAGCGGGGCTCGGGGCAGACGTGACCTGCATGCGCCGGGTGCTCGCTCACACCCAGCCCTGCCAAGGAGAAGGCTGCCGCCACTGACGTGTGGCTACTACCGTCCATCTCCTTTACGCTCCTGTCCCTTGGGGGCAATTCTTTGGCTACTCAAGATTCTCCCCAAGCCGTGCCAGGAGGACCAAGAATGCCAAGAAGCTGACTGGCCTTGCTCTTTGGATGTGCAGGTATGCATGAGGGTGTGGGAGAACACAGGTGATGGGGCTTCAGAATCACAGCCACGGGTGCACACACGCATGGGCATGTATGTTTTTGGTCCCCTCCTCGCCCCCACCCCCGCCAATCACAGATTCATTTGCATTGATAAAGAGCTCTATTTTTTGCTTCTTTAAATCATCACTTTTATTTATTTATTTGGCTGTGCCAGGGCTCGGTTGTGGCAGGTGGGATTTTCATTGCCGCGAGCAGGATATTTTCGTTGCAGCACACCAGCTCAGTAGTTGTGGCACACGGACTTAGCTGCCCTGAAGCATCTGGAATCTTCCTGGACCAGGGATCAAACTGGCTCCCTGCCTTGGAAGCATGGAGTCTTAACTGCTGGACCACTGGGGAAGTCCCAACAGTTCTACTTTTTTTTTTTTTAATTTTTAATTTAAATTTATTTTAATTGGAGGCTGATTACAATACTGGAGTTCTACTTTTAAATGGAAATGCTGACTGTGAGGACTCACCTTATGGTAGCCATTCAGAGCCTAGTAGGAACTACATCTGGAGAAGGCGATGGCACCCCACTCCAGTACTCTTGCCTGGAAAACCCCACAGACGGAGGAGCCTGGTAGGCTGTAGTCCATGGGATCGCGAAGAGTCAGACACGACTGAGGGACTTCACTTTCACTTTTCACTTTCATGCATTGGAGAAGGAAATGGCAGCCCACTCCAGTGTTCTTGCCTGGAGAATCCCAGGGACGGGGGAGCCTGGTGGGCTGCCGTCCATGGGGCTACACAGAGTCGGACACGACTGAAGCGACTTAGCAGCAGCAGCAGGAATTACATCCTCCAACTGCTCCCAATATAGCTGAAATCAGGGTCTGGGAGGGCAGTTAGATTCCCATTTTCTTTGCCCCTTTCCCCAGGAAATCTGTTAGAGACTCTTTCTCGCCCACAATGGCAACCTCAGAGCATTTACATTTAGAAACCATACCGTCCTGAGAAATGGGTTTGGTTTGGGGGGTTTTGGTTTCTGTGGGAGTTTGGAGCTTATATTAATATGATTATAAGGGAAGGGAAAGATTTCTTTGGCAATGTTAAAAGATTTTGGAGGGCTTCTCCAGAAAAGTCCACATTTCAAGTAAACTTGGACAAGCGAGTCCCTTTCTTCCATCTCACTTTCCCCATCTGATAAGCAGGGATGATTTCTATTCTGGAAAATGGAGAACAGATGAGGAAAACCCCTGAGAAGCCTTGGGGCAGCCCAGGCCCTGGCCACCCCGTGGGCCTCTTGGCCGCTTCCCAACCTAGCAATGTTCGTATCTGTTTATCTGTTTCTTTTACTTTCTGCACAGGTCCGGAAGTTGTCCTTTGAGGTTTATTTCATCACTGCCTTTAAAAAAAAAAAAAAATACTGATACTCCACAGGCTACAGATTCCTAGAGACAAAACAGGCCCCGTGGAAATTAGCGTAATTTATTACTGACTTCTGTCAGGAGGAGGTTACCAGTTGACTCTTTGGCAGAACTTCAGATAGCTATTCTTTGCTTCTGACCCCAAGAACAAGCAGTGAGCTCTTTTATTGTTTCAAATAATCATGCTGCTTTCTAAGTGTGTTCTAACAGCGTTGTTGTTAAAATGTTTCAAATCTCACCGGGAAAGTTTTTAAGGAGAAATCTTTTTAAAGTGGATACAAGAACAGTGTGTTTTTGACATCTTTCTCCATGATTTTCGTGCAATCTGTCCTGTTCAAAAGAAACGGAAACTCTTAAAATTGTTTTTATCAATCGTCCTGTTCATTTTAGACCTTTTCTGAAGTAAATAGAAAGCAGGTTTTTTTTCCCTTCTTTCTGTGGATTTACCGTACACACTTTTTTTTTTTAATTAATAATGTGTATCTGCATGCATGCTAAGTCGCTTCGGTCGTGTCCGACTCTGTGTGACCCTATGGACTGTATCCTCTGTCCATGGGATTCTCCAGGCAAGAATAGTGGAGTGGGTTGCCATGCTCTCCTCCAGGGGATCTTCCCAACCCAGGGATCGAACCTGCGACTCTTATATAAGTCTACTGAACTGGCAGGCAGGTTCTTTACCACTAGCACCCCCTGGGAAGCCTGTAATACACACCTAATTTGAATCAGGACAGTCAGTTGCTCAATCGAGGCCAATTTCTCAAAAAGATACAAAAAAAGGTAGGGAAGGTGAGAAATATGAGTGGCTTATTACTACCACCAATGTTTATGATTGTCCTTGAACTGCGCTTTTCTCTGATTAAGACTCAGTCCTAATTTCCAATCCCCCAGCCCCTCTGTTTCTCTCCCCCGTCCCCCCTCCCCCTCCCTTCTCTCCC
>SJXQ01012253.1:39975-70001 GCA_006408695.1 Aepyceros melampus
ACGAAGATCATGGCATCTGGCCCCATCACTTCATGGGAAATAGATGGGGAAACAGTAGAAACAGTGTCAGACTTTGTTTTTTTGGGCTCCAAAATCACTGCAGATGGTGACTGCAGCCATGAAATTAAAAGGCGCTTACTCCTTGGAAGAAAAGTTATGACCAACCTAGATAGTATATTCAAAAGCAGAGACATTACTTTGCCGACTAAGGTCCGTCTAGTCAAGGCTATGGTTTTTCCTGTGGTCATGTATGGATGTGAGAGTTGGACTGTGAAGAAGGCTGAGTGCCGAAGAATTGATGCTTTTGAAGTGTGGTGTTGGAGAAGACTCTTGAGAGTCCCTTGGACTGCAAGGAGATCCAACCAGTCCATTCTGAAGGAGATCAACCCTGGGATTTCTTTGGAAGGAATGATGCTAAAACTGAAGCTCCAGTACTTTGGGCACCTTATGCGAAGAGTTGACTCATTGGAAAAGACCCTGATGCTGGGAGGGATTGGGGGCAGGAGGAGAAGGGGACGACCGAGGATGAGATGGCTGGATGGCATCACAGACTCAATGGACGTGAGTCTGAGTGAACTCCGGGAGTTGGTGATGGACAGGGAGGCCTGGCGTACTGCGATTCATGGGGTCGCAAAGAGTCGGACACGACTGCGCGACTGAACTGAACTGAACTGAACTGCCTGCCTTCCCTGAGGGCTTCCCCAGTAGTTCAGCGGGAAAGAATCTGCCTGCCAAGCAGGAGACCCGAATTCGATCCCTGGTTGGGAAGATCCCCTGGAGAAGGAAATGGCAACCCACTCCAGTATTTTTACTTGGGAAATCTCATGGACAGAGGAGCTTGGAGGGTTACAGTCCATTGGGGTTGCAATGAGTCAGGCACGACAGCAATTAAACAACAACAATCAATGGCCTTCCCTACTCAAAGGCCTGAAATGTGTCTTTTTCATCTTTTGATTCCATTCTCTGTAGAACCTAGGAAGTACCTTATACATAGTATTTGGCAATATTTGCTGACTCAGAGCACATGCCAAGACACAGCCCAACCTAGGCCTCTGGGGTGCTAGTTATTCTGCACTACTTAACTCTCAGAATGTCTTCATCACTGCCTGATCAGAGATTAAAAGGGAAACATAAGGGAGTCTGGCCTCCTGGTCTGAGAGGTCAATCTAAAAAGCCAGTCAGTCCCTGGAATGATTTCACCTTCTGCCTATACCTCCATCTTCAAATCCAGCTGTCTCCAGCAATCTGCCCAGGAGTTAAGGGAATCACACAATTTTAAGGAAGGCTAAGCAGACCAATTTCAATTCACTTTACAGACTTGAATAAAATGCAAGCTATTTACCGCACCCCTCCCCACAACAAAATGGGCATTTTTTTGTTTGATTCGGTGCCGAGCAATCAGATAGATTTACATGACAGAAAAAATGCTCAAATTGGTAAGGAAATTACACAGAGAAAGCATAAAAATTAATTCTGAGAGGAAGGAGGAAAAACAGACTCTTTCCTAGTAATCTGTTTAAAAGCCAGTGATTTTCTGTTAGTATGGATGAGGAAAGAATCCAAGCCATCACTGATGGCCTTTTTATGATTGGCATCTATCAGGCAGGTCATTTGTGTGAGCATAGTAGCCTGCCCTGGAAATTGGGATAAAATCTTGACAACAAAGGTAGAATTTGCTTTTTAAAGAGAAAAAGGTGAGCTGAATTAAATTCAGCTAGGAGCCTTTAAAGCCAGATGACTCATAGATGAGAGGGCTCCAGCAATTTCGATCTTAATGCTGCAAAACATAAACTTTCTCTAACACCAAAGACTCTGAGCCTAATTATCTCTGAGACTTTGATATACGCTTTGACTGTCCTCAGGCCACTGTGAGTAGGTGAAAATTTAATTGACTCAATAAAAAGGAGGGCATTCTTGCTCCCTTACTAAAAGTCTCAGCTAGTCAGTTATACTCTAAAGGGAATCTAACAAACACTTGGAATTTAAAAAATATAATGTTTGCACAGATTGTGTTTTTTCTTTGACAAATATGCAAAATAGAATATAGTCTATAATTTGGAACAGCTTAATTTCCTCCAGTAGGAGAAAAGGCGTGGGTTCCCTGCCATTGACATGAGCTTGCACAGGAATCCGGCAGGTTGGAGCACTCCTTCCACTTCTTTGTCATTCCTCTCCTCTATGGAGAGAGGATGCCATCTAGCACGAACTCTGGAGAGCTGCAGCTAGCCCCTAAATGGCAAAAGGAAGCCTCAGGTTCCACATTTGTGAGCTAAAATGAGCCCATGAGTGTGGTAGGCGACTCAGTACAACACAAACCATCCTCACCTGCTACAAAGGGGATTCTGCTCTTGACATGGTCATCAGGTTAGAGAATGGTTCAGTGACTCGTATCTCAAGCTCCACAACCCTCCTATTGTCCGGGATCCAGCTAGGATTCTAGAGAATCCCCACCTCTCCAGGCTGAATCTGGCCTCTCTGTGATTCAGGGAAGTGGAGGAAAGATTGTTGTTGCTCAGTCGCTAACTCGTGTCTAACTCTTTGCAACCCCATGGACTCAGCATGCCAGGCTTCCCTATCCTTCACCATCTCCCAGAACTTGCTCAAACTCATGTGCTTGAGTTGGTGATGCCATCCAACTATCTCATCCTCTGTTGTCCCCTTCTCCTTTTGCCTTCAATCTTTCCCAGCATCAGGGTCTTTTCCAATGAGTCAGCTCTTCGCATCAGTGGATCCAGCTAGGATTCTAGAGAATCCCCACCTCTCCAGGCTGAATCTGGCCTCTCTGTGATTCAGGGAAGTGGAGGAAAGATTGTTGTTGCTCAGTCGCTAACTCGTGTCTAACTCTTTGCAACCCCATGGACTCAGCATGCCAGGCTTCCCTATCCTTCACCATCTCCCAGAACTTGCTCAAACTCATGTGCTTGAGTTGGTGATGCCATCCAACTATCTCATCCTCTGTTGTCCCCTTCTCCTTTTGCCTTCAATCTTTCCCAGCATCAGGGTCTTTTCCAATGAGTCAGCTCTTCGCATCAGGTGGTCAAAGTACTGGAGCTTCAGCGTCAGCATCAACCCTTTCAATGAGTATTCAGGACTGATTTCCTTTAGGATTGACCTGGTTTGATCTCCTTGCAGTCCAAGCGACTCTCAAGAGTCTTCTCCAACACCACAGTTCAAAAGCATCAATTCTTCAGTGCTCAGCTTTCTTTATGGCCCAACTCTCACATCCATATATGACTACTGGAAAAACCATAATTTTGACCCAATAGACCGTTGTCTGCAAAGTAATGTCTCTGCTTTTTAATACACCTTCTAGGTTGGTCATAGCTTGTCTTCCAAGGGCAAGCGTCTTTGAATTTCATGGCTGCAGTCACCATCTGTAGTGATTTTGGAGCCCAAGAAAATAAAGTCTCCCAGTGATTCCATTGTTTCTCCATCTATTTGCCATGAAGTGATGGGAGCAGATTCCATCATTCTAGTTTTTACAATGGAATATTATTCAGCCACAAAAAGGGATGAAATATTGATATGTGTGACAAAGTAGATGAACCTCGAAAACATTTTACTAAGTGAAAGAAGCCAGATGCAAAAGGACAAATATTGTATGATTCCATTTATATGAAATATCCAGAATTCAAAAAGACAGAAACATGGATTGGTTATTAGGAGCTGGGATACAGTGACAGGGGAAGAACTGCTTACTGGGTCTGGGGGTTTATTTTGGGGTGATAAAAATGTTCTGGAATTAGAGAAAGGTGGCAGTTTCCCAACACTATGAATGTTCTAAATGTCACTGACCTGTTTCCTTTAAAATGGTCAATTTTATGTTGCATTAGTTTTATCTCAATAAAAAGTTTAAATCCAAGTAATAGTTGGAGAATACGTAGGTTGGATTAAGTGATTAATAATATTAATATGCTGGACTTCCTGGAGGTACAGTGGATGAGAATCTGCCTCCCAGTGCATTGGACACAGGTTCAATCCCTGGCCTGGGAAGATTCCACATGCCTCGGGCAACAAAAGCCTATAAGCCACACAACTACTGAATGTCGTGTGCCTAGAGCCTGTGCTCTGCAACAAGAGCAGCCACTGCAATTAAAAGTCTGTTCAGCACCACACCGAACAGTAGCCCCCAAGCAACTGCAACTGGAGAAAGCCCAGGTGCAGCAACGAAGACCCAGAGCAAACAAAAATAATTAATTACAAATTATGCTAATATTATTAATATGCAAAGGAAATTAAAGAGATATTAAAGGCCAGAGAAATGAAAGATGCATAACCAAAAAGTTGCAGGACTGGGTCCCAAGACCAGTCTCTGATTCTTTATGTCGCACTGTTTCCATCCTACTTACTACAGGATCTTCAGAGCGAGAGGAAAGGCGCAGCATTTTCACCAAGTGCACCAATCTTGCAGGAAAGAGAGAATGTTGGCAGGAGGCCTAGAGTCCAGAGAATAGATAAATGGACAAAGGGAGCGACCGAGGAGAGGAGGAAGCAATTGAGAAATGGAAGACTGACTGGAACATGCTTGCTGAACAAAATCAGGAGAAGGGGGCAGGAGGGAGGCAGGCAGGCTGGTTTGCATGGTGCTAGGATGAGACTCCACTGAAGGAAAGAGGCCTTGAGCCACGATAAGCACTCCCCAGTTAGGAAACTGCGGGTTAGGAACTCTGCCACCTGCTAACCTGCAGGAGCTGATCCACCACTCCTCCTAGCCCCCAGCACCCTTCTCATCCTTTCTCCCCTCTGAGATGTCAGTTTCCCACTTGGGAAGGACTAGAGACAAGAGAAAAACAGGAAAGCATCTTTATTTTCAACACAACCTCTGGTCCCACTTCTACTCAACCTCTGCCCACCCCTGAGAAAATTAGAAGCAGCTTCTCCTTGCACAAGACTTAGGGCCACTCCCCTAAGTGGCCTTAACAGAGGGGGGAGCTGGAGCCCATAAGAATGCTTTGAAAATGGTGAGGTTGAATGGAATCCTTCCATGCTCCATGACGAGGCACCAGTATTTCTGAACCATTGATGACTAAAGGGACTCACAGAAGACTTAGGCAAACAGTACTTTGTTGTGGTTGTGGTAGGGGTGGAGGAAAAATTCATCTGAAAGGAAAGAAGACTCTTTTATTTTGGGAAAACACTTTCAGGGCTTTTAGTTACTTGAGAATCAAGCCACTGCCCACTCTGGAATGGGAATAAAGAGGAATTGAGCTGGGCTGCACATTCTCTAAAAACATGTCTTCTTCAGGGGAGGCTGATCACAGGAGGCTTTCTGGGAGAAGCCAAGGTGGGGGTGGGGGAGGGCTGGGATGGGGAAAAGAGGTGAGATCAAGGGTGTTCCCTGTGATATTTTCCCAAGGGAGCAGATCCCTGCAACGTGGGGAAGAGGACTTTGGAAAGAGGAAAAGTGGTCTTTCAGGGGAGCCTAAAGAGCTGGGAAGGTGACAGCACTAAAGGATGGCGTCCACCCTGCTTTATGTTTGTCTTGTTTGCATTATAATCCCCAGCTGTAATCCCCAAGCCTTCTATTTAAAATGATCACTCATCTCTGCTGGCATCCAGGAATTGAGAGAAAGACATGTGACCATCCTGGGATCCAGAAATGTAAACAAGAAGACAAGCAGCCCAGAAAAGCCTCTGGGCAGGAGGGGAGCTGAGAAGCCCAGAGCAGTGCTGATGCCTGAGGTGAAGGGCATACCTAGGATCCATATGTATGTGCTTAGTCGCTCAGTCATGTCCAATTCTCTGCAACCCCATGGACTGTAGCCCTCCAGGCTCCTCTGTCCATGGGATTCTCCAGGCAAGAATAAAGGAGTAGGTTGCCATGCCCTCCTCCAGGGGATCTTCCCAACCCAGGGATCAAACCCAGGTCTCCCGCATTGCAGGCGGATTCTTTACCATTTGAGTCACCAGGGAAGCCCCAGGATCAATATGGACAAGATGTAAAGATGCTTTTGGGAATCCCAAGAGGTCCTGGGAATGGGGACTGGTAAAAGGCTCGACCACTTTCTAATCTAGGCTAGGAGGGATTCTGGCTGTTGGACTTTGGGATGCTAATTTTAATGACATTTTTAGTCGCCCAACATGCCAGAGAAGAACCTAACAGTCACACAAGGTGTCATTACCACTTGTTCCTTCCTTCCTTTGACATTTACGGGGTGACTGTTAAGTAGGAAGCATAGTTAGGCACCATGGGATGAGTAAGACCACAAAGATGGGTAAGACATGTCGGTTCTACCTTTTAGCAGCTTCTAGGTGTTTTGGGACAACCAGTCATATGTAAGCAACTGGAGTGGAAGATAGATCAACAGGAGACGTACAGAGGGCTGAAAGAAGCCTGCTTTAAACTGCCTGGATGCAGTGTCAGCAAAATCTCCTAGAAACCACTTGCACTCATCATGGAAGGATGTAAACTGGCACAACTCCTCTGGAAGGCAATTTGGCAACACATAACAAAAATTACTAAAGCACACACAGCCCTTAGTCATAGCAGTTACAATTCCAGAAATATACCCTAAAGAAATAGGTAAGAATATGTGCAAAAGTTTAGCTACAAAGATGTGTCAATATCATATTAATTATAAAGAAAATTTTGGAACAACACAAATCTTCAATAATATCAGGTTGGTTAAGTAAATTATGGAACAACATTCCAGTGGTATTCCTGTCAAAAATATTTAACCTGAATTGAATGGTGAGGAAATATCAGACAAGAAAGTGGAGGAACGTTCCACAAAAGAGCCAGCTGGTGTCCCTTAAAACTGTAGTTGATGACATTTGAATATGGCAGTGGATTTGGTAATAGTGATCAATGTTAACACTCCTGATTTTGATAGTTGTATTGAACATTATGATTATTGTATACGAATGTACTTGTTTTTAGAAAATACACCGTCAAGTATTGACGGGGTTTTAAAAAGTGAATTAGCTAGTTATGCAAACTGCAAACTAGGAGAGCCATCAGAAATCATTCAGAAATGAAACATGACTCAAATAACAGCTCAAGGCAACAGTGAAAGGTCTGTGATAAAACACAGAGGATTGATCACCAAGAGAATTATGTTGATGATAACTTTCAAAGGCATTTAGGGGAAGGAAACATCAGCTGGGGTAGGGGAATGGGTAATCAGAAATGGCTGCACATGGTGAGTTTTTAGCTAGATCTTCAACCAAGTTCATCTACATTAGCTAGAGGTTTGCCATATGTCAGGCATAGTGCTTCAGGCTGGGCATGTAACAGTGAGCAAGATGGGCATGGACCTTTCCCTGGTGGAGCTTTTACCTTGGGAAGAAACCCAGAAAATAATTAGTAAACAAAGTAATTGTAATTTCCAATCAAAGTAAACAAGGGCCAAGACAGAGAATAACAGACTGGGTCATTAGGAAAGTCCTCTTGGTGAAGATGACAGCCAAGCCATGTCCTAAATAATAGGAGGAGGGACTTCCCTGGCAGGCCAGTAGTTAAGAATCTGCTTCCTGTGCAGGGGGCATGGGCTGGACCCCAGGTCGGGGAACTAACGTCCCACATGCTGTATAGTGTGGCCCAAATTTTTTTTAAAAAGGAGGAGGAGGTAGCCAGACTGTTAGTGTGACTTAGTGTGCTGTTCAGCCACTAAGTCGTGTCTGACTCTTTGCAACCCCATGGACTGCAGCATGCCAGGCTTCCCTGTCCTTCACCATCTCTCTCAGTCCACCCACACCCATGTCAATCGAGTCGGTGATGCCATCCAACCATCTCACCCTCTGTCATCCCCTTGTCCTCCCATCTTCTATCTTTCCCATCATCAGGATCTTCTCCAATGAGTCAGCTCTTCACATCAGGTGGCCAAAGTATTGAAGCTTCAGCTTCAACATCAGTCCTTCCAATGAATATTCAGGACTGATTCCTTTAGGATGGACTGGTTTGATCTCCTTGCAGTCCAAGGGATTCTCAACAGTCTTCTCTAGCACCACAGTTAGAAAGCATCAATTGTTGGTGCTCAGCCTTCTTTATGATTCAACTCTCACATCCATACATGACTACCGGAAAAACCATAGTTTGACTCTACAGGCCTTTGTCAGCAAAGTGAGATCTCTGCTTTTAATACACTGTATAGGTTTGCCATAGTTCTCCTTCCAAGGAACCAGTGTCTTTTAATTTCATGGCTGCAGAGTTTATTTTCTTGGGCTCCAAAATCACTGCAGATGGTGACTGCAGCCAGACATGAGTGGAGAGAATTCCAGTCAAAGAGTACAGCAGGTGCGAAGGTGTGGACTGGGTGTTGGGGAAGCAGGAATAAACCAGTATGGCTGGAGCAGGAATGGGGTGGATGGGCCCAAAATGAGTGGTCTGGAAGAAGGGAGGGGCACAGCCTGTGTAGGACCCTGTGTGAAGGGGTTTTACCCTAATAAAAAACAGGAACAGTTTTGTGTAGGAGACGAAATGACCTGGTTGGTGTTTGCTGCTGAGGAGCATTGGAGGGAGGCAGGGAAAACAGAGGGACAGGTTAGGAAGCTTCTGGACCCATCATGGGAGGCAGGGCAGAAAGGAGGCAGATGGGGTGATGGGATGGGCCTCATGTGTGGACTTCTGCAACATCTCTGAATAAAGTTCGTTACAGAGAGGCTGACAGAACTGAGAAAGACGGCATTCATCCTCTACCTTTTCTCTCTTTCTTAAATTGTATTATTCTAGAATTACATCATATTCTCATTTATTTATTTATTTGTGGCTGCACTGGGTCTTCACTGCTGCTCATGGGCTTCTTCTAGCTGCAGTGCTTCAGCTTCTCACTGCAGTGGCTTCTCTGGTTTCCAAGCATGGGTTCAGAGTGTGGGCTCATAGCTGTAGCATGCTGGCTTAGTTGCCCCGAAGCCTGTGGAATCTCCCTGGAGCAGGGATCGAACCTGTGTCCCCCTGCATTGGCAGGCAGATTCTTAACCACTGGACCACCAGAGAAGTTCCATCCTCCACCTTTCAACTTGGTTCCCAACACCAGCTCTCCCAGTATGGAATGAATTATGACTAAATATTTATGCCTAAATCCTGCAGTCAGCCTATGGATAGCACTTTGTATTACAATTTTTCTAGAGTCATGTTTAAGCTTGGGTTCTCCTGGACGTTGAGCCTAAGATTCAATGCAAGGAGCTTGTTTGGGAGGTGCCAGAAGTGCAGGTGAGGCACGGAGAGATCAGACAGGAAAGCAGCTGGTAAAAATGTGCTAAGTAACCTCTGTTGGTAACTGCAACTTAATCCCTCTGGAAACTCCAGGAAACATACCTCAGGTTATCTACCCAGGAGCAGGGGAGCTGTGCTACTTTGACACCAGCTCTTTCCACCTGGCCACTGCGAAAGCTGCTGTGGTGGTGGTGGTTTAGCCGCTCAGTTGCATCCAACTCTTGCAACCCCATGGACTGTAGCCTGCCAGGCTCCTCTGTCCATGGGATTTCCCAAACAAGAACCGGGGTTAATTCTCTTAAATTTGTCTTTCCGCGGGGTGGGTGGTCCAGCTCTCCCAGTTCTGAAAGCCCTCAACACAGAGATGCAGGTAAGGGCAGTTAGGAATCTCTGGGGTCCAAAGAAGTAGCAGGGTCTGAGGGACACAGAGACTTATGATACAGATGCATGGACTTTGTGTTGTGCTTTCTTTCCCTTTTAAAACAGACTTTGGGACTTCCCTGGGGGTCCAGTGTTAAGAGTTCATCTTCCAATGTGTGGGGTTTGGTTTCCATCCCTAATCAGGGAGCTAACATCCCCTAGGCCTCCAGACGGAAAAAACAAAAGATAAGCCAGAAAACCAAAATGCAAGACAGAAGTAATATTGTAACAAATTCAATAAAGACTTTTAAAATGGTCCACATCAAAAAAACAACAACAACCTCACATCACGGAAGTGACCTAAGCCTTTTTGACCACCAAGAGGCCCTAAAAAGCTATGAAAATTCCAGGGGCAAAATGGTGATGGCCTGGACTGAGGTGGTGGCAGTGGACAAGGAAGACATCCATTCTTTGGGTGCTGGTTGCCTGCGGTGGCAGCGAGGAGGTAGTGAGCAATAGGTTTGCGGAGAGAAAGCAAGTGTTTGGTCTTGTGTTTGTTGAGTTTGGGCTGAGTAAGAGATATCCGAGTGGAGATGTTGGCAGGCTGGCTGGGAGACACCACTCTAAAAAGGGGGTAGGTGGCCTAGAGTTAGGAGAAGGATTTTTAGGGCAGTGGACTATTCTGTGTTATACTATAATGATGGATATACATCAGCACACATTTGTCCAGACCCATAGGAGGTACAACAGCCGAGTGAACCCTAATGTAAACTCAGGGTGATCTTGACGTTATCAGTGTAGGTTCATGGATTGTAGCAAATACACCATCTTGGCGATGGTCGGGGAGGCTGTGCAGGCGAGGAGACAGAGAGTACATGGAAGGCTCTGGGCTTTCACTCAATTTTGCTGTGAAACTGCTCTGAAAATACAGTCTATTGAGAACCTCCCTAGCAGTCCAGTGGTTAAGACTCCATGCTTCCATGCAGGGGGCATCAGTTGGATCCCATGTGCCCTGCAGTACATTCAAAAAAATTAAAAATACACACACACACACACACACACACACACACACATATATGTATAGTCTATTGAAAAAGGAGGCAGGGGTGGGAATAGACACACACATGCATGCTGAGTCATGTCTGACTCTTTGCAACTCCAAGGACTGTTGCCCGCCAGGCTCCTCTGTACATGAAACTTTCTAGGCAAGAATACTGGAGTGGCCTGCCGCTTCGTACGCCAGGGGATCTTCCTGACCCAGGGATCGAAAAAAAAAAAAAAAAAAAACCTGTGTTTCTTGAGTCTCCTGCACTGGCAGGCGGATTCTGTACTACTCCTCCAGGGAACAGTTGGGGGATAGGCAATAAAGATAGCAGAGGAAAGACTCAGGGAAGGCTCAGAAGGAAGGTGAGGTGTGCTGGGGGCAGGATGGGAAGTCTCAGACTCGGGAAGGTGAAATAATCTGCGGGGTTCTGAACGGAGGACAGGTTGACTTCATCTGTTACTCGCTGCCATGGAGCAGCCTGAGGTCAGGCAGTGGGAATTCAGGGATGAGGTTGTCTGGAGAGGCCTTTGCCAGGAGACGTGGCTCAGCATTGAGGGTGCATCTTCCTCAGAACCCAGGAGACAGCTGAATCTGGGGCCCTCATCAATAGGCAAAAAAGGAGGAAAACGATTGCTTTTAGCCATGGAAAGAGGAAGAACTCAGTAAAACCCAGAGTAATGTCTGCCATCTCTAATTGTAGCCCCGGTTACCAGACTATTAACTTGCGGTTCCAGGGAGGTATTTTCCTAATCATCATAAAAAAGTAGCATATATCTTTTCATTTGTCTTTCCCTCGTCTAGGTCCAAAAATTCTTCCTCCAAACTCAAAAATGAGAATTTCTGTTATTTTCTACTCTCTTGGTAATGAAGACAAGTTCAGTTTGTCTTTTTCCTTTAGAGGAACAATCTATGTCCTTGTTGTGACAGCTAGAGAAAACTGAATAAAGAGATTTTTTTTTCCCCAGAATGAATGTGGAAAGAACGTTTTGGCCACCACGTCAGCCATTGCTTATTCACTAGTTTGACGAAATTTTTCTGAGCATTTATGAGCCAGGTACTAGCCTAACCACGGTGGCCACAGAGGGTAAGATACGAGCTCTACTCTCACGAAGTTCACAGTATGGTTAAGATCTAGACAGATGGTACTTGTGTGTGTGTCTTCAGTCGCTCAGTTGTGTCCGACCCTTTGGGGCCCCATGGACTGTAGCCCACCCAGCTCCTCTGTCTGTGGGATTTCTCATGCAAGAATCCTGGTGTGGTTACTACTTCCTGCTCCAGGGGATCTTCCTGACCCAGGGATTGAACCTGCTTCTCCTGTGTTTCCTGCATTGCAGGTAAATTCTTTACCGGCTGAGCCATCAGGGAAGCCCCAGACAAGACTATTGGGAATCCCAGCATGATGTATCAAGAGTGAGAATGAGAAAAGCTTTCTAGGTACCTTCGAGGTTTCTCTAACAACCCATGGGGGAGGTAGTCAGAGAAAGGTTGGCAGAACAGTACTCAAATATCAATTCCAACTAAGGTTATCTTTTCTTGGAATGAACAAATGGAGGACTCTGCTTATCCTCCCAGAGGATGTCTTTGGCTCTAGCCAGAGATTAGCTGAAGGACACTGACTTTGCAATTTCTGAACAGGATATTGAAAGGCTCTAGTGTGAAATTCCTTCTGGGCCTCTGGGCCGGAGATTCTAGGGTACTTCATTCTTTTTAGGACCAAGGAGATAAGCTTTAGACAAAGATCAGCAGACCACTGTGTCCAACGAGGAGTTCTCCATTCACATTGTCCCCCAGTCACTGAATCCCTGTGTGACATGAGGCAAGCTGTTGAACCACAGGCAACTGCTTCAGCTTTCTATTTGGAAAAGAAGTGATAAGCAGTGAAAAGTCTCCAGTAGCCAAAAGACCTGAGAATTGGGCATCTATGTTGAGTCTGTAGGGGTTCCCATATGGCACTCGTGGTAAAGAACCCTCCTGCCATGCAGGACACATGAGATGGGGGTTTGATCCCCGGGTCAGAAGATCCCCTGGAGGAGGGCATGGCAGCCCACTCCAGTATTCATGCGTGGAGAATCCCATGGACAAAGGAGTCTGGCGGGCTGCAAAGAGTAGGACACAACCGAAGTGACTTAGGTAGGGGTTCCCTGGAGAAAAAGAACCAGGCATGACTTTCTTGATGTAAGAAAAGCCATTTTTGGCCTAAGCTATTTTTGTGATCTAAGGCTGGCCACAATGCTGTCCTTGAACAGGTCTTAGTAATTTATGATCTAAAGGAAACAAAAGAATGCAGAAGCAAATGACTTTATCAGGCAATAGAAGTAACTATAGCAAGGATACTTCAGTTATAAACACTTTCAGGTCTGTTTCAATGATAAAGATTGGCCTGAAGTGTTCAACCACCAGATCAACTAGAACCTAAGCAATGAATGATATTGACCTTTTCTGACCCTCATAACTTCAATCAACTAAAGCTTGGATTCTATCTACCACCCAAGCCCCTTCATGCATACCCACATACCCTTAGCTTGAAACTTCCCTAATTTGCTATTTAAGGAGACAATGCTTTGGAAAATATCTCCTTACTTAGGACTTCCCCAGTGGTTCAGTGGCTAAGACTCTGCACTCCCAATGCAGGGGAACCAGGTTGGATCCCTGGTCAGGGAACTAGATAGATTCCACATGTCGTAACTAAGAGTTTGAATATCCCAGTGAAGATGGAAGATACTGTGTGCCACAACTAAGACATGGAAATATTAAAAAAAAAAACTTACTTGTTGCAAGTAATAAATCCTTCCCTTTCCTGATCTTTGCATAGGTTGTGTCATTTGGTTCCACACCCACCAACCCAGTTTGGAAAATACCACTTGGGATCTACATTTTATCATACTTATGTGATTTTTATCTTGTTTGATGAACATGCTTCAAAGTACCATACTCACCACTGAGCACTTGGCTTTACTAAGCAGCAGGAAATAAATGTTAAATTTGTCTTAATTCTCCCATTTTGGCAAGAGAAGCCAAAATGGAAGCCCACACATCATCCCAAAGATTTTTCAGGACAACAAAAACCTTGATGTGTCTGACCCACTTGGCTTGTTGGTGGTGGTGGTTTAGTTGCTAAGATGTGTCCGACTCTTGCGATCCCATGGTCTGCAGCCTGCCAGATTGCTCTGTCGATGGGATTCTCCAGACAAGAAGACTGGAGTAGGTTGCCATTTCCTTCTTCAACTTGGCTTACTAACAGAAAAACTGCATTAATGATTTCTTTTAAAGAACATTTATTATTTATTTGACTGCACCAAGTCTTAGTTGCAGCATGCAAACTCTTAGTTGAGTCAAGTAGGCTCTAGATCCCTGACCCCAGATGGAACCCCCAGCCCCTGCACTGGGAGCACCAAGTCTCAGCCACTGAAAAGTCCCTGAAATTGCATTCATAATTAATTCCATTCAAAAGCAGAGACATTACTTTGCCAACAAAGGTCCATCTAGTCAAGGCTATGGTTTTTCCAGTAGTCATGTATGGATGTGGGATTTGGACTATGAAGAAAGCTGAGCACTGAAGAATTGATGCTTTTGAACTGTGGTATTGGAGAAGACTCTTGAGAGTCCCTTGGACTGCAAGGAGATCCAACCAGTCCATCCTAAAGGAGATCAGTCCTGGGTGTTCATTGGAAGGACTCATGCTAAAGCTGAAACTGCAGTACTTTGGCCACCTCATGCAAAGAGTTGACTCATTGGAAAAGACTCTGATGCTGAGAGGGATTGGGGGCAGGAGGAGAAGGGGACGACAGAGGATGAGATGGCTGGATGGTATCATGGACTCGATGGACGTGAGTCTGAGTGAACTCTGGGAGTTGGTGATGGACAGGGAGGCCTGGCATGCTGCAATTCATAGGGTCATAGAGTCGGACACGACTGAGCGACTGAACTAAACTGAACTGAACTAGAAGCCAGAAGTCTCTACCTCCAGCCAAAATAGAAAAGGGAGCCTTTTACACTAACAGTAATCCACAGGTTCACAGTTAGTCAGTTCAGTCGCTCAGTAGTGTCTGACTCTTTGCGACCCCATGGACTGCAGCACACCAGGCCTCCCTGCTGCTGCTAAGCTGCTGCTAAGTCACTTCAGTCGTGTCCGACTCTGTGCGACCCCATAGACCGCAGCCCACCAGGCTCCCCCGTCCCTGGGATTCTCCAGGCAAGAACACTGGAGTGGGTTGCCATTGCCTTGTCCAATGCATGAAAGTGAAAAGTGAAAGTCAAGTTGCTCAGTTGTATCCGACTCTTAGCGATCCCACGGACTTCAGCCTACCAGGCTCCTCCGCCCATGTGATTTTCCAAGCAAGAGTACTGGAGTGGGGTGCCAAAAGGCCTCCTTGTCCATCACCAATTCCTGGAGTTTACTCAAACTCATGTCCACTGAGTCGATGATGCCATCTACAACCATCTCATCCTCTGTCATCCCCTTCAATCTTTCCCAGCATCGGGGTCATTTCAAATGAGTCAGTTCTTAAATCAGTAGCAAATATGTAAATACCTATCTTCCCACCCTGGACTGGATCTTTTTAGGCTGGGGCGACAAAGTATCGCTTTCCCAAGCATGAAGCTACTTAGTTTTAACAGGACTTAACCCCACTCCAGTACTCTTGCCTGGAAAATCCCATGGACGGAGGAGCCTGGTGGGCTGCAGACCATGAGATCCCTGAGGGTCGGACACGACTGAGCGACATCACTTTTCACTTTCATGCATTGGAGAAGGAAATGGCAACCCACTCCAGTGTTCTTGCCTGGAGAATCCCAGGGACGGGGGAGCCTGGTGGGCTGCGGTCTATGGGGTCGCACAGAGGCGGACACGACTGAAGTGACTTAGCAGCAGCAGCAGCAATCCTCCTCTGGGTGGGATCGAGGGACCCCACAACCGAGACGTGTATCAGGCAGAGGGCCCCTAAACCGGCCAGAAGGTCGAAGCTCTTCCACGCCCGGACTCCGGCGCGGGCCTGCTCCGGCCCGCCGAGACCACGCCCCTGGCCACGCCCCCGAAGGCCCCGCTCCACTGCGTCTCTGTCGGCCCCGCGGGTGCCCTGCAAACGAAGATGGCGGCCGCGGCGGGAAGGCTGCTCCGGGCTTCGGTGAGTGGCTGCCTGCGGGGCACAGGCGCGGAGACCCTGCGGTGGCTCCAGGAACGTGCTTCCCAAGTGGGTTGCCGCTTCCCTTGGCCTGGGGGCCTTTCACCCTGCTTGGAGGATGTCAGAGGGTAATGGACCAGGGCCCGCCTCCTCTAAGGCAGGCTCCCCGCGCCTGCGCAGAACCGTCCTTCGCCCACCCCTGCCCCCACCCCGGCCTCGGGTCCCAGTTTCCAAATCCCTCTTCGCTCCCAGTCGTGGGACCCCAGTCCACTCTCTGTCTAAGCACCTGGCTCTGGATGCAGGCGACCTGTCCCCTGGTCCCGGTTCTATAACTGACTCTATGACCTTGGGGCATTGCCTTCTTTTCCAAACCTTACCTTAGCATGTAGACTGCCTACTTCAAGGGTTTCCGTGAGCATCCCCTTAAATGCTGGATGGACACCAAAATGCTAAAGTGATCAAAGTCCTTGAGTGCCAAAGACTCTTGGCCGCCCGCCTTCGCCTTTCTCGTGGTGGGGTTCCACCCAGGCTCTTTCTTCCCGAGTCATGCCGGACGCTGAAATTGAGCAAACGTTTCCCTTGACCCCTGTCCAGACACCCAGAGACTGAACTTTGCTCTGTTTGCTTCTCTGTGGGCCAGAATGGCCTTGTCTTTTCCAAGGGAAAACCTTGACATGATAGAACATGCCCAGCATATCTGCTGGTAAAGAGCTTAATACACAGAGCCTGGCCAGTCTCCTGGTCTGAGTGCTCCGGGTTCCTTTTAAAAGCATGAAATTTTCATATTCTTGTAATTTATCTCTACCTTTCAGTCTTTCGTTTCCCATTAATTAATAAATATGTGTCGAGTTAGCCAAAAAGTTCGTTCAGGTTAAACCCAAATGAACTTTCTGGCCAACCCAGTAATTATATATGTATATCCCTGGTGGCTCAGATGGAAAAGCGCTGTTTACAATGCGGGAGACCTGGGTTCGATCCCTGGGTCCGATCCCTGGGTCGGGAAGATCCGCTGGAAAAGGAAATGGCAATCCACTCCAGTACTATTGCCTGGGAAATTCCATGGACAGAGGAGCCTGGTAGGCTACAGTCCATGGGGTCACAAAGAGTCAGACATGACTGAGCGACTTCACTTTCCTATGGTATATACATATACAGTTAACCACTGGATCTCCAGGGAATTCCTTATATTTTTTTAAAATAAAAATTACATTTTTGAAGTGTGCATCATGATATAAGTAATGAAATAATTACTGTAGTCAAACTAGTTAACATCTCTTCACATGGTTAGCCTTTGTGTGTGTGATGAGTGCCTCTGTCTACTCTCTTAGAATAATAATACTCTCTCATTTCCAACTTCAATATGGTATTATTAAGTATAGTCAACCTGCTTGTACATTAGATCTCTAGACTTACTCATCCTCCGTAACTGCAACGTTGTACCCTTTGACCAACATCTCCCTGTCTTCCCAGTCTCCTTTATGGTCTTAAAGGATAAGGAAGCAAAAGGGAGTTTCAAGAACATGTAGACTCAATCCACGCTTTTGCAGTTTGGAATTTTTGTTCATAGGAACAAGGCCAGCAGAGGCCACTGCTGGCCTGATGCCCTTTCAGCAGGGTTTCACCCGCCATTCTGGGAATACATTCTGATATAAAGTTTTTTCTTTTTAGCTCATCCGACATGTGAGTGCCATTCCTTGGGGCATTTCTGCCTCTGCAGCCCTTAGGCCTGCTGCTTCTCGAAGAATGTGCTTGGCAAATGCATTGTGGTCTGGTTCTGATCAAGCAAAATTCTCCTTTAGCACCAGTAAGTGTTGTTATGCTTTGGTTTGAACCAGATAATGGAAACACTTATCACCTCTGAACTGTGGCCATATATTAGACTCATGTGGGGAGTTTTTACTATCTTACCACTTTCTTAGTCCCACTCCAAACAAATTAAGTCAATCTCTGGGGTGGGACCAGAACATGTATGTTTTGTGCAGCCAAGGGTTGGGACTCACTGAGGCAGACTGCCCTAGTGTCACATTTCCTTGTTGACTCCAGAGGTTTTAATCCCCTGGGTCGAGGAACATGAAAGGAGGGTGGGGACAGTCAGAGGTCTCTGGGCCTGCTGTGTGTGAAGGGTGTGAGCTGACGGCATGGGCCGTGCAGCCACTCCAGAGGCTTTTGGATTCAGGCCTGCATGGCCACGTTAGGCCAGTCTGTTGGGCTCCTCCACGATCTGAGTGGCACATAGCTGTTTCCTGAGATTTATACTCCATTCTAAAATATGAGATTTGCTTGGCATAGCCTCAGATAATGAGTGGCATTTGAAGAGGCCTCCTTTAGGTTTGTCCCACCTTTTAAAAAGACTATTTAACTTGTAATGGTTGCGGGGGTAGGGGTGGGGGATGTACTTTAGCAAAACCTTTGTTTATTGGTGAAGTATTCTAAAAAAAATGTATAATTTTCTCAGAGCTTTAAGGAATTTCTGGTATCAGCTTGATGACACGACTTTAACTTTCCTTGTCACCTGTCCCAAACCCCAGCTCCCAGTAGCTCCTCTTGTTTCTGAAGCCAGGCATCTTGACACCTGGCCTCCTTTGTCCTGCCTTCCCAGCCTGAAGCCTGGCCTCTGCAGTCCTGACACAGCTCTTGCATCCTTTACTTTCTTTCTGTCCCCTCTGCCATACCTTGCCCGCCTCACCGCTCCCTTAGGTGCAGTCACCCCCTAACATCAGGCTCTCCCTGCTCCTCTCATTCTCCCCTGCCGGACTAATCTTCCTAAGAACAGCCAACGCATCACCCAGCTCCTGCACAGAAGCCTCCAGTGATGCCTTTATCTCTCCTTTTAAGAACAGACTTATCCATCTGATATATAAGGGCCCTCTCAGCGTGGCCTTCCACCATCCTTGCTCTGTCTTCCATCTGATATATAAGGGCCCTCTCAGCGTGGCCTTCCACCATCCTTGCTCTGTCCCCCATGCGTCTTCCTTCCACGCACACCTGTCTCTACGTCAAGCAAGCTGCTACAGGCCATTCCCCACACCTGCCCTGCTCCTTCCTTTGTGCCATCTGCCCTGATCTTGGCAAAAATCGAGACCATGCTTAGACCCCACCTTCAGGCTCATTGGTCCTTAATTCTATGTTCATCCATCCCTACTCTCTCCTGTCTTCTTTTATCTATTTATTTGCCTTTTGGCCGCACCTTACGGCATGTGGGATCTTAGTTTCCCGACTAGGGAGCACACTGGTGTCCCCTGAAGCAGGAACTGAGTCTTAACCACTGGACTGCCAGGGAATTCCCTCCTGTCTCTTTAGTTTCCATAGCACTTTGAATTAGTGTACAGTCTAGACCTATGGAAAGAGAAACAGTTTTGTAAGATGTACAATTAAACTGAGCCTTTTAATTATACTACTGATTAATTACTGGGAGAGGTTTGAGTAAAATTGGATAAGTGGTTGGTTTAACGAATCAACTATATGCATGTTTTGGGGGTATTTTTCAGGTTCCTCATACCATGCCCCCGCCGTCACCCAGCACGCACCCTATTTTAAGGGTACAGCTGTTGTCAGCGGAGAGTTCAAAGAAATCAGCCTTGATGACTTTAAGGGGAGATATTTGGTGCTCTTCTTCTATCCTTTGGATTTGTAAGTGTATTTTCTGTGATGCTGTAACATCATTCTGCGAGCAAGCAAAGGTGGCTGCCTTCCCACTGACACTGCCTACCTTACTCTTGTCAAGGGGAGGGTTATTGCTGACTCTGTCACTGATGGTCTTGATACAGCTTGCATCTGTAGTTAATTCACAAGTGATAAGTATAGAGGGTGGAGTGGCATTCCTTTTAATGGGTTTTAACATGGCTTTTTTTTTAATTATATAACTTTATTTTATTATATATTATATATGTACACATGTATATAAATACAATATCTTATTTTTCTGAATATTACATATATGTAGGTAGACAAATAGAGAATCAATTTTCATGCCCTTAAGCATTTTCATCAAATTTTGTCTCATTCAACATGCTTTTTTTTTAAAGATGTATGTATGTATTTATTGGCTGTAGTGGGACTTGGTTGCCGAATGTGGGCTTTCTCTAGTTGTGGTGAGCGGGGGCTCCTCTCTTGCAGTGCTTGGGCTTCTCACTGGAGTGGCTCCTCTTGCGGCGGAGCAAGAGCTCTAGGGCGCGTGGGCTTCAGTGGTTGCAGAATGTACGCTGAGTAGTTGGCGGCTCCTGGGTTCTAGAGCGCAGGCTCAA
Organism: Aepyceros melampus; assembly: GCA_006408695.1. Taxonomy (NCBI): domain Eukaryota; kingdom Metazoa; phylum Chordata; class Mammalia; order Artiodactyla; family Bovidae; genus Aepyceros; species Aepyceros melampus. The sequence continues at coordinate 59,899 of SJXQ01012253.1, forward strand.
TAGTTGCGGATTACGGGCTTAGCTGCTCTGGGGCATGTGGAATCTTCTGGGATCAGGGATCGAACCTGTGTTCCTTGTATTGCAAGGAGATTCTTACCCACTGGACCACCAGGGAAGCCCTGTGGCTCTTGTTCTATGGCTCTGCAGCCCGGGAGCTGCGTTACTGAACCCACGTGCCCCCGAGCCCACGTTCCGCTCTGGGGTAGTGGTTCCTGTAAGCCTGTCAGGGAGGAAGTTTCCACTGGTCTGGGGGAAATGAGGAAAGTAAGGATAATGAAATGAATTTTCTCATGAAGCTACTTATTTAAATAAAAATTTGTCTTTATTCTTGGAGTATGTTTCTGCCACCCTTATATTTTGATATGATGCTTAAAATAGAAAGTTGGTTAATTTTTTTTTTTAAACTAGAGTATCATTGTGACCAGGAGTCCAGTGAGAACGATTAACCCTTTTGCCTTTTTCTCCTTTAAGAAAATAGAACTACTCTTTAGACAACCGTTGTTCAGATTTTAAAAGTCTTTTTAAAAAAAAAAATCTCTGATGAGAATTCCCGCCCTTTTTTCCTAGCACCTTTGTGTGTCCTACAGAAATTATTGCTTTCAGTGACAAAGCCAATGAATTTCATGACGTGAACTGTGAAGTTGTTGCAGTGTCGGTGGACTCCCACTTCAGCCACCTGGCCTGGATAAACACGCCGAGGAAGGTACCCACATAGCCACACCGCCTCTGTACTCATGACCTTAAAAACTGCTGGATCCCATGAAAGACCTACCTAGAAGTTGTTCAAGCTGACTGGTCTGAAATGGGCTGTCAGTCCTAACCTGCTGGCAGATTCTGTTAAGCTCTATCCATGTCTCCTGTAACACTGCATGTATTTACTCACTACACTTGGGTTTTCCAGCCAATAACGGAGAACAAGCTCAGCAGGACAGGGGAAACAGCTGGGTTCCATTGTCCCCCTCTTACCTGGACCCTGTAGATCCCCATACCCTGTAGGCAGGTGGGACAGTGGTTAAGTTCTCTGATTTTACTCTTCTGCATGATCAGGATTCTTGCCTCAAAACTTGCTTGGAAGAATCAATTTCTAGCTCTGATGTTGGACTATCAAATAAGTCAAAGTATTCTTTATTATTATTATTCCATCTTTATGCTTCAGAAATGAATCTTCAACCAAAAGGATACTTTAAGAATTAGAAAAATCTGTAGTCTTCGCTGGGTTTAAATCCTGTCTCTGCCCCTTTCTATCTGGGACCTGGAGCAAGTTACTCAACCTGTGTGTGCTTCAGTTTCATCAACCGTAGAATGGCGATGGTGATAGTGGCTACTCCAGGGTCCTGGAGGAGGAAGTGAGGCAGTAGAGTATCTTCTACCCTTAGAAGTAGCACCCAGCCTGCTGTGGGTGCTCAGTTACTGCTGTCTGGCTGGTGTTGGTCAGTCGTCCTGTTACCTGGCTGAGGAGGCTGTGGGAGCCACAGTGTAACCACCAGCCTTATTTGTATTTTTATCAGAATGGTGGTTTGGGCCATATGAACATCGCACTCTTGTCAGATTTGACCAAACAGATTTCCCGAGACTACGGTGTGCTGTTAGAAGGTCCTGGCCTCGCACTACGGTAAGATCCGTTTCGTAAGAACTTAAAATTGTTTTTTGTGTTTAGCATTATCATACTTCATAGGGAATTTACAGAAGCCTGGGTAGGGAATTTTTAGAACCCCAAACCCTTAATTTGTCTTTTATTGTAATAAGCATCAGTGGATGCCTCCTGCAAGGGTTGGCAGTCTTTCAGAAATGACTGTGATATGTGTGCCCCCGCGTTTCCCTGGGCCTGTTTCTGAAGAAGGATATCATGCCCTTTTAAAAATATATATTTATTTATTTTATTTGGCTGCACCAGGTCTTAGTGGCAGCACATGGGATCTAGTTCCTTGACCAGGGATTGAACCAGGGCCCCCTGCATTGGGGAATGCAGAGTCTTAGCCCCTGGACCACCAAGGAAGTCTCCAGTACCACATCTTAGGGTCATATTGCTTCACTCTTGCTGACCACATGAGAGCCAGTCCTCGAAGTGAAGCCATCAGACTGCTTAGAGATCGGGGGGCGGGGGCCAGAGGGGGCCGGCAAGGGTAGGAGTCAGTTTCCTCATGTGGTTGGTATCTTGTACAAGTGCTGAAATCGGACCAGAATTTGAATTTAAGCTCAGCTGCTCAACAGCTGTGTATGACTTTGAGCAAGATATTTAACCTCTTTGAGTCCCTTTCTCCCCATAATTAAAATAAGAATGTACCTCCTGGGTTGGTTGTGAGGATTGAGTAAGGTGAGGCAGCTACAGAGTTTGCGCCACAGGTCCTCGTATCTGTTGTGAGCCCCGTCCTAGACCTTCCGCCTTCCTGGGAGGGACGAGAACCTAGGCATCATGATGGCTGCTGAAGGAGGAGGGACAGGACAGAACTTGACCTCCAGGACACAGGCGAGGATCCCACTTTGAAGGGCCTCACAGTTTTGTTGGGGGCTGGCCTGAACCTGCTCATCCTGGTACCTGATCTTCCGCCTGCTGGGGGTACACTGGAATTTTGGCTCTGGAAGCCATCTGGAAACTTGGGCCTTTTGACTCCAAGGAGATTACTGCCTTCCTTTAATAAATGGAAGCCTAGCTCTGACAGCATTGGCAAGGGAAGGAGAAGAGTCCTGGTATTTTCCTCCCAGAATTCCCTGTAGAGTCTCACTAACTTTGTAGTTACCTCCCTACTGGTTTCACTATTAGGACTGACAAAGGGAGAGGAGTCGAGTCTGGCTTGTAAGATAAGCCTTTCTTTCTGGAGACTGTGCTGTGGGCCATCTCCAACCCAGCTCTCCGTTTCTGCATCTACGCTGTGGACTCCAGCTTGGCTGCACCCAGAAGGAACATGTGCCAGGACCCCTTAGCCTCAGAGCCTAGACCCCCTAAGTCCAGGCCCAGGGAGGGAGGACCACCTTTTTATCTTCTGACTTTTTTCTAACTTGCCTCTTTCCTGAGTGATCAACGTTTGGGATGCCACACTCTTTTAAAGATGGACTGTTAGAAACCTCTTGAGTTTTATGATCTCTGCGTAAGTCAGAGCATCACCCTCACCTGTATAGACGATAAAAGCACAGACCTGAGGGCGGTGGGTTACCTCATTACATTGCTGCTAAGTGACAAGAGATGGGCTTGGACAATCTGTGGATCAAAATAAGAACTGTAAGTGACTGAAACACATCAGATATATTTAAATCCAAGATTCGAAGAATTCTAGGAAACCAGTTCATTATTTTGAAAATTTAATAATGGAAGAGTACTAAGCACTCATTCTGTCTTTCCTATACAAACTGTACCTCAGGGTAGCCAAAAATAAACAAGTGATGGGATTGTTTTCTTTTAGATTTCTGCTTTGCCTAGACTTAAAGCCAGTAAATTTTCCCATGGGGTTTTCTCCCCGATACTCAATTCACTCACATGTATTTACAGAATAAAGATAAAATATGTCTCTGTCCCTTCTCAGTCGCCTATGGTTTCTTGCCAAGATTGGATACAGCTGCCCAAAGAATGCTTACTGCATCACTAATGAGAAGTCTTTGCTCTGTGTAGTTCAGTGACCTTCAGATACTGTGAGACATCCAGGTCAAATCTGTGAATGTGAACACTGCCTGTTTTCCGTGGTGGCCTAGTCCAGTCCTATCTTTGTTAAAGCATCTGTCACCAATAAGAGATGATAAGTTTTCTGTACAAGGAAAACCTGATTTTTAAGCACATGATAGAGTTTAATAAATGCTCTATCAAGGAGAATTAAAGGCAGTGTAGAAGTAGAGTCTTTCTAGCTCTGGTAATGTTGATATTCTATGAGGATGAATCTTTATGCAGCGGTCTCTTCATAATTGACCCCAATGGAGTCATCAAGCATCTGAGCGTTAATGATCTCCCAGTGGGCCGAAGCGTGGAAGAGACCCTCCGCTTGGTGAAGGCGTTCCAGTTTGTGGAAACCCATGGAGAAGTCTGCCCGGCCAACTGGACACCCGAGTCTCCTACAGTAGGTCTCTTTCCCCAAAGCAATGGGAACCCAGCCAAGAGGGTCCCAGGTCCTCACTGCCTCAAGGGCTGCTGGCCTGGAATATCCACGTTGGAGCAAGGGTGGAGGTGGTGTGCAAATACATGAAGCTGCTGCAGGTGGGGATGGGACCAGGCCCCAGGAAGGCTGTTCATGTCAGTTTCATCCATGTATTTTAAAGGAAACAGACCAATCTTTTAAAAGTTGTAGGTTAAAAATTGGGGTCCTTCGGCTCCCTTTTGAGATCATGAAGTCACTTACAGTGAAATGTTTTTGTGTTTTCAGATCAAGCCCCATCCAACTGCTTCCAGAGAATATTTTGAGAAGGTAAATCAGTAGACCGTCCCGTGCACACCCTGCAGCTTCCCACACCAGAAAAGAACCACAGTGGGAACTCACTTGTAGCTTTTCAAAGATTAGTATTTATAGCAGGCAAAACAAAACCCAAACCCAATGATGCTTATATTCATAAATAGTATTACTCTAAATGTTTTGTTTTTGTAATGTTGGCCAAGGCTTTTAAAATGTTTTTAGTTACTAATGTAATGAGTCCAAGGCAAGGTGTGGATGGATGGCTAGTTTCTACAGAGTGTGTATGTCCTTCACCTATTTCTTGGATCATGTCTTCAATGGGAAAAGGAAACAGATCTTTTTCCTCAGTCTTACTTGAACCTTTGTGTATACCAGAGTAGTATGGCAGGTATTGAAAACTTCTGATCAAGGGTCCTGAAATTTTCCTCTTGAATTTCTCTGTATTAAACTGAATTTTCTTTAAAGAACCTAGTTTTAAGTTGTTACTATCAGTGGTCTAATTTACACTTGCAATGAATGTATAGTTGAAGGAAATGTGAATCATGTTTTTTTTTAAAAAAACACAGTGGCAAAGTGACTTAACTGATCATGCATGTTCCCCATTCCTGAGATTTATAGTTTATATAGTTATTTTACTTATTTTGTTAGCTGACTTAGTGTCTGCATACATTTCTAATATTGATTGGGTATAATTAGAAAGGATACTTATTGAATCCAGGGATTGCAGTATGAATTTGAATCATTCATGCATTTGAATTATTGTAATTATTTTCTTTCTTGAAGTGTTCGATGTAAAAAATATAATAAACATATTTTAAAATACTTGGATTTTTAACACCATGAATTGTTGCTTCAGCTTACTTATATTGTGGGGCTCTCTAGTTTTCCTTCTCTGATTATATCAATAGACATTTATTGAGCATTTAATTCACTGGCTACAAAGATGAATAAGATGCTGATTCCACATCCAAGGAACTGGACAAAAGAAATATGGAAGCATTTATTCATTTTAATGGTTTCCCTAGTGGCTCAGATGGTAAAGAATCTGCCTATAATGTGGGAGACCTGGGTTCAGTCCCTGGGTGAGATCCCCTAGAAAAGGGAATGACTACCCACTCCAGTATTCTTGCCTGGAGAATTCCATGGACCAAGGAGCCTGGCAGGCTACAGTCAAATTCTGGATTGCCTACTATATGCTAGGTACTGTTTTGGAGGCAGAATGAACAAAACAGACATACCTCTTCCTTTTTGCACTTACATTGTAGAGGGAATAAACAATAACATTACATAGAATGTCTAGAAGGACAATAAAGTGGAACAAGAGACTAAAGCAGAGAGGTGCAGGTATTTTAATAGGGTTTCAGGGACTCAATCTCTCCAGGTCTGTTTTCTCATGCAAAATGAGGACTGTAATTGTACCTACCTTAGGGTTTTGGTGTCAAATGAGATTAAACATGTAGAAGATGAGGGAGTTGCAGGGATAAAAAGGTTCTAGGCAAAGCGAATGACAGGTCCAAAGGCCCTGAGCAAGAGTGGATTTGGGGTGGGTGAAGAATTGATGGACCATGTGACTGGACCTGTGAAGGAGGAGAATGGTAATGGGGAGCCCAGAGTGCTTTATGGGCAAGCTAAGGACTTCGGATTCTATTCTGAGATGGGAAATGGCAGAAATGTTTTGAGAAGAGTTACGTCATCTTAGAAGATCACTCTGGCTCTTGTGTTAAGACTAGACCCCATAACAGTGCAGAGAGGAAAGCAGGTCAGCTGGGCTGGATTTGTGACATACTTGGAATAGAGCCAACAGGATAATACAGAGGTGCTAAATACTTTGGTGCAATAGATGCATTCCGGGAACTCAGGAGGGGCACCCCTTACCTGGCTATGGGCATCAAGAAAGTCTTCCTGGAGGAGGAGATAAAGTCTTGGAGATACAGAAAAGTGACCTGTGGGAGCTGAGAGGCCACATGGGCCTGAAGAAAACCATGAACTGCTCTCATATTCCAGGAGGGGACATCAAAGGGAGGGCAAAGGCTGCAAGTGGTCCAGACAGCACTTCCTATGGACCCAGCTCTGCTAGGTCCATCTCATTGGACCGACAACAAAAACACAACAGATAGAATTATTTTCGTCACTTTACAGATGAGAAAGTAGACTTGAAGATACTGACTTGACCAGGGTCACACAACCAAGTATTCCATGGCACCAGGTCCCTAACCTAGGACTCCTGAGGAGCCCCCTGAACACCCTCAACATCCAGCCTTCCACAAACATCCATAACCCTCACACACCTCGGTGCTGCAGAAGTGGATGGGGGCAGAAGGAAGGCACATTTTCCTCCACAAGTGTCTCTACCTGCACTCTTGCCTGGAAAATCCCATGGACGGAGGAGAAGGGTAGGCTACCATCCATGCGGTCGCAAAGAGTCGGATACCACTGAGCGACTTCCCTTCACTTCGCCTGCTCTCACGTACAACAGAGGAAACTGGATTTGCCCCAGGGCAAGGAGAAAGCCCTTGGACAGAGACACTGCCTGGGAGGCAGGGCTAGGAACCTAGAAGGGCCCCGGGCTTGGTTTAATGCTCTCAAGTCGACTTCTGAAAATTCGAAAAAGAGGTACCATTGGGCCGCACAAATTATGTAGTCCTACCCTCCATCCCATGTGCAATCGAAAGGATTTCCGAGGGTAAAAGACCTGTGCTCGAGGAGGTCAGACGCTGCAGGAGGGCAGGGTGAGGCTGTGGAAGGTGCCGCGCGCCCCTGACCGGATCTTCGCTGTAGGTCCCGTGATATGGGGGTTACATAGGTGCCCCGTCTAGGCCTGGAGGCGGCCAGCCTACCTGAAAGTGAGGAAAAGGTCGGGAAGACCTGGCCTATGGGGAGGCGGGCTCCAGGCGACAGCAGGGGTGCAGGAGCCCGGGAGCGGAAACAGAGCGCACGCGGTTCGGAGGAGCCGAGGGCGCGCGGGCCTGGGAGCCGGGAGCCGGGACCGAGGACGCGCGCGCGCCCGGGGCGGGGCTCGCCGCCAGGATCCTCCTCCCCGCCAGGCCCGGCTGCCGCGGCCTTTCCTGGCAGCTCTTACGGTCCCAGGAAGAGGAGCCCGGAAGAGGAGGAAGAAGCGCCGGGGCCGGGCGGCTCCCAGGGTGCAGCGGCAGCGCCGCCCGCATGGAGCCCAACGTGCGCTTCTGGATCACCGAACGCCAAGTACGGCCCGGGCCCGGCGCAGCTGGGGGCGGGGAGGGCGCGGGCCGCGCGGCCTGGAGTCGCCGCTGGCCGCCGTGACCTTGGGCAGGCCACGTGGTCGCAGCACCCGCCTTCCCGTCTCACCCGGGGCAGGGGAAGGGAAAGCCAAGCTTGCAGGATGCCGACGGCCACGGCGGTTAGCGTGCGTAGCCTCTGCCGTAGACTTGGCTAGGGAGGGTAACACAGTGTCACCTTGCAGATCGCACGAACCGGGAGTCACTTCCCACCCCTCAGGGGTCTGCTTCTGCAGCCCAGGCTGTTGCTGAGCACCAGGTTGGTGAGGCACAAAACAGGTTCTCCCCAGGAGCCCCCCAGGAGTCTATAGGCTCACCACCAGACCATGAGATTCCGGGCTGCGGGAAGCCCCGCCTCCAGGCAGTGGCCCGGAGGCGCTGTCCAATAGAAATAGGATGGAGCCACGTGGGTAATTCCAAATTTTCTAGTAGTCATGTTAAAAATATATATATGACTTTTTACCTTGCAATTTTTGTATTGCATTTAGCCCAGTAGAAACAAAAATATTAACATTTCAACATGTAATCGATATAAAAGATTATGAATGCGACTTCTTACATCTTTTTCTCTAGAAGTCTTTTGTGTTTGGTTTCCACATACAGCACATCTCGAATTTCCTGGCCACATGTAGTTAATTGGACAGCACGTTTCTAGAGTGTTCTCATTCATCCTTGACCTAAAGTAGAGCTTAGCTCCATTCTGTTAGGCGGAAAAGAAGTCAAGGACAAGAAACTCAAGTTGTCCTAGCAGAAAGTGAAAGTGAAGTCGCGTCTGACTGTTTAGACCCCATGGACTGTAGCCTACCAGGCTCCTCCTTCCATGGGATTCTCCAGGCAAGATTACTTGAGTGGGTTGCCATTTCCCTTCTCCAGGAGGGCTTCCCGACCCAGGGATCAAACCCAGGTCTCCCTCATTCCAGGCAGATGCTTTAACCTCTGAGCCACCAGGGACTCCTAGCAGAGCCAGGTCTCAAAGAGGGAGTCACTGCAAAGTCTGTGGGCTTTGGGAAGCAAACCAAGCCTCCTTTCTCCATATGTGAACCAAACTGCCTTTATTGAGCCTTCACTGGAGAGTTCAATTCTTTATGACTAGAGTTAAGCCTTATAACTAGGCTTTCCAGGTGACTCTGGTAGAGAATCCGCTGCAGTGCAGGAGACTCCAGTTCATTCCTTGGGTCGGAAAGATCCCCTGGAGGAGGAAGTGGCAACCCACTCCAGTATACTTGCCTGGAGAATCCCATGGACAGAGGAGCCTGACGCACTACACGCCTTAGGGTTGCAACAGGTGATAGTCATAATCACCCGAGGGGTGTGAAGAAACAGATTCTAAGACCTTTCAGGCAGTGCTTCAAGGCGATGTGTGGGGAGTGAACATAGGTCCATTTGACTCTAAAGGCTGGGCTTTTAATCCTCAAGAGCAATTTGAAGTGAAGAGCACAGGCCACTGGGTCATTTCCTGGTTAGGCTTTCTTGAGTACATTCATGAGCCCTTGGAAGCTTCAGTGTCTTCACCTGTAAGCTGGAGATGTTGTGAGGATTCTAGGAGATGCTGCAAAGAGAAGGCCCTATGAGGTTCTGAAAATAATGTTAACTGTTATTACCTGTTTCTGTTTTTCTGCTGCCATTAACCTCTCTGGTGCTCCTGCCCCTCTTAAGTCTTTTATTCAAAGATTTCTTCAATGGACAGAATTGCTGGATCCTACGAATTTGGTCCTTTCAATTGTAAGTATTTTCTTGTTTTCAAAATAATGAATTTCACGTTTTATTCTGAAATGTGAAGGTTGTATCTCCCTTTTCAAAGCAGTTGAGATAGCAGAATCCATGTATATTATCATGTTTTTGCTCCTTGTGAATGAACTTGTGAGATTGGAAGGTTGCTACATAAGAACAGACATCCATTTAACAGGTAGTACCAAATCATGGCTTCCTGGGTGAGTGACTCAGTGGTAGACAATCTGCCTGCAGTGTAGGAGACACAGGTCCAATTCCTGGGTTTGGAAGATCCCCTGGAGAAGGAAATGGCAACCCACTCCAGTATTCTTACCTAGGAAATCCCATGGTCAGAGGAGCCTGGCGGGCTACACTCCATGGGGCCACAAAAGAGGTGGACACAACTTATCAACTAAACAACAACCAACCAAACCCTGGGCATGGTGCTGGTGGTTTCAAAGGGAATCAAAACAAACCTCCCTGGTAATGGAGGCTGCTACTGCTAAGTCGCTTCAGTCGTGTCCGACTCTTTGCGACCCCATAGACAGAAGCCCACCAGGCTCCCCCGTCCCTGGGATTCTCCAGGCAAGAACACTGGAGTGGGTTGCCATTTCCTTCTCCAATGCATGAAAGTGAAAAGTGAAAGTGAAGTCGCTCAGTCGTGTCCGACTGTGCGCCCCCATGGACTGCAGCCCACCAGGCTCCTCCATCCATGGGATTTTCCAGGCAAGACTACTGGAGTCGGGTGCCAATGCCTTCTCCGGGT
>SJXQ01012253.1:73114-88408 GCA_006408695.1 Aepyceros melampus
TGCTTACTAAGTGACAGCACTCCTCTGCTGCCTGCAAATTTAATTTAAAATAAATTAAAATGATGCTTCTCAGCCACCCTGCTCGATTGCACGTCTGGAGACAGGGACCACTGTGAGGCACCCCCCGGGCTCTCACTGCCCATGGGGGCCCGTCCAACACCACCTGTCACTGGCCACTTGCCCCCAGCATCCACATCTTCTGCTTCTTGCCCCACTCTTGGGGACTCTGTTCTACAATCCCTGGGGAGATTCTGTGTACCACAAGCCTTCCCTCCCTGCCCCCAAGACACGCTCAGCTCTGCTTTATTTTCTTTAATTGAAGTATACTTCATTTACCGTGTTTCAGGTTTACAGCAGAGGGATTCATTATATATGTATTCTTTTTCAGATTCCTTTCCATTGTAGGTTATGACAAGACCTTGGGTATAGTTCCCTGTACTACACAGCAGGTCCTTGTTTATTTTATATATAGTAGTCTACATCTGCTTTACTTTCTTTGCAGCTATTTCTGTCAATGCTGCCAGTGAAAAGTCTGAAGTCCATGATTTTACCTCAGGTAGCAATTCTTTCTATTTCAGAATTGTTGAATTTGTTGCACTTGAAACCAAAGTGTGACGTGTTCGCCTCTGTCTTCCTGTAGGCTTCCTTCTTCACCTACAGTACCGTCTTCAACATCGTCAATGGAAATGCAAGCTATGTGAGTATGACGAAGCTCAGAGGCCATGCAGTTTCACAGTCTTTCTTTTGGTGATTTTGTGTGTGTCTTGGAATTATCTTTCCTGGGTAAAACTGTGCTATTTGCTAAATATGAACCTTTGTGTTTCCCTAGGATCGTCGTGCACATGAGAGCTTATTACTAGGAGCAGGTGTGATTGTGTCTTCAACTTTTTTGGGCGTATGTATTTTTAAAATGTGTCAAATCTTTCACTCCTCAGCATCAAAAACTTTATGTTCTAACTGAATTTAGAAAGTACGATTAGACATAAAGAAGAAAATCAAAGTTACCTGTAATCCTATAACCCCAAAATTATGTGATTTTTTTTTTCCCCTAAGTTTCTAGGCATGGACTCAGTACTGTTATCTTTCTTAAAAAAATTAATTCAGGGGACTTCACTGGTGGTCCAGTGGTTAAGACTCTGAACTTCTACTGCAGGGGGTGTAAGTTTGATCCCTGGTCGGGGAACTAAAATCCCATATGCAGCGCTATGTGACCAAAAAAGAATAATGTCCTGTTTGTAAACATGTTATACAAATTGTATGTTGCTTTCAATGTCAGGATACTGTAATGAGTGAAAATGTAGACTTCAGAGTCTGGTGAGCTTGGGTTCACATCTTGGCTCAAATCCTTAACACCTTAGTGACTCTGGACACGTTCTGTAGCCTAAGTCTCCAGGTGTTCCATGATCAGGGAGAACACTTCAGTGCTGCAGGAATTAAAACAAGAAATATGAGGAGACATTTGCAGGGTCCTGCCCTGTAACAGGAACTAAGCTGACACTAGCTCTCTGCTGGTCCGATGCAATAATGATTTGTCTCTCTCATTTTCTAGTTATTCCCTCGTTTGCTCCAAGTAAGGCTTTCAATGAATAGCATTCTGAGCAGAAACGTCATTCCTGTCATCATTCTCGGTAAGCAGGAGCCTGCCTCCATCTTCAGGGATACCCCAATCCTCGGGCCTCGGAAGCTGGTGAGAGCCACCATTTACAGCTTGCTGGTGCCCCCAGGTCCAGATGGGGATCTTTTTCTGTAGATACCCCTTGAGTTGTCAAAGGATGAACACAAACCTGGAAACACAAATTACATTTTATTTATTTATATTTATATAAATATATATTTATTTTTATTTTTATAATATATATTATATTCCAGTTAATATTTTATTATTTTTAAAATTTTTTATTGGAATATAATTGCTTTACAATGTTAGTTTTTGCTGTATAGCAAAGTGAATCAGCTATATGTATGTGTGTGTGTGTATACACATTTACGCTCCGTCTTGACCTCCTTCCCACCGCCCCATCCCATCCCTCAAGGTCATCACAGAGCATTGAGCTAAGCTCTTGTGCTGTGCAGCAGCTTGCCACTAGCTCTCGGTTGTACCCATGGTAGTGTATATACGGCAATCCCAGTCTCCCAGTTCGTGCCCCCTCCCCACCCCTCTCGGATGTCCATTCTCTATGTCTCCATCTTTTTGTAAAGACTGTACAAGCCTTGTCCATATGTTATTTCACTGAATCTTGACAACACAACTTAGAAGCAGGTAATATTATCCCCATTTACAGATGAGGAGACTGAGGCAAGGGGCGGTTAGGGAGATTTTCTAGGGTTACACAGGGCGGAAGTAGTAGTCTTGGGGATTTCAAACCAGTGGTCTGACTCCAAGGGAGGGACAGAGATATCAACCAACTGTTTTGAATTTGCCAGCCTGCCAGTTCAGTAATTCATACTCAGCATTTGGGCTTGGAAATCAAAGCAGCTTGAAGAGTTGGCAGAATTAGGTCAGTGGTAAAATCTGGGAAATTATGTTATAGAAACTAGGTCAAGCTAGCTTCAGCAAAGAAGGCAGGCATATTTCAAGGGCCCCGGGGTTTTTCTGGGAATCCCGTCAAGGGTGTCAGGACCTGGGGTTGGGTTGTAGTCAGGATCCAAGACTGAGAGGCCAGCAGTTCTGACCCCGACTCTACAGCCCAGGAGAGAGCTGACCTTGTCTGTGGCAGATGACCACCCATGGATCGGCAAAGCACCCCCATCAGAGAAAGAGGCATGACCTCGAAAACATGTCCCTTCACTGGACCCTCACTTATCCCTCGGTTTCCTTCTTTACGTCCACAGCCCAGCTTAGTGGGATGAACGTGATCGCCTCCCGAAGTTTGGAGCCCATGCGCGGGATTGAGGTCATGGACAAGGAAGGCAATGTCATAGGTTATTCCAGAAAAGCCGGGACAAAGGTAGGGGACGCACGCCTTGGAGCTGTAAGCTGCCTGACTTTGGGGCAAAGAATGTAATTGTCAGTCTGAGAGCTGTAACAAATTCACATCCCCCTTTAGCCTTTTCTGATCTGTCTTTTCTCATGATGCTCAGAGAGAGTTTACATTTGCACTCTGATGTTTAAATGGTATCTGGGTTCTCTAGAGAAACAGAACCAATAGAATATCTGACCATCTATCAGTCATCTATATAAATACATTAAGTGTGTGCTGTGCTAAGTCGTTTCAGTCCTGTCTGACTCTTTTGGAACCCTATGGTCTGTAGCCCACCAGACTCCTGTCTGTGGGATTCTCCAGGCAAGAATACTGGAGTCGGCTGCCACACCCTCCTCTTCCAGAGGATCTTCCCGAGCCAGGGATTAAACCCACGTCTCTTCTGTCTCCTGCCTTAGCAGGCGGGTTCTTTACCACTAGCGCCACCTTCTCCAGCAGATCTTCCCAACCCAGGAATCGAACTGGGATCTCCTGCATTGCAGTCGGAGTCTACCAGCTGAGCTATCAGAGAACCCAAATATATATCGAGATTTATTTTTTTATTATTTCAATTTTTACTGTTTGGCTCTACTGGGTCTTAGATGCGGCATGTGGAAACTCTTAGTTGCAGCTTGTGGGATCTAGTTCCTTAACCAGGGATTGACCAAGACTGAGAGCACAGAGTCTTAGCCCTTGGACCACTGGGGAAGTCCTGCCGCAGTCCAATTTTGGAACATTTTCATCCCTCTGAAAATTTTGTCAGGTGCCCATTTCAGTCAGTCCCCCTCCCACCCCCAGCCCCAGGGAAACACTGATCTGCTTTATGTCTTCATTGTTTTACCTTTTCTAGAAGTTCCATGCAAGAGAATCACAGTATTTTTGTGTCTGGCCTCTTTGACTTTTGAGGTTCATCCATCTTTTAGTGTGTTGGTAGTGCGTGGCTTTTTATTGCCGAGCAGTCTTCCGCTGTACGGCTGTACCACGTGTTGCTTGTCTGCTCCCGAGGCGAAGGACATTTGGATTGTGTCCAATTTTGGGCTGTTGCCCCTGATGCCGCTCTGAACACTTGCGTACACCTCTGTGTTGGATGTGTGTTGGCATTTTTCTTCAACTGAATTTTAACTGCAGGGCATGGTGAGAAGCACGAGAGCAAATGCTTAATCCACAAGTTGTTCTTCAGCACCTCCCACCTCTTGGGTACTCTGCTGGGCTCTGGAGACCCACCCCCTCACCCGCCAGCATTGCTTCTCTCCAGGGGCTGGGAGGGAGCCTCGAGCCCTGCTAGCTACCCAGTTATCTAGCCCATCTCATTGAGAGGAGCTTCCTTGTTTGCAACACGGCCAATTTAGGGTGAAAGAAAGGTTTGATGATATACTTAAAAAAAAAAAGTTGATCTTCCTCTTAAGAATAAAGTGTGTGTGACCGTGCGTAAGCTTGATCATTCTTTCGTCACTTCCCTGTCACCGGAAGGGTTCTTTTCTTCAGCTAAAATTTCAGAAACTGCGTAACCAGCAGTATCTGATTGTAATAGGGCACCTTTGATCAGATTTCAGGAGCCTAGTCCACGCTGTTTTCCTTTGACTGGCTGTGTCGGCTGCTCAGTTGCAGGCCATCACACGTCTCACAGTGTCTCCTCATGACTGGTGTCTACTTTGGAAGGTCTTCCCTTCCACACAAGACAAATGGAGAGAGGCAGGCCTTGCCCTGCTGACGCCGAAACACACTAGGCTCAGCCACCACTCTTTTCTTCTTGGAGTGGAGTGACTTTATCTTATATTCCTGAAAGGTTATTTTTAAAAGCCACCCTCCTTGCAGCCCTTTGTCCTCATTGGGGAAGGGCATTCCTGTAGGGGATCAAATGAGCTGAGCATTAGTGTCCTAGGCAGAAAACAGGCATGTGGGCCACAGCAGAGAAGCCTGGGCATTGGGCTGTAGCCACGGAGTCACAGGAGGCCAGAAGTGCATAGAACAGATTTCAGGGGAGGGCAGAGTGGGCAGAGTGCCTGTCTATCTTACACTGAGCATGTAGAGTTGTGTCTTACCCAGGGGTTGGGTTCTGACATTCCAATGCAAGTGTCATCTATAGTCAAAATTTCCCTTGAACATTCTGATGTTGCCCTTGAATATACCTGATTTTGTGCATATAACCTGTACTGTCAGTGATATGTTTAAAGGTTCAATATAGAGAGTAACATATTACAGAAAAGATGGCAACATGGTATAGACTATACATACATGTTTATGCAAAATAAAATTTTATAACACACTGTTCATCACCCAAGCAAAAGATGGGTGCATGCAGGCAGACTCATGCATGTTACATGTGGACACGATGCCATGCCAGTACACTCGGAGCTGGGCTTCCCCTACTGGAAGGAGTGGGATTAACTGGGGGCGGTTCAGGAGAGGAAGGTTGGTGTGCAGAGTCCTGAGCTGAAACCTCAGTGGCAAATCAAGCTTTTCCAGCAAAGGGACTGACACTTGGTTCTAAATGAGGATTTGTCTGTCAGCTGCTTCTGCTTGTACTTCATGTTTTATTTGGGGTGGCTGGTGGGAGGGATGGAGACCATTGTGGAGTCAGGGATAGGTTAATCTCATCTCCGATCACTCCAGGCACCAACTCCAGGCATCTTCTGTACATGTGCAGGTCAAGCGCTGCTTCCAGCTCTTTGCACGTACAGAGAGGGGAGAATGGCAGCTTGTCAGTCTCTGTTGTGAGTTGCAAGATCCCTGGATATCGTCCCACTCCATGTGCTAAGCTGCTTTCTTTTCATTTCTTCTAGGCTATTAAAGATACAGCAACATCCAGAGTTGTGCTGTTTGGGACCTCTGCGTTTATCCCTGAAGTCTTCGCATACTTTTTTAAAAGGTAAGAGGTATGCTTATATCCCCGGAAGGAACGAACATGTTGACCATCAAAATCGTGTAAAATTTGTCAAATACTGAACCTGATGAGCGGGATGGGAAGAAGGTGCTTTAGGAATCTTCCTTCTAAACAGTCTTCATCACCATTAAGATGGTAGGATTGATTTAGGGCAGGTCTGGAAATCCTGATGTGCACATTCCAATGAACCTGGACTCTCCCCCAGGCTCTGTCCTCAGTTACATCTACTCCTTGGGCATGTCCCACACCTGCTGAGGCTCGATTCCTCATTTCTGTTGATAGAAAGATGAGTTTGGAGGATTTGCGGGCCCTGGAGAAGGGCCTGGCGACTCACCCCAGTATTCTTGTCTGGAGAATTCCAGGAACAGAAGAGCCTGGCAGGCTACAGTCCATGGGGTCACAGAGTCAGACATGACTGAGTGACTAACACTTTCGCTTTTTCACTTTTCTTTCTCAGCTCTCATGTGCTATGGATGTTGCTCAAGTCTCTTTCCCCTTTTCGTTCCAAGCATGTGCTACATTAGCTTAAGTGGCCTAGAATCAGTTGACTGCCATTCCTTTATTTATTCATTTTAATATTTATTCATTTGGCCTTGCCAGCTCATGCTCTTACTTGTGGCATGCAGGATCTTTTGGCTGTGGCTTGTGGATCTAATTCCTCAACCACGGATCAAACCCAGGCCCCCTGCATTAGGAGCACCGCATCTTAACCACTGGACAACCAGGGAAGTCCCTGCCATGGCCTGTTAGGAGGAAAGCCTGGGGTCAGCTAGCGTGCGAGGCCCCACTTGCAGGAAGTAGCTTAAGACAGGAGGAGAGGTGTTGGTTTAGATACCAAGAACAGGGCAGGGGGAGTGGCCTGCGGCAGCGGATCAGAACTCTTGTGCAGGACAGTCCTCTCTTCTCCTTTGTGGGTGTTTCCCCCTCCTTTCCCTCTGTGCATGGGCTTCTTCACGTTGAAACATGACTGTGGCCACCTCCCAGCTTGTATCCTTTAGTGTCCTTTTTTTTTTTTTTTTTTTAAATTTTTGGCCATACCCCACAGCATGTGGGACCTTAATTCCCCAACCAGGGATCAAACCCACACCCCCTGCATTGGAAGGCGGAGTGCTAGAGTGGGTTGCCATGCCCTCCACCAGGGGATCTTCCCAACCCAAGGACTGAACCCGTCTCTCATGTCTAACCTGTATTGGCAGGCGGGTTCTTTAGCACTAGCGCCACCTGGAAGGCCCCTTAATTACTAGACCACTAGGGAAGTCCTCACAAGTTTGGATGAGAGAGAAAAACACAGCAAACCTTGTGGGGTTGGGGGCAGGGATCGTCTTCCATGCAGTTCACAAACTCCTGGGAAAGGATTCTGTTGGTCCAGGAGGGGTCACCTGCCCGGTGCTGGCCCAGCCTGCTCTGTCTGGGCTGCTGAGCTAGGAAGCCTCTGCTTGGACCACACAAGGAGTGCATTTCAGGAAGCAGCAGTGTTCTGTCCAACTCCTACTTCCTGTGATCGATCCAGCTGGGTGGGTGTGGGGACTTCTGGGTTGGGTCCCCCTCTGGCTGACCTCAGCGTGGGGGATTCTGGGAAAGCTGGGATCTCAAGGTTCATTCTCCAAGGCCTGCACAGTGGTACCACCTGCCTGATGGGGAGAGATGGTCTTCATTTCCAGGTGGGCCTTGGGGGTGCCTAGAAGGGACCTCGTCCCACACCCATGACAGTATCCAAGGTAGAGTGGCTGCGGTGGCCCTTCTGACTCAACCCTTTCATTTTTGCCTCTGAAAAATCTCAAGGCTCAGAAGGAGAAGGCGACTTACCGGAGGGCATAGGGTCTGTCAGTGGCCGAGCCCCAGCTGGACCCCAGGACCCCAGGTCTCTGACTCCCCAGCCTGGGCTTCTTGCACCTTCTTCCCATAGTCTCAGAGGTCAGGGTCAGAATGTCACAGTCCAGGGGAGGAGGGCGCAGGTCCTAGAATCTGACCTCTCACTTTTGAGAATTTGAAGATAACTGTTAGAGAAGGTCCTTACCCAGTCGGTGGCTGCATCCTCTTGTTGGTGTGAAGGAGATGATGATAACACAGACCTCATAGGGTTGGGGGATAGCAGGTGAGCAAATGCATGTGGAGTGCTTGACCCGGGCCTGACATGTAGAGAGCACTCCGTCTGTGCAGCTGCTGGTATCACCTGTTGCAGGGTGATTAGGAACGGAGGCTGGGCCTGCGGCTGCTCACAAAACAATTGCCTGCCATTTGAGCACAGGGCGGGCCTCTAAAAAGCTCTGAAGGGACATCTCTGGTGGCCAGTGGGTGAGTCCAGGCTTCCCTGGCAGGTGGCCTGGGTTCAATCCCAGGATGGGGAACTGAGACCCCGCAAGCCGTGTGGTGAGACCAAAAAAATAAATAAAAATTTAAGTAAGCCATCTTTTAAATTTTTTTAATTAAATTAAAAAGCCCTGGTACCTTTTTCTTACAGGACCCAGTTTTTCCTGCAGAACCCATGGTCACTGTGGACCCTGAAGCTTTCTTGTACTGTCCTCGTCATGGGATTGATGGTGCCAGTTTCCTTCAGTGTCTTCCCACAGATCGGACGGGTAAGTGTCCCCCCTTCAACTTCCTCTAAAAAAAACAGTCTGTCTTGTCATTATCAGAGTGAGATAACTCATTCTCTGAAAATCAGGCCAAGTTTACAGAGGAATAAAACAAAATATCATTTACGCATAATCCCACCCTGCAGACGACTTGCACAGTTTTGAATTCTGTTTTCCTTAACTGTGTATCCAAAGTGTTTTTCTGGGACATTAAGAAAAAAAAAACTTTGAGATAGTTTAAAGCTTCATGAGATCTATATGACGCCCCATCCCATGGGACTTTCCACAGTGATGGAAACATTGTATATGTGTTGTCAAGTATGTGCAGACCCTCATCACAGCTGGCTGTTGAGCACTGGAAACATGGCTAATATGACTGAGGGATTGAATTTTTAATCTAGTTTAATCTTAAATGCTCACCTGCAGCGAGTAACATCCGTTCTGTGTGTGCTTAGTCATGTCTGACTCTTTGCAGCCCCATGGACTGTAGCCCACCAGGCTTCTCTGTCTGTGGGATTTCCCAGGCAAGAATACTGGAGTGGGTTGCCATTTCCTACTCCAGGGGAATCTTCCTGACCCAAGCATGGAACCCGAGTCTGTCTCCTGCACTGGCAGGTAGATTCTTTACCTTTTAGAATCTTTACCACTAGCACCACCTGGGAAGCTCCTGCTGCTCTATAGAGTAGGATATATTATAATCTGTGATGAGTCAGACTGCCTGGACTCAGATTCCCGCTCATCCATGACCCTGGTCAATCTGCTTAAACCCTCTGAGGCTTAGTTTCTATTAAAGACAGATGGAGGTCATAATACCTCTGCAAAGGCTTGTTGCTGATAGCAAGGACATTACTGATGGAGTAGATACCGATATCCGGCATTTCTTGGCTGAAATGCTTGTTGCTGTCACCATTACGACCCCCGACCCCCAACCCCCACCAAGCAAGACTTGGCATTTGCTGGACGTTTAAAATACCTTGTTGATCCAAGGTGGGCATCAGGTGGCTGAATGGTAGTCCTGTCCTGCCTGAGGTGGCTTGCAGATAGAGTGCAGGGCTAAGAGAGGTTCTGCCAGGGCCCTGCCCAGGGTACCTCCTCAGACATTGTGTGAGCTTCAGTATTTATGTTTGAAATTTTCCATAAGAACGTTTTTAAGGGACTTTCCCAATGGTCTAGTAGTTAGGACTGTGAACTTGCAATCCAAGGGGCCCAGGCTTAGCCCTTGATCAGGGAACTAAGATCCTGCAAGCCTCACAGTGTGTGGGATTTTAGCTCCCTGACCAGGGATTGAACCCGGGCCCTCAGCAGTGACCGCATGGAGTCCTAACCACTGAACTACCAGTGAATTCCAGGTTAATTTTTTTTTCAGACATCACTGAAAAGCTTGGACTGAAACAGATGCTTTCTGAACTTTTTTTTCACTGCACATGGCTTGCAAGATCTTTGTTCCCCGACCAGGGATTGAACTCGGGGGCCCTTGACAGTGTAAGGTCCAAATCCTAACGTCCTAACTGCTAGAGCACTGGGAACTCCTGAAAAAAAATTTTTTTTAACTTCTAAGGCAAAAAACCTGAAATGCATATTAAGAATTTAACTTTGTTTTTTAGATACAGTGCAGTGAGCTTGAAAAGGAAATTCAGTCAGCGACCGAAGAAACAGAACTCTTCTATAACAGAGGGGTGTAGGTGTGCATTTTAGCTGCATTTGGTTGGCTCCTGCATGAAAACCTTCCTCTAAGGTTTCAGTTTTAAGAATCCTGCAGAAGTGTCCTGGAAACCCCAGAGGTGTCTGTGCCAACAGGATGGCTTACGATGACACCTGCCGAGACTGGTCCTGAGGCTTGGATGGAAGAGAAACGGGGGCTGTCCTGCCTGACCCACACGTGCAGTTGCTAAAGGGATGTGTGTGTGATGTAAGGTTCAGTTTTCTGTTTGTTTGTCAGCCTGTGAAAGGATACTGTGAAATTACCAATAAACTTGTCTAGAGTTGCGTATTTGAAAATGAAGGAGAAAGGTCCATGTACCCAAAGCACAGGCATTCAACTGCTAGCCCACCTCTAGGTACAATGGTGGGGAGTGGGCGAAGGCCTTCCACCCCCAAAGCAATGGTGTTTCCCTTCTCAGCTTACTCCTGTTTGGACAGCTGCTTAAAACCTTTGCCAGCTGCTACCCAGCTCCTTCTTTCTCCTCCCTGGCAGATGACTCATTCTCGCCCTCCACAGTGCAAGCCAAGGCTATCAGCCTCCTGGCATGAAGCCTGCTGACCTCCGTCCACCCACGCCCAGCCTCCCCTCTTCCCTGTGTGATCAGCGGTGTCCTGGGCTTGGGCCTGACCAACCCTGCCTGTTTCCTTGGGGCCTGGCTCTGCAGCCGTCACTGCCCACTCTGGCTCCAGCCTCCCTCCTCTGCTTCTTCCCAGGAGCATTTCAACTGCATGAGTCACCTGGCTCATGAAAAAACAAACACCCCTCTGTGTAGCCAAATTTTTCAAAGAGTTTCTGCCCTCAGTCTTTCCACCCCACCTTCCACTGCGAAGGCTGCTGTCATCCGTGCCCCCAGTGCTGTTGACACGGCCACTGCCCGCTGGGCAGGCCTGTCATAGGGCTGGCTCTCCCCTGAGCAACAGGCCCACATCCAGCTGTCCCCTGCACTTTGCCATCCGGACATACGTGTGGGAGCATCTTTCCCTCCTAGGCTCAGGAAATGGCACTGCCGCTTACCAGCTTAGTCAGGACCACTGGCATCACCCCGTACTCCCCTCCTCCCCCGACCCCATTCAGTAACTCAGCAGCCAATAGACAGTGTTAAGCCACTGGAACTCAACCCTCTGTCTGGCACCTCCATGGCTCAGTCCAACAGCATCCCCTGCTGGTATTGCTCATCAATCCATTTCTAGCCTACTCTTCTAAAGCACACCTGCTTAAAAGCCTTAAATGGCTTCCCAGTACACCAGGATCAAGTCCAAATTCCTTGCCACAGCAGGTAGAAGACTGCCACTCCTGCTCCTCACTCTGGACTGACGTCCATCCGTGTCTCTGAACCTTCCCACACGCTGTTCCCTCTGTTCCAGGTTAACCTCTCCCTGGGCTTCAAGTCTGACCTGTACGTCAATCACTTTCCTCCAGGGAGCCTTCCAAGGATTCACAGGACTGAATTAGGTGTCCCCCCAGTGTGCTCCCATAGTGCTCATGTCTCGCCTAGCACTTGCCACACGGCCATGCCATGGCCTGTTTGCTGACCCTACGCCCCCACAGATGGTGCATCTTGAGAGTAAGAACCATTGTCGTGGGCATCAAGGAAGCCCCAGGACACGACACACAGGGCACAGTGTGGAGCAGGCACCCATGTTTGTGTACTGGGTGGGGGATGTTTCTAACACACCCTGCCCCGAGTCATCTCAGAACACACCTGTGGGGCTTCCCTGGGGGTCCAGTGGTTAAGAATCCGCCTTGCAATGCTAGGGACACCGGTTTGATCTCTGGTCTGAGAAGATCCCATAGGCTGTGAAGCAACTAAGCCCGTGCTGTAAACTACCGAACCTGTGCTCTGGAGCCCGGGAGCTGAAAGTGCTGAAGCCTGGGAGCCCTGCAAGCCCATGCTCCACAAGAAGTCACCGCAGTGAGAAGCCCTCACGCTGCAGCGAAGAGCAGCCACCACTCACCACAACTAGAGGAAGCCTGCATGCAGTAATGGAGACTCACCACAGCCAAAAACAAAAACAACAGTGCCCCGGTGGCTTTCAGTCTTCCTAGGCCACAATGACAGCTAGCTCCAAATTTGGTAAAAGGTGTTTCACCACCGCCTGAAGGACAAAACCAGTCAAAATGATCTACCAGTCAGCTCCACGTAGCCACGAGTTTCTCCTAAACAAAAGGACAAATGTGCAAAGGCTCCAAGTGAAGATTTAGCCACTGATCGATGATATAGTAGTAATGTGAAGACATCTTTTTGAAGATGACACCTGGACCTTACGGTCAGCCCCAGGAAGGGGGTGTGGAGGAGGACCAGGTAAGGAAAGAAGGGCCAAGGCAGGGGTGGAAGGAGCCAGACTGCCGGAACACTCATATAGGTCTTCGGATAATCCCCAGGGGGTCCGCATTTGACAGGGTTTTTTCTTTCATTTGGTTGGAGTGGGGAGAAAGGGCACAATTTATGCCTAAAAGTGCTGAATATCAAAATATTTCACTTTATTTCTGTATCATAAATTTGTCATTTCAACAACTTTGATCATGAGCGAATACAGTAATATATAAAAAAAAATGAGGGTGAAAAAACATTAGTATTCATTTTCATAAAGTGCAGATTTAATTTTCAATTGTTTGCCCCGGTAAACATCATTTCACTTCAAATCCTTCCCTGACACCAACCAAGAAGGGGCTGTTTTAAAATTTTTTCCCTTAACAAATGTCTACCACCCAGGATAATTGAAAGAATCCAATAAAGACAAGTTTTTCTGCAAACATTTTTCTGGTTAAGATTGCTGAGGACAAGAGTATTGAGTGAAAAAAATAACCTGTCATAATTAATATGAATACATATAACAAGAACATAATTTCGACCCCCATGCTTTTGCAATTTTTAGGTCTCCAATTATGAAAAAGATACCTAACTAAACGAGAATGGATACCTTCATATGTGGCCAAATTATTTTTACTGACGTTGTTTGAAGATATTTTCTGGTTTTGGCCTTTACAAGAAGTTAATTCTCACACTTCCTCACCAATTATATAAGGTTGCTGTTTCAGTCAGACAGACATTTATATTCAAAATGGGCTTCTTCTCTTATGCTACTACATAAGGACTGGCCTCTTTTTTCAAAAGAATATGCTGGCAACTAGGTTAATTAAAGAGTACTCATGGCTTAAATTTGCCAAATGCTTACCTCTGCAACAGTATAAATATGGATTATTAAAGTTATCTAATCAAGTATAAAATCTAGGCAAAACCCTTGTAATATAGGCAAAATATTCAAAGGCTAAGAAAAAAAATTTTCTTTTACAAGAAAGTGCAACTGCAGGGTCTTTTGAATGATCTTCTAGACGGTTCTGCAGAGAACTTAGTAGTTTGGCTCAGAAAGTAGAGTTCCTCATGAGGAATTAAAGTTCTTCCTAGAAGAATTCAAAGCAAAATTTCAGGCAGCTTTCTGAAAATAAACCGTTAGTTTGTGGTTACACAATGAGATAAACCGGAACTTACAATAAGGAAGGCCTTCAGATTTGCTGCGATTTGCAGGAGAACTTGACAGAGCTGCTCTGCTCTTACCCCGGGATGACGGGCTTTTATAAAGGTACATAGATAGGTGGTTACAGCACTTTGTAAACATTGAAAGTAGGCATGAAGTTAATCAGATAGGAGGAAATCAGAAGTGTTTTCATGTGTGTTTCAGTGCTTTTTCAGGTCAAATTACAATGCTTTCAAATAAAACATTAAAAATATAATATTTTCTTGGTTATTTCCAGTATTTTACATAGTTAATGGATAATCATGGTGCTGGGGCTTTAGATCAGTCATCAGTGATACATTCTGTCCCACCGTCAGATTTTCAGCATTTGCTCTGCAGCTGCTAGATGATAGAGGAAGTTTTCTGTAGCTGGTGGAAACCGTCTTTGCTTTAGTGCCTCATAATTGAGCACTCGCTTTTCTCCATCATCCGAAACTTCTGAAAATGGAGCCAGGTTGGTGAAGATTTCTTTTGTTTTTAGGGAGATATCCTTTAATAGAATAGGAAAATATACAATACGCTAGTGTCCAAAAATCTGAATAGCTCTCCAGAAATTTTCCTGCTATTTTTTAAGTTTATCAGACTAATTTTATTTGTAAATTATAAAAAATGCAACAAATTTAAAACACAAAAAAATAAATGTCATGGCTAACTGCGCAGCAGCAGTGGTGGGAGTGGAGGTAATATTTTAACCTTTTTTTTTTTTCAAGTGCACAACTCAGTGCCGTTTTAAGTACTTTCATCATGTTGTGCAGCCATCACCACTACCCATTCCCAGAACTTTTTCATCATCCTAAACCAAAACTCTGTACACATTAAACAATAACCCCCCACCCACCCCCCAGGCCCTGGCAATCTCCACTGTACTTCTGCCTCTATGAACTTGCCTATTCTATTAATAGGTACTAGTGGAATCAAAACATCTGTCCTTTTGTGACTGGCGTATTTCACTCAGCATAATGTTTTCAAGGCTCATGCATGCTCTAGCACACGTCAGCGCTTCATTTTAAGGCTGAATACCATTCCACCATACGTACACACTACATTTTGTTTACCCATCCATCCATTGATGAGCATCTAGGCTGTTTTCACCTTTTGGCCATTGTGAATAACGCTACTATGGACACGGGTACATAAATACCTATTTGAGTTCCTGTTACCAATTTTTAATATAGAATTACCAAATCTGTATTCATGCTGTTTTGGGCTCTTTGAGGAATCTGCTATTGCTTTTAGAACAAATCTCTTCCCAGAGTCCCCTCCTGCCTGGGATGAGCAGCCCAGCACTCGCCACACAGGCTTTCCTTCCCCTTCACCGACTGACATTCCCTTTGGGTGGCTGAGGACTCAGCAGGACTCGCATTAAAGTCATGTCTCGTTCCTGGTTTGCTTATATCATTGATTCATTTGGATATTTTTGAATTCTGAATACATACCAGGCACTAATTCATACATTATACTGAACCATCTGTGGATCACTTTCAGTTCATGAAAAACACTATAATTCAAAACTCAAATTTACACATTTCACCAACACTGTTTTCACGCTAATGTTGACGGTGGAATGGGAGAGTAATGACCATCTGTCCAGCAGGACAGTCTCAAGAATCTGGGTTCTCAGAACAAAACCCGCCCACCCCTCCCGGCCATGGCTGGA
>SJXQ01012253.1:88592-104126 GCA_006408695.1 Aepyceros melampus
ACTGAGAGAAAGGTGTTGCTGGCAAGTGCCCACCAAACCTGTGGCCCCGCCCGCCCCTCGGTGGCTACAGCTTTCACAACAACTGCCGGATGTGGGCAGCAGCCCCCTGTATCTGTCTCTCCCTGGAGCCTGGTGGCCGACTGGCCCATCTTCATCGGGCCCATCCTGAAGACCTCCTCTGAGCAGCTGCCCATGGGCCTCTCCCTCACTTCACCACATGGGGAGCAGATAACCTGCTGCTGCCAAGCGGGACTTTTCGGGACCCCATCGGTGGGAAGATGAAGGCATTACCTGTATTACTTGGCTGTCTGACTTCTCTGGATCTTCTGCCGACTGGACAATTAACTGACCAATTTCTTTATGCAGTTTGCCCATTGTCATGGCCTCTGGTGAGATCAAGAAGAATATGTTATGTGAATGTTTAGACATTTACAAAATGAAAAATAATCATCTACATGACAACCCAAACGACTGTACAGAGGGGATTCTGAAAAAATGATTGACAAGCCCCTACATCTCCATCCTGTTACTAGACAAAGATGAGATGGTTGGATGGCATCACTGACTCAGTGGACATGAGTTTGAGTAGGCTCCGGGAGTTGGTGATGGACAGGGAGGCCTGCTGTGCTGCGGTCCATGGGGTCGCAAAGAGTCGGACATGACTGAGCGACTGAACTGAACTGACTACACACAAATAGGACGACACAACAGGAGGTCAGGCACGATCATGATTTATATACTTCATATCCAAAGTAAAAATACACCAACGCCAAACCAAAATTCTGATAAAAACTTTTTCTTTCTAGACAAAAACCTAATGAAAACTGACTACGTGTAGGTTGTGATTGTAAGCCAAGAGCCTGACTTTCCTGTCCACGTCTTCACAGCTGGGAATTCACGTTTATCTTTCTGGGAGGAATATTGTGAAAGCAGTGCTTCCTGTCAGTTCTGCAGAAGCATCTCAACAATCACGGTGTAAAGGCCCTTAGGAATGAGCCAAGGCAGCAACCTAAGTTACAGTAATTATGGGCTGATCAAAAAGTTCGTTCAGGTTGTTCTGTCATGAACTTTTTGGCCAAGCCAGTATCTACATTGCTATTTTCTGCAGCAAGAAGGTTAACAGAGATTTCTGTTTAACATTCAAGAGGGACAGACTCCACAGGGATGAGCCCATTTTATTGACTCAGAGCAGCAGGGGACAGCAGGGAGTAGCCATGCTTTCCGGTCTAACGCTTCAGCAGTTTCAGTGGCCCTGGCCACAGCTAGATTTCTACCACTCCAGCTTTATAAAAGGCAACATCTCCTAAAGACCTGATACCATATTTTGAATTTTTGACCATGAATATGTATTATGCTTGTAATTTCCAAGTGAATTAAGAGAAAACAAGTTTTAGTTCTATTAATTGGAGGTTGCTAGATAAAGCCTCACATAATCAGAACCTAGCTAACAAATATCCACTGGCTAGCATTCACCTGCTCCCAATTTTAGAAGAAAGATAAAATGACAACACAAAAGCTGTTACCGGTAATTCTCATCTAAAACCAAGACTTCACAATGTCCTGGGCTCAAAATGTGTAAAACGCAAACCTTTTCCACTTTATGCAGCTGTAATTTAGGATGATTTACAGTTTCCAGAAGTGAGCCTATGACACTAGAGTACCCTTTCTTGGTCTTTAGCCTCCAAGAATATTCATTCCCTGGTGTTTACTGAGACATTGTTCAAAAAGATTTTCCACACAGGAGTCATATTCAACCCTTGTGTAGTGACAGATGGCTGCACACTCTTTGATACTTTATCCTTTATGAGGTGAAGTCTAAATTCTTTTCCCTTAATGACCTGCTAAAACAAATAGAGTACGGAGGAAGTGACTTCCCAAACTAGGCTGCAGAAGACATCGTGGCCCCCTCTGTCTTGAATTACTGTTGGGGTGACCAGTAGTCACGTGCTGAGAACACTCAAGCTGTGCTAGGGAAAGGCCCCTGTGGTGAGGCCGCCTGTCCACAGCCATGTGAGCAAGCTTGGAAAGGGATCCTCTTCGCCCTAGCTGAGCTTTCATTTGACTGCAGTCCTGGCAATATCTTGATTAAAACCTCATGAGAGACTCTGAGCCAGAACCTCCTAGCTAAGTCCCTCCTAAATTCTTGCCCACCAAAACTTTGAGATAATAAGTATTTGGTGTTTTAAATCACAATGTTTAGCAGTAATCTGTTATGTAGCAATAGATAACAAATACACTTTGTTTAAACGAAAAGTGGAGAAACAAGATGAATAGACCACTTCTCTTCTAATATATATATACCACACAGCATAAGCACTCACATGTATCCTTAACCATCAGGTCTACTAGAATGAGTGCTGTGTTCTAGACACAGAAAAATCCATCCAGCACAACAGGTGAGTACTTAGTATTTAAACAATGAGAATCAGTCTAAAAGATACAACTGCTTGGCTTATATCCAATGTCAACAACAGAGAACAGAGAACTAACCTTTTGCGAGTGGGGCAATGGTGATCTCACTGTCTGCCAGATTCACAAACACATCGTACAGGTCTGATCTATTGCTCACCTCCAAGTCCACAAATCCAGCGATGTAACCTGTGTTACAGGGAGGACCAGCATTACTGGAGGAGGAAATCACACTGTGAACATACCAAAACGGGAGTGAGTCTAAAGGCTCATCAGCTGCTTTTCTTCTCTGCATTACTTATCCAGGGCATTTAAGCTGTATCCGTGGTATT
Source organism: Aepyceros melampus (assembly GCA_006408695.1). Classification (NCBI taxonomy): domain Eukaryota; kingdom Metazoa; phylum Chordata; class Mammalia; order Artiodactyla; family Bovidae; genus Aepyceros; species Aepyceros melampus. The sequence continues at coordinate 91,334 of SJXQ01012253.1, forward strand.
TCTTAAGGTGACATTATTGCCAACTGTCTGAAGAAACTCACACACCCCTCAGAATGTCCCCAAATTAGATTTTATGTCAAGGAGGAAGGCTGAAGTAAAGCATCAGCTTTTTAGTTGTCACTATTTGGGTCAAGAATGACAGAGGAGGGAATTCCCTGGTGGTCCAGCGGTTAGGACTCGGTGCTTTCACTGCTGGGTCCCGGGTTCAATCCTTGGTTGGAGAACTAAGATCCCACAGGTCTTTATCTGTGCGGCCAAATAAAAAATAAGGTCTTTAAAAGAGAATGACAGAGAAAACAGCGTGTAGCAAGGATTCTCTTGACCACTGTCCCCTCCCAGGTCTCTGTCGCCAAGAAGTCACAGCCAGACACTCAGGTTCCTCAGGGATAGCATGGAAGAAACAGCATCATCGTCACCAACTTTAGATCAGATACAATAAACACTAGAGGAATCAAAGCAACTCAAGAATCAGCAGACTGGACTTCCCTGGTGGTCCAGCGGTTAGGAATCCACCTGCCAATGCGAGGGAAGGGGTTTGACCCCCACTCCAGCAAGATTCCACATGCCGTGGGACAACTAAGTCTGTGGGCCGTGACCACTGAAGCCCGCGTGCCCTAGAGCCCGTGAGCCGCAACAAGAGAAGCCACCGCAATGAGAAGCCTGCGCACCGCAGCTGGAGAGTAAACCCCGCTCGATGCAACCAGAGAAAGCCTGGGTGCAGCAGCCAAGAGCCAGCATAGCCAGAAATAAATAAGTAAAAAAGAATCAGCAGACTTTTGCAACTGGTGTTAAAGGTTCCGTGACTTTAGATTTCACAGATCAATACAATTAAAATAAATTGGTTTTTTCGGACCAATTTTACTTTACCAAGTGAGGACATTTAAAAAGCAATGGCAGTAACAAAAGCAAAAACCTACCACAGAGCACCCAAAGATTATAAGAAAATGTGATATATGATGACCAAAATCATGTATCAAATATGATTCATAAAACAATAATTTCTATGATATATAAAATCATATATCAAATATTAAAAAAATGATGCTGCAGATTTCTGGAGAGAGAGGACACTATTCAGTAAGTGTTCCTGAGCCAAGCTGCTATCCAGATGGAAAAAACTGAAACAGTGAAACTCACATCCTACCTACAAAAATAGTAATTACAGGTAGATTAAAAGCTTAAATGGGGAAGAAAAAACTTTATAAATTTTTACAAGAAAATATAGGAGAATATCTTTCTGCCATTAGGATAGAAATTTTCTTAAACAAAATATAAAAGATAAAATCGTAAGTCTAAAAACATCCCAACACATTAAGATTTCTATTCATCAAAAGATACCATGAGGGGAGACTTCCCTGGCAGTCCAGTGGCTAAGTCTGTGCTTCTACTGCAGGGGGTATAGGTTTAATCCCTGCTCAGAGAACTAAGATCCCACAAGTCTTGAAACATGCCCCACTCCATAAAAAGGAAAATGAAAATGGTGGTAACTTTTAGGTGATTTTGTATATTTTATCAATTTCTTTTCATTTTATAATTTTTATTAGAGTATAGTGATTTACAACATTTTATTAGTTTCAGGTATACACATTTTTTTAATTAAAAAAACTTTTTAAGGGAAAAAAACAACTGGCTGTATTTACCAAAGAAATACTAAATAATCAACATTCCCCTTGCTATGTTGTGCTTAGTTGCTCAGTCGCATCCAACTCTGCAACCCCATGGAGTGCAGCCTGCCAGACTCCTTTGGTCCATGGGGATTCTCCAGGCCAGAATACTGGAGTGGGTTGCCATGCCTTCCTCCAGGGAATCTTCCCAACCCAGGAATCGAAGTCAGGTCTCCCACGCTGCAGGCAGATTTTTACTATCTGATCTACCAGGAAAGCCCAACGTTCCCCTTAGAAATGCTCTAAAATTAAAACAAAACAAAATCCTCCCCCAAACAAACAACAACCCTGGCTAAAGCTGAGCTTCCCCTCCCTTGGGAGCCTGCTGCCTACCTGGGCACACCTGTAAGGCTTCCAGTTCATCGGCATCCAGGTGCACGTAGGAGTGAAGTATGGTCCAGTCCTGTCGATGCCATACCAGGGCAGGCAGAGTCCTGGGGAACCAAAGTGAGAACACGGATGGTTGCCAGCCCATCCCCAGGACTCCGCCCGTCCTGTTCCCTCTTCTGGGGGAGGAAACTGGCTTCCAGATGCAGAAGGAGAATAAATGCCCACTGTGCCAACACCTTGAGGCTTCAAGGTCAAGTAACGCAGTGTTTTGCTCTTGTTTAGTTGCTCAGTCGTGTCCGACTCTGTGACCTCGTGGACTGTAGCCCGCTAGGCTCCTCTGTCCATGGGATTTCCCAAGCGAGAAAACTGGAGTGTTGCCGTTTCCTTCTCCAGGGGATCTTCCTGACCCAGGGATCAAACTCCCGAGTCTCCTGTATTGGCAGGTGGATTCTTTACCACTGAACCACCAGGGAAGCCCAAGTGTTTTAAACACAACTTTTTGGGTCCGATAAGCTACAAAAAACTGAAGGTATTAGTTTCAAAAGATCTCCATGGTGGAAAGAAAGTGAAAGTCAAGTCCTCAGTCATGTCCGACTCTTTGCGACCCCATGGACTGTAGCCCACAAGGCTCCTCCATCCATGGGATTCTCCAGGCAAGAACACTGGAGTGGGTTGCCATTTCCTTCTCCAGGGGATCTTCCCCACCCAGGGATCGAACTCGGGTCTCCTGCGTTGTAGGCAGACGCTTTATCGTCTGAGCCGAAAGGAATGATGCTTTTAAAGTGCTCCCCCATGGTCCAGTGATTAAGACTCTGCCTTCCACTGCAGGGGGAGCGGGTTCCATCCCTGCTTAGGGAGTATCCCACGTGCCTCACAGGGCAGCCAAAACAACAGTAATTACAAAGTGCTCTTCCCAATGCCCCACTCTGCAGGCTGCCACAGCAGCGGTCTGGGGTAAAATCCAAAGTGGGCCCTGCAAGCAAGCAATTTTTTTGAAGCCTCCCATTTCATATTTAAAATTCCAGCCAAACTTGCAAACTACTTTGTGTTTGTTTTTATACAAAAATAAGTTTTCTTACAAAACTTCCAGTGAGACAGCTACTTCATTCAGGAAGAAGTATGTGTTGAATGCACCTGCGGTTTTGTGAACCCTCTGGCGGCCTACTAGACATCTCAGAAACTGAGGACGCTGAGGTTTCAGAAGCATAAATGTAGAGGAAGAGGGAAAAAGGGTGGAAAGACACAGAATTTGGGAGTGAAAGCAGGATGACAATTCTGGTCCCATTACTATGACCGAAGGCAATCAACATCCTAACAACTGTAGTCATTTCTAGAGTGCACACTATGTGAAAGGCACGTGCTGAGCATGTTACACAAATTATTTCCAATCCTGAAACCGAGCTTATGAGGTGGGTATTACCAGCTTCATTTCACAGATAAAGAAACTGAGGTGTAGCAACATTACATATCCTTTATGTGGTCACAAGCCTAAGAAGTTGTCTCCCAGGACTTTATCCCAGGTCTTTCTGCCCAGCAAGCCTTTTTTCTTCTCAGTATCTAAGCACTTAGCCTTGATCTGCTTATCTATAAACAGGGCACTCCACTTCCTCCCAGGGTTCTTCTTGTGAATAAGTCTAACACATCCAAGTGACTTACACAATGCCTCACATACAGTGAATAGTATAAATGCTAGCTCCTCTGCTTTTACAAAAGAATCTAAGAACAAATCTAAGTTAGATTTGGCAAAGAAAACAAAACAAATCTATATTTGCTATATAAATAAGAGTCTGGGATAAAACAGAATGGAAGAGCAACTTGCCAAAAACAGGGGTCAGGCAACTACGGCCCATGAGTGCGCTGCCCTTCTTTGCACGTAAGGTCTCACCAGAACACAGCCATGCTCATTCATCTACGCATGGGCTGTCCATGGCTGTTTTTATGCAACCTATGGCAGTTGAGTAATTGGGACAGAAAGCATATGGCTACAAGGCTGATATCTACTCTCTGGCAAGAGAAGAAATGTGTGCAAACTTCCTGCTCCAAAATATTCACATTTCAAAATTTAAAGAAGAATCTGTTCAAACTCAATGACCTTGAATACAAAATCTAAACCAAAGTGGCATTTCACCCCTAAGCTAACACATCTTATTTATTCCAATGTGCAAAGCAACAGGGCCCATAGTGACACAGAGGACCCCAAAGTGGCTGCCAACAAAGTTTACACTTGTTAATGATAAGAGATCATACCTGGTAAACTCCTGGACAGCTTCTATTTTGGGATGATAGACGACAATTCTTTTCTTTAGCATCAGTGCTGTGTGTAAGATAACAGTTTCCATTCCAAACTGAGATACGATGTCTTAAAACAAAAAAAAAATTGTGAGTGCATTAAACATTATATAAGGAAATCAAGTTTTTATCAGAAATAATTCTTATCACATGAACGCATAATTATTTTCAATACAGAGAATAAATTTCGGTAACTGTTGTAAGTACAGAAGCACCTTAGTTGGTGGATGGTCGTATCACTCCGTACATCTGCCCCCAGGATGGGTGCTACAGTAGCTACACCCACTCCTACGAAGGACTGGATGCTGGGTGCAGAGGTGAAGCCAGATTCACAGAAAGGGGAATTATATGAAGGGAATCACCATCTTTGGGGTCGTGAAAGCTTAAGAAAAAAGGTTCACTGATCCCCCAAACCTACATACACATCACTGCACAAGTCCTTGTGAGAGACAGCTGGACAAACACCTAACACCTCAACAGGGATGCTTAGAAACCATACAAAACAGTGGGATCGGGGATGAGAATGAAGGCCAGAACTGCCCGCAGAATCCTCTTTCTTTCCTTGTTTAAGGACACAAAGTCTTGGCTCAGCTCTAGGCTGGACTTTCCAGCAAGGAAAGAGAGGCAGGGAGTTAGACTGGGAGGTGGGGCAGGGGCTTTGGCTCCCCCGGCAGAAGAGGTCACTGCTAAGATCTAAGGAAAGGAAAACTATGGAAGTCAGTAGAGACTTTGACCTTCCAACTTCAGCATGCAGATGAAAGAACTGTCTATAGACAGTTGGAATCATATGGAAAAGAAACACCACACAAGTCTGCACTCCTGACAGAGTTCTGACCACATAAGGAAATGGAGAATTACCTTACCGCACAGGAAACAAATATCATGTAGATGAAAACATGTGAAAAGAGGAAATAACACTCTAATGTGAAACTGTCCTTGGCCTGGGGTTTTGTTATTGTTGGGATGGGTTTTTGTTTCTTTTTTGCATCTTTTTTTTTTTTTTTTTTACCTTTGATGGAACCTGCAAGGTATGCCTTTCGGGCATCAAAGTCCTTGCTAAGGAAAGAGCCATTTTCTTCACTCTGGCATATCCCCTTCGTGAGAACCGCGATGTAACTCTCCATCATCTTAACTGGACTCCCATGCTTCAGGTACATTCTGTGAGAAAGGACAAAAAAGCAAGCATGCTTCTAGTTAGCATGGACCACCTGGGGTAATGCACCAAGGCCAGGCATGGGTACATTCTAGAGAACCTGAGCCAACTTGCTAACATACTCTGAATGCCTGTATCTTCTCATGACATGGTTACTTCCATAAATTTACTTGGGAAACTTATTAGAAAAATAAAACCACCACGGAGAAGCCTGCAACAGTTCTGTCAAGTCAGCTCTCGTTACATCTGGGGAGGCCGGGTGAGGTCCACTTAGGCAAGAGAATGAACTAAGGACTTCCTGAGGCCCCGCTGTTCTCAAGAATACTGTATCCTTATCTGTTTTTACGTCTTACATTCACAGGTGGTGTTGTTGGGCGTAACAACTCTGTTTTATTGCTGGATTTCCTTTCATAAGAAAGGAGTTTATGCATTGTCCACAGAGAAAGCAGCAATTAGTTGTAGAACATATATTTACTATTGGAGTTCTCGGAGGTAGCTATATTTAGATAATTAAGAAATCAAACTCCTCTAAATTTCTGGTGATAAATACACACTAGATACATTCATTAAATTAAAAAGGTCCAGAAAATGCTGACAGGAAGCCGGCTACATTTACAGCTCACATGTGAAATCAGGCCCCTCCCCTGCAATCTCTTCCTGTGAGGAACTAAATGTGAATTCTTCTAGAGAAGCAGGTCTGGGTCTACTTGGGCATTTTAGTAACTGAAGGGGTACAAAATTGGGATGAACATAAAATAACTGTTTAAGACAGTTCACTTGAAAACTATATTTATTATAGATTAAATGAAAAAAAGCATGGGATTTAAGTGCTTGTTAAATTTCATCAACTGTCAGTGTTTTAAAATTAGTTTTGTGCACACCCTGGGGAAAAAGAGGCCAAGGATAATGAATATGGTGAACTGTCACGTATAGTAAACAGTCAACCCCACGAACTCATCCAGTGCTTATGGATGAAGAAAACAGCTCCAGTAAGACATAAGGAAGGCAAGTCCAGGAGCTGCCCTGGGGTGAGGGGTCAGGAGGAAGAACTGGAGACTGGGAACTGGGGAAAGAGGGGACTTAGACTTCACTGTACACTCTTTGGTGTTATTTGCATTTCTTTTTATTATGTGCTTACATTACCGCCACCAAAGCAGAGCAGAAAACCAAACGGCACCATTAAAATGATTACATCTTTAAAAAAAATAAAATTTCATTTAAAAAATAATTTAAAATTATAAAAAGGGGTCATGGTAGTGGGCCCAGATCCCACAGAGGGAATGGACCCTGCCATGTGGGGATTCCCTGGCCACTGTGTGCAGCGTGCCGTGAAGGGCACCTCTCACCAGAAATGGGAGAGGGTACCTTCCTGCTATCAAAAAGTGCTTTTCTAACACAACATTGTAAATCAGCTATACCTTAGTAAAAATAAAAAAGGGAAAGTGAAAGTGTTTATCTCTGTGTGTGTAAAGTGGCACATATGTTCGTGGGGAGCCTGAGTGTGCATGCAGAGAGCACATGCGTGTGGACAGAAGCCAGGGCAAACACTTGAGGGTATTAGCGGGGGACAGGCAGAGGAAGTGGCTAGCATCAGCTTGAGTCCTCATTCCTCTTGTAACTGTGACAGGAGGAGAGAACTCAGAGTGTGACAATGTCACAGCACACGGCACAAGCTGAGAAACCCTCTGGGCTTCCTCCAAGGCAGGAAGTATGGGCTAAAGCTACCTGGCCTTTGGAGGCCCAGAAGGGCCCAGAATATTTCCCAGTGAATTCAGCTGAGTACCCTAACCTTGACTCAATCAAATGAAACGGGAGTCCACCGTTTGCTCAAAAACACCTCTGCAGTGTCTTTAGTTCATGGCTTCTGGACAGTGACCCTAACAGTAACCATCTCCCATTGTGTCAGAGCCTTATTTGCAGACAGCTGTGTCTATTCCACAGTGAGCCACACTCCTGGAATTTATCTCATGGAGAGCAAGTTTTTATCACAGCTGACTGCAAAAACAGTAAAACTTCATTTTGTCAAAATATAACCTAACTGTAACATTTAGATCATGAGATGGTATTCTTACACTGTGTGTATGTGTGTGTGTACATATATAAAAATGACAAAAATGCAACCGTTTATCAGGCTTATAGTGTGAAAAACAAAAACAACGCCTCTTATCCCGCCCCGCCTCCCATAAAAATCTACATACTGGATGTAAACCTGAGGTTAATGCATAACACTGTCACTAGATAGAATTCATCCAGTGACAATATTAAAAGAAAAAAAAAAAGCAAAACTTGAAACCCTGCAAAAGTTTAAAGAAAAAGATAATGTCTCTTACATATAAGAGAGATTTCATTAATTTCACTAGATACACTTATCAGGGCAAGAAAGCGAATTAGTATACTTCAGATTAATTTTTTCAACAGTTGTGAAACTAAAGGAGCCCACTTGAATCATGATTAACCAGTTCATCAGTTTCTCAGCTCCTCAGCATTCCAAGCTAAAAAACATTTTCCTGTCCTCAAGCATAATTCAAAATGCCTGTTAGCCTTCCCCAATAACTCCCACACACAGACTGACACAGATGAACCAGCTTACCACTTCCATCCTAAGGAAAGTTCCAGCTTGGAAACGAGCAGAAGTAAAGCACCAAAAGTGGCAGGTGACTCAAAATACCCAGCACCTACAACAGTTGTGCAAACTGCCTTTTCTCCCCCCATCTATCATTTTCCCTGATAACAGGAGCAATACCATAGAAGTAAGACAAAATTCCTCTTTATAAAACAGTGTCCAAACAGAAGGCTGAAATACGCTTCCTCATGTAGAAATCTGCTACATGACTACTGAGTAAGATCCTCATTTTTGTATATTAGCATTTAATACAGTTTTCATACAGACCTACACAATATCCTAGTGAAGGCGGCATATTTCTCTGGATTAAAATCTTTGGCGGTCAGAACAATAGAAAAATGAGTCACCTGTCCAAAACAAACAAAAAAAAGTACACTCTTTAAAGACACTTTAATAGAATTAATCTTTATTACTACATCCTAACAAGCCTCTTGTATAAGACAAACCAGCATTAAAAAGAAAAGACCAAAATGTAACAAGTCCTCACTTGCCTCTTTATACTTTTATGTGTATATTATTTATAAATATATATACACACATTAAAAATATTTTATGTGTATATATATATAAATTATATATACACATATTTAATTTCCTTTTAGTTAGAATTTTTTTCCTCAAAAACACAAAAATATTTCAAATATCAAAATGTGAGTTTTTATTTAAAACCCCCTATCCTCATCAAAGCAGAATTAGGAATGCTATATCAGACCTACCACTTAGTGACTATTTTTCATTAATGAAATAGAAGGAATGAAAACAACATATATACGTTTCAGCAAAAATAATACTGTTCCCCAAATATTCAATTCTCTGTAGGGTGTTATATAGGCTAAAGGGCATTGTTATAACCTTCATTTATTTATATGCCTCTGTTACTATACACACAAATTTCTGATCATCATATACTTATTATTCCCATTAGTATCTTTTTACAATTCACATTTTCTAATTATTAATCTGTTTTGTCTTAAACCTCTTACAGTTTCTAAATTGTTGCCTTCCTGTTTACTTTAAACGTAATTTCTTACATTTAAACTGGTATCCTGAACATGCTTCACACTATCTGGTGACTGAATATAGAAATAGCCCCGAAATGCTAAAAGAAGTCTTCACCCGGAAGCCGACCAGGGGCTCAGCCACTCCATACCAATATTCTTTTCTCTGAGAAACCCTGTTGGTTGTGCGGGACTAGGAAAGTCTAAAATGACCACGTACTTCCTGGCTTTTAGCCTGTCACCTTGATAGTGTCCATATCAAATGACACACACATACAAAGTCTACTGAACACACAAATTTCCTTAGTTATCCTCTCTATTCTTAACATCCCCTTATCAAACATAAACCAATAAAAAAGTTTTCTTAACCAGGATAATTATATCCTTCAAAATAGTTTTTAATTATGGAAAATTACTTCTTCCCCCTTTTAATCAGAGTCAAGGCTTTGAAAACTTTTCTACATTTCTACTCCATCCAAGTGTAACTTGGGAAAAGCTTCTCTATACCAACCACAGGTCAATCAAACAATATATATATACCAATCAACATAATGATTGAAAGTGAAATGTGAAAGATAACATTCCCAATTAAAATCATACATTTAATATTTTCCCAAAACATATTATGAATGAGGAAGTCTAAAGCTAAGGGTTATGGGAATAATCTTACTCACTTAAAATATTTTTCCATTTTGTTGACCCTCCTACAGTCATACCTTTTTCAAAATGGAAGAATCTGGAACTTCAACTGTCGTGATATAAAACCATGTTCTTCTGTACTGACCAAAGACGAAGGGATGGAGCAGTTTGTTTTCATCTGTAAGGCAGCATTTTCTCAGCAGCAGATTCCTTAAAGTAGCTGTGGTGGAAGGGTAACACCACACCCACAGAACTTCTCCATTTGTGTCCTTTTCTACGGTGGAAAGATGGTCACTGTGAGAATGTCAAACAGCAGCAAGGAAGTGAATTGATTGGTTACTTAGAAGCACTTCGTGGAATCAGTTTCAACACCCCATTTTACAAAGAAACCCAGAGCATGTGAGATCCCCCACCCCATCACCCAGTTGTCACCTACCTCTCCTGGTCCCATTAGCTAGCTCTCCTGATCTCGAATTTTAGGCCACCTGAGTAAGAAGCTTTTCTAACAATTCATGAGTGAAAATGTAGCTTTAGAGGTTTGGTAGGGTCTTCCCTGGGAGAAGGCAATGGCAACCCACTCCAGTACTCTTGCCTGGAAAATCCCATGGACGGAGGAGCCTGGTAGGCTGTAGTCCATGGGGTCGCTAAGAGTTGGACATGACTGAGCGACTTCACTTTCACTTTTCACTTCCATGCATTGGAGAAGGCAATGGCAACCCACTCCAGTGTTCTTGCCTGGAGAATCCCAGGGACGGGGGAGCCTGGTGGGCTGCCGTCTATGGGGTCGCACAGAGTCAGACACGACTGAAGTGACTGAGCAGCAGCAGCAGCAGCAGCATCAGGGTCTTCCCTATCTCCTCCTATACAAATTCTCATAAACTTATAATCACTTTACCTTATGATCTAGTTGGAAGTATATTTAATAAATACATAGAAAGGATTTGTTGAAAACTGAAAATTAAGAAAATGAGGAAATCTGTTATATCATGCTATGCACTGATAGTATGAAGTCTATATTTAAAATTTTAATAATGGTTAAACAGTCATACATGAGTTTCACCAAAGTCAACACCTCAGTAACAAAATAGGAGCAATTTTCTAACAAAAACTCCAGGCAAAAAACAGCCTAAAATTTAGAGAAACAGTAACTGAACATATACCAGTAAAAATCCAGTTTTTCATCTACAGACTTAAAAAAAAAACTTTTATTATGAAAACGTCAAGTATAAAAAAAAAGTAGAGAATGATAAAATGAACCTCCATCACTCAGCTTCAGCAATTATCAACACCTGGTCCTCCTACCATCATAAGGGGAAGGAGTTTCACTCACCTCCATTATTTTAAGCCAATCCCTTTTAAATTCATGTAAACATGAAAATTTTGTTTTAATGAATTGAAAATGCAGCTAGCCATCTTTTTCTTTGCTGATACCAGATAAAGTCGTGGTTTAATTCAGTCTTAACTCAAAAGTACCTTCAAGGACTAAGAAATCTTAACAACAATTGCTCAGTCGTGAGTGACTCTTTGGGACCCCATGGACTATACAGTCCATGGAATTCTCCAGGCCAGAATACTGGAGTGGGTAGCTTTTCCCTTCTCCAGGGGATCTTTCCAACCCAGGGATAGAACCCAGATCTCCCGCATTGCGGGCTGATTCTTTGCCAGCTGAGCCACAAGGGAAGCCCAAGAACACTGGAGTGGAAGATGTCTTAGGTACTTAGGTTTTGTTTTGAAACAGTTTTAAAATCACATTAGAAATGAACACAGAATCTGTTCCCAGATAAATGGACTCCTTTGAGACAGTGAAAATAATCAGCAACATTTAGTCACATTTCCACCAGTTTTGCTAAATCCAAGCAACTTGCTTGGGTACTAGGTTTTAGGCATATGTGAAAATCTCTGGAGAATATTTTTTCAAAGGACAATGGCATGCAGAGAACGACAGACGTTCACCTAAACCAACCCCGTGCTCACTGTCGCTGTAGGATGGATGTTGCTTCAAAAACCATTGCACAAGGCTCGAGCATGCATTTCCGGCAGCCCAAAGATCCTAACGCACTTCCTTATACATTGATTCCTCAAAAGAAACTGGGATTCCACCCACTATGATGATATTACATGTTACATGCACGACTTCTCTCTTCGGATGCGGGCATTCTCCCCTGGTATGAAGTGGGGCTCTGGGGCTAGACTGCAAGGGTCCCCATACTGGGTCCACCACTTCCTAGTGTGCCTTCTTGCACAAATGACATTCTGGGCCTCCATCTGCTCCGTAAAGTGGGCATCAAACATTAGCCAGATCCCCTGGAGCCGGGGTGAGAATCAAACGGGAAACAATCGATGCAGAACGCGCAGCACCCCGGGCCTGCAGCAGGCCACCGCGTCTGGAACCGCTCGATCACATGACCGGGGCCAGCCGGGTGCCGAGGTGGCGCCCGTCCGTCTCTGCATCGCTCAGAGGGACCCTAGCCCTGCAGCCTCAGAGACGTGCGGCCTGCAAGCTGCCCTCGGCCTCACCGGGGCCTCGCCTGAGCAACTCGGTCAGCCTTCACGTCCAATCTCGTCTGCAGCCCAGAGCACCCAGGAGGACTTCCTTCATAGAACCCTGGAGGTCTCCGGGTTCCCCCCGCCCTGCCTCCCAGCCCGGGCAGGCCCCAAACAAAGCCGCGGGCGCACGGGCCCAGGACTGCAAGCCCGGGCCCTGCGCCGAGGAGGTCGGGCCCACAGTCCCTAGCCCAGGCCCAACTTGGAGGGGGCCGGGCCCACAGTCCCTAGCCCAGGCCCAACTTGGAGGGGGCCGCGCTCTCCCCACCGCTGGCGGTGATGCGGGCCGCGGGAGCAGGGGTCGCCCCGGGCCCAGGCGGAGACGGAACTGGGTGCGGGCCTGCGGGGCAGGGTGCCTGTGTCCTCACCGATCAGCCCGACTCCGAGCATCAGCTGAGTGTCTGCAGCCTCTGCAGCAGCCATTTTCCGCCGCAGCCGCCTCCACCTCAGAGCGCAAATCCTAGCGCCCAGCCCGTAGACCGCGCCCCTCCTCCTGCGCCGCCCACGCAGGGCCCCCACCCGCTCGCAGGCCCCACCCTCCAGGCCCCGCCCC
>SJXQ01012253.1:108368-124787 GCA_006408695.1 Aepyceros melampus
AAAAAATAATTGAGGATTTAAACTGGCTTTGGAAATACAGGGTTGATCAAGACAAAGTATTATAGTGGGGGACTAAAATAGCCCAGAGTGATAAGCCTCTTGCAGTAAAATAGTGCTGTTTGTTAAAGAGTTGAAATGGACATGTGTGATCTGAAATGGGTGTTAAGGAAGGATTCCCTCAGGGATATTTGAACAAAGATCTGAATGATAGGAAGAAGCCAGACTATTTGGGTGGCTCCAGGATCCTTCCTTCTGGATTCTCTGTGTCTCCAAACCCAAATCACACAAAACTCATCAGGGAAGGATCCTTAGAGTCTAGTCTAAGTCTGCGCACTGGCGCTCAGTCGTGTCAGACTCTGTGCCTCTACATGGACTGTAGCCCGCCCAGCTCCTTTGTCCATGGGCTTTCCCAGGCAAGAATACTGGAGTGGGTTGCTACCATTTCCTTCTCCAGGGGATCTTCCTGACCCAGGGATCCAACTTGAGTCTCTTGCATCTCATGCATTGAGATGCATTGGCAGGCAGATTCTTTATCACTCGGCACCACCTGGGAAGCCCTTGGAGTCTATAGGCAAACAATTCACTCTTCATCTCATTTGATCTTTAAAAAAATTTTTAATATGAAATATTTCATACATAAATACCAATCTAAGAAAAACTTATGGCTACCACCCAGCTTAAGAAATAAAGTATTACAGGGACTTCCCTGGCGGTCCAATGGCAAAGACTCTGTGCTTCCGTTGCAGGGGCCGAGGGTTCCATCCCAGGAAACTAAGATCCACATGCCGGTGAGGCCCAGTGGAAAAAAATAAACAGAAATAAAATATTATAAATGTCCCATCACTTCATGACAAATAGATGGGGAGAAAAGTGGAAACAATGACAGATTTTCTTTTCTTGGGCTTCAAAATCAAACGTGAAAATTAACCAATCAAAACAATAGTACATGAAGGAAAGTGAGGTGGACATATTTGTACTAACTCATTATAATCCCATAAACTTTATCATTACAGTGCTGCTAGTTTCCCAGGAGGCTCAGTAGTAAAATATCTGCCTGATAAAGTTCTAAGTTCCATGCGTACTTATGTGTATATGTAACACGTATAGGATGGGAGGGATGCACACCCAAGTGCTGACAGTGGCTTCCTCATAGGAGGAGCATGGGGGCGTGGGGATAGTGTGAAGGAAGGTTTGGGGCTGTAGACTGTATAATAAAAATACAAATATAAATATTTAGAAATGTTGCTCAGTCACTAAGTCCTGTCCAACTCTTTGCAATCCCATGGACTGCAGCATGCCAAGCTTCCCTTTGCTTCACTATCTCATGTCCTTTTAGTCAGTGGACAAACCATCTCATCCTCTATCTAACCATCTCATCCTCTGTTGCCCCCTTCTCTTCTTGCCCTCAATCTTAACCCAGCATTAGGGCCTTTTCCAATGAGTCAGCTCTTTGCATCAGGTAGCCAAAGTATTGGAGAAGGCAATGGCACTCCACTCCAGTATTCTTGCCTGGAGAATACCAGGGACGCGGAAGCCTGGTGTCCTGCCAACTATGGGGTCACACAGAGTCGGACACAACTGAAGTGACTTAGCAGCAGCAGCCAAAGTATTGGAGCTTCAACTTCAGTAATACTCCTTCCAGTGAGTATTCAGGGCTGATTTCCTTTAGGATTGACTGCTTTGATCACCTTGGTGTCTATGGGACTCTCAAGAGCCCTCCAGTACCATAGTTGAAAAGCATTAATTCTTCAGTGCTCAGCCTTTTTTATGATCCAACTCTTACATCCATACATGACTACTGGAAAAATCATCAGTTCAGTTCAGTTCAGTCCATTTCAGTTGCTCAGTTGTGCCTGACTCCTTGCAACCCCGTGGACTGCAGCACGCCAGGCTTCCCTGTCTATCACCAATTCCTGGAGTTGCACAAACTCATGTCCATCAAGTCAGTGATGCCATCCAACCATCTCAACCTCTGTCATCTCCTTCTCCTCCTTATGGAAAAACCATAGCTTTGACTATATGGACTTTGGTGGGCAAAGTGATGTCTCTGTTTTTACTACACTGTCTAGGTTTATCATAGCTTTTCATCCAAGGAGCAAGTGTCTTTTAATTTTTTGGCTACAGTCACCATCCACAGTTATTTTGGAGCCCAAGAAAATAAAATCTGCCCCTGTTTCCACGTTTTCCCCACTATCTGCCATGAAGTAACGCTAAGAGTCTGACACAACTGAGCGACTTCACTTTCACTTTTTACTTTCATGCATTGGAGAAGGAAATGGCAACCCACTCCAGTGTTCTTGCCTGGAGAATCCCAGGGATGGGGGAGCCTGGTGGACTACCGTCTATGGGATTGCACAGAGTCGGACATGACTTAAGCGACTTAGCAGAAGTAGCAGCAGCAATGGGACTGAATGCTATGATCTTAGTTTTTTAAATGTTGAGTTTTAAGCCAGTTTTTTCACTCTCCTCTTTCACTCTCATAAA
This sequence comes from Aepyceros melampus, assembly GCA_006408695.1. Classification (NCBI taxonomy): domain Eukaryota; kingdom Metazoa; phylum Chordata; class Mammalia; order Artiodactyla; family Bovidae; genus Aepyceros; species Aepyceros melampus. The sequence continues at coordinate 110,853 of SJXQ01012253.1, forward strand.
GAAGCTCTTTAGTTCTTGTTCACTTTCTGCCATTAGAGTAATATCGTCTGCTATCTGAGGTTGTTGATATTTCTCTCAGCAACCTTGATTCCAGCTTGTGATTTATTTAGCCTTACATTTTGCATGGTGTACTTTGCATATAAGTTAAATAAGCATACAGCCTTGACATACTCTTTTCCCAAATTTGAACCAGTCTGTTGTTCCATGTCTGGTTCTAACTGTTGCTTCTTGACCTGCATACAGGTTTCTCAGGAGGCAGGGTAAGGTGTATAGTGCATAAATATATATATTTACAAATATTTGTAAATTTGTATATTTAGTACATAAAGGCTTTAAATATACTATCTGTAAGATCCATATGCCGGTCAAGAAGCAACAGTTAGAACCCTGTGTGGAACAACTGATTGGTTCAAGATCAAGAAAGTAGTATGACAGGGCTGTCTGCTATTACCCTGTATGTTTAACCTATACGCTGAGCACATCATGAGAAATGCTCGACTGGATGAGTTACAAGCTGGAATCAAGATAGGTGGGAGAAACATCAACAGCCTCAGATATGTGGGCGATACCACTCTAATGGCAGAAAGCAAAGAAAAACTAAAGAGCCTCTTGATGAGGGTGAAGGAGAAGAGTGAAAGAACCAGCTTAAGACTAAATATTAAAGCAAGGAAGATCATGGCATTCAGCTCCATTCAGTTCAGTTTAGTTCAGTTCAGTTCAGTCGCTCATCGTGTCCAACTCTTTGTGACCCCATGAATTGCAGCACGGCAGGCCTCCTTGTCCATCACCAACTCCTGGAGTTCAGGCAAACTCACGTCCATCGAGTCCGTGATGCCATCAAGCCATCTCATCCTCTGTCATCCCCTTTTCCTCCTGCCCCCAATCCCTCTCAGCATCAAAGTCTTTTCCAATGAGTCAGCTCTTTGCATGAGGTGGCCAAAGTACTGGAGTTTCAGCTTTAGCATCATTCCTTCCAAAGAACACCCAGGACTGATCTCCTTTAGAATGGACTCCATTACTACATGGCAAATAGAAGGGAAAAAGGTGGAAGTAGTGACAGATTTCCTCTTCTTAGGCTCCAAAATCACTGCAGAAGGTGACTGCAACCATGAAATCAGAAGACGATTGCTTCTTGGCAGGAAAGCAATGACAAAACTAGACAGTGTATTGAAAAGCAGAGACATTACTCTGCTGACAAAGATCCATATAGTCAAGGCTATGGTATTCCCAGTTGTCACGTATGGTTACAAGAGCTGGACTGTAAAGAAGGCAGAACGCCAAAGAATCGATGCCTTCAACCTGCAGTGCTGGAGAATACTCCTGAAAGTCCCTTGGACAGCAAGGAGATCAAATCAGTCAATCTTAAGGGGGATCAACCCTGAATATTCACTGGAAGGACAAATGCTGAAGCTGAAGCTCTAGTATTTTGGTCATCTGATTTGAACAGATGACTCACTGGAAAAGTCCCTGATACTGGGAAAGATTGAGGGCAAAAGGAGAAGAGGGTGTCAGAGTCTGAGATGGCTGAACAGCATCGCTGATGCAATATACATAAACTTGGGCAAACTCTGGGAGATGATGAGGGACAGGGAGGCCTGGCGTGCTGCAGTCCAAGGGGTTGCAGAGAGTCGGATAGGACTGGATGACTAAACAACAACAACAAAGGTCCATAACTGTAAAAATACAGGAAAAAATTCAAATGTTAGTAATAGTGGTTTTCTTTAGGTAGATAAGACTTCAGCATTTTTTTCTCCTCCTATTGCTTTTATTTCACAATTTAAAAAATGCTATATTTCTTTTACATCCAAGAGTTCAAATTTTTAAATCTCTGAAATTGGGACACATCCTATAATTATAACTGGAAGTGTTTTTCTTCTTAATGCTACATAAAATGATATGCTTAATCATTGATGGTGTTTCTAGACTTGGTAAAACATGGTAATTAGAAAAAAATTAAGAAAATTTGTTAAATCTGTAGACCCCAGATATCCTGTCTTTTCCACTTCACCACTTTGCTGAATCTTAAAGACACATTTAGCCCAAAATACATAATAATTTTGTGTGGTATTTGGGCTAACCAGTATTACCACGCTAACTAGTATGGTATTTGGGAAACCAGTTTCCATTAAATTAACAAGAATGTAGAATCAGTAAGACTTGATTTCCTTTGCTCAGTGTGCTAGCATCTGCAAAACAGACTGTGACGTGGACTAAAGGCTGGGGAGATGGTAGAGCACAGTTCTTATATCTGTGACCATCTCACAACAGGCGGGAAAACAGAAGAGGGAACTTCTGGGACTTCAGACCTAGAGAGGCAAACTTGTTGAAACAGATAAAAGCCTCAGAGGTGGGGCAGGATGAGAGCATAGCCTTTCCTTGCCCTGTTCAGGTGGCTCTGCTGTGGGCACCTTAAGTACTTCCTCTAAGAGTGAGTTAAGGACAGCCCCCTGTGGCCAAGGCCCATCAGTGTCACCTTAGTCTCTGGCACATTCCGGAGGCATTCAGAAAATAAATGAGGATGAGATGATGACAGGTAGATACTGAACCAAAGGACTGGAAGGAGACAGTGGTATATACCCGGAGGGAAGGGGGACAGGCTAGGGAGAGCAGAGGTTGTCTCTGCAAAGTGTGATTGGAATTTTCTCCCTCCCCTTTTACTTCCTAGTGTGATCAGACCTGGCAGACAGGTTCTCCAGAGTCAAGGGGAAGAAACAGAGGGTGGAGAGAGGAGAGGCACCTCAACTTTTGGTGATAAGACTGACTGCTGGGTGTGCAACACAAACTTGAGTTCTAATCCTAGCTCTGCCCCTCATAGCTGTTAAATCAATCTTCTCTGGGCTTGTTTTCTTAGTGATCAAATGAGGCTAATCTTATTTTCCTCTGTGTTTGTCTTAATAAGAGTTGGACCAAGAAAAATCTTTATGCTAATATTATAGATAAGAGTAGCTTTGTGGAGAGAATGAACTAAACTATGGTGGCCGGAGTCATGGCAGGACAGGCCTTTAGGAAGTTTCTTTCCTTCTTTGTCCAAGTATTAGTTAAAAGGAGTGCAGCAGAAACTAACCAGTGGCAGCATTATGCTTCCAAAAAAAATTGCAAGCAACAGTAGTAGTTGCTGGATTGGGTTCTCAGGGAAGGAGTAGAGAGATTCAATCAGTTACCAAGAAAGTTGGAGATAAATTTCTTCTCCCAGAATATGGAGGCACCAAAGTATTTCTAGTCAACAAAGATTGTTTTTCATTTAGAGGTGGTGACATTCTTTAAAAGTGCGTACTAAGTCACGTCTGATTCTCTGCAACCCTTTGGACCGTGGTCCACCAGTTTCCTCTGTCCATGGGATTCTCCAGGCAAGAATACTGGAGTGGGTTGCCATGTCCTCCTCCAGGGTATCGTCCCAACCTGGGGATTGAACCCATGTCTCTTGTGCCTCCTGCATTGGCAGACGGGTTCTTTATCACTAGTCCCATCTGGGAAGCCTGTAGACTGAAATAAATCACTACTGAATTGGCATCTGCCCATTCCACTGAAATATTTCATCATGTAAATAATTTCCATGTCTCTCCTTTATAATAATCTAAAATTATGACCAATCTAGATAGCATATTCAAAAGCAGAGACATTACTTTGCTGACTAAGGTCCGTCTAGTCAAGGCTATGGTTTTTCCTGTGGTCATGTATGGATGTGAGAGTTGGACTGTGAAGAAGGCTGAGCGCCGAAGAAGTGATGCTTTTGAACTGTGGTGTTGGAGAAGACTCTTGAGATTCCCTTGGACTGCAAGGAGATCCAACCAGTCATTCTAAAGGAGATCAGCCCTGGGATTTCTTTGGAAGGAATGATGCTGAAGCTGAAGCTCCAGTATTTTGGCCACCTCATGCGAAGAGTTGACTCATTGGAAAAGACCCTGATGCTGGGAGGGATTGAGGGCAGGAGGAGAAAGGGACGACCGAGGAAGAGATGGCTTGATGGCATCACTAACTCGATGGACGTGAGTCTGAGTGACCTCCCGGAGTTGGTGGTGGACAGGGATGCCTGGCGTGCTGCGATTCATGGGATCACAAAGAGTCGGACACGACTGAGCGACTGAACTGAACTGAGCTGAACTGAATGATGGCACCCCAATGTGGAGAATGTAAGGCCGGACCCCGGGGCCATGATGGGCTGCCCCTTCTCTCCCCCACTAGCGGGGGATGTTCCTAACGGAAGGAGCCTCCCAGATCCCGGGGACCAATGACAGCACATTTCACCAGCTAAAGCCGCCCCATCCCCAGCCTCGTAGAAGGACCTATCAGCCCACGACGCCTTGGCCTGGCGACCTATCCGAACCTCCATCCTTTAACCTGACCATCCCTCACAAGGAACACATATAAGCCACCTCCGACACAGTCCGGGCGCGGACTTCCTCAACCTGCCTCGTTCAGGTCCAGGAACCCTGCCCGGGAGGGCTTCGCCATTAAAGCCTGTTATACACTCTTTTCGGTGTCCTGGTCGTCTTTTACCTAACATTTGGCGCCCAACGTGGGGCTCGAGGTGAGGGCCCATCCCGCGAGCGGGATTTGCGGCCCCCCTCGGGTCTGGCCCGCGCCGGACCGGGTCACCCCGTCAGCCCTCCGGGACCATTCAACCGTCTGGTAGGATACGGGGGAAGGTCCGTCGGTCGGGCTCTGGGGGGCATTGCTCCCATGGCGAATATGCCTAGGGTGTCTCGGTCCCTTTAAATCGCGGCCGCGTCCGGACCCCTCCTCCGCAGGCCAGGCCTGCTATTCCTCGGGCGCCGGTCAACTCGGAGACGTCCGTCTTGGCTGAGTGGCCCTTTCCCACCTCACTGGGTTGACGGCCAGTTCAGGGACGCCTGACCGGACCACTTCCAGCCCCGCTAACGATTGGTCCAGGACCTTCGTTTCATATTCGCCATGGGGGCGGCTGCCTCCAAGGCCGACCAGCCCTGATCTACACCGCTAGAATGTTTACTCGCCAACCTCAGAACTCTACATATCTCTGGAGAAATTCGCTCCAAACGCTTAACCTTCCTTTACTCTGAGGCATGGCCCCAATATTCTTTAGATAACGGCTCACAATGGCCGCCAGCTGGAACTTTCAATTTTAACATCCTCCGTGACTTAGATAATTACTGCCAGAAGACGGGAAAATGATCTGAGGTACCCTACATACAGACTTTCTGGCTGTTGCCCTCCCGTCCCACCCTATCTACCCACTGTTCCCCTTCTGAAATTCTTCTAACTATCGCCCTTGCCAATTTCTTCCATGTCTTCCCTTCCCCCACCGCCCTCACAGCCCAGCCCTCCTGTGACTAGCCTCTGGCAGCTCCTTTGGCTCCGCCTCAATATCCACCCCTTCCTCCGTGCCCACCCCTTTCTAACTCACCAGTCAGCTCACACACAAGGTCCCAGACCGCTCCCAGTCTACCCCAGCTCCCCTGCTTCCTCTCCGCCAGGTGGCTGGCCCAGAGGGTCTCACCCATGTCCACGTACCCTTTTCACTCCAAGACCTTGCCCATATCGAACAGCGGCTAGGCTCCTACTCGGCCAACCCCTCCAACTACATCAAAAACTTTACCCAGCTGTCTCGGTTTTACGCCCTCACCTGGCAGGATGTATTTGTCATCCTGGGGTCCACTACTAGCTTAGAGAAAAGAAAGGCCATTTGGGCCGCAGCAAGAGTGGAAGCAGACCAGAGACATCTAGCCAATCCAGCAGACCCAGCCCGGCCACCCGGAGCGGCTGCTACTCCAGATGTAGACCCAGGCTGGGACTATCAGGAGGGACAGAGAGGCAGAGCCAACATTTGATACATGGTAGAATGCCTATTGGAGGAAATAGAACCACCCCCCTCAAGGTGGTAAACCAACTTAAGCTAGATGAGATAACCCAGGGCCCCGATGAAAACCCAGCAGCCTTTCTTAACAGACTGACAGAGGCTCTCACCACCTATACCCGGATTGCCCCAGATTCTCTGGCAGGGGTCACCACCCTAGCCAACCATTGTATATCCCAATCAGCATCAGACATCAGAAAAAAACTCCTCAAGGCTGAGGATGGGCCTCAGACCCCCCTCTGAGACCTGGTAAAAATGGCCTTTAAGGTTCACAACGCCCAGGAAGAAGCCGCTGAAGCCAGCCGCAAGGCAAGGCTTGAACAAAAAGCCCAACTCCAGGCTAACTGCCTTGAAAGACACACCCAGGCACTGGTAGCAGCCCTGTGGCCGGCCACGAGACAGAAGGTAGGTCCCCAGAAGCCGCCGCTGGGAGCCTGCTTCAAATGCAGTCATGAGGGCCACTGGGCCCGCCAATGCCCAAACCCCCAGCCCCTGACAAAGCCATGCCCTCATTGCAGACAACTGGGACATCAGGCGAGTGATTGTCCCCTGGTGACTCAGGCCCCGGTCCTACTGGGCCAAGATCTGGGCTCCCAAAAGGACATTTCCTTCTCGCACCCCACCTTGGAACTTCTCTCCTTTGATGAAGATTGATGACGCCCAGACTCAGGGACCCCCATAACCCAAGCCGAGCCCAGGTAATGCTTCAAGTGGCGGGTAAGTCTATCAATTTCTTGATAGATATGGGGCCTACTTACTCGGTTCTTCCCTCCTTTGGGGGCACCTTACATCCTTCCCAGGTCTCGGTGGTGGGTATAGATAGCACATCTTCACAACCCTTACAGACTGGGTGGGCCACAGACCTGTCAGCTTGACCGCTTCCTGTTCACACACTCTTTTCTAATAATCCCTTCATGCTCCACTCCCCTGCTGGGGCGGGACATTTTAGCTAAGCTTAGGGCCACGATTCACCTACCTCTCTCATTTTCCCAATCTCTCACCTTGCCCTTACCTTTGCTCCCCTGAGCTCCAGTTGTCAACTCTACCATCTGGGACACTGAAATCCCTCTGGTAGCAACCCATCACACCCCCATCCTGATTAGACTGCGTGATCCTTCCCACTTCCGAAGCCGCCCTCAGTTCCCCATCTCTCAGACTCACCTACGCGGTCTTAAACCAATCACAGACCGTCTCTTAGGCCAGGGCCTCCTAGTCCCAATGGCCTCGCCCTGCAATACCCTCATTCTCCCGGTACGGAAAGCTTCTGGCGGCTACCAACTGGTCCAGGACCTTTGACTGATAAACGAGGCCATAATCCCTGCCCATCTGATTGTCCCCAATCCTTATACCTTGCTTTCTGACATCCCTAGCAGTATGACTCACTTTACTGTCATAGACCTCAAAGATGCCTTTTTCACTATTCCCTTACACCCAGACTGCCAATTCCTCTTTGCTTTTACATGGACCGATGCAGAAACCCGACAGTCCTCCCAGCTAACGTGGACAGTCCTCCCCCAAGGGTTTCGAGATAGCCCCCATTTTTTTTTTTTTTTTGGCCAGGATCTGGCTATGTGCCCTTTGGCCCCTAGTGTCCTCTTACAGTATGTGGATGACCTTCTGCTCTGCAGCCCCTCACAAGCTCTCTCTCAGACACATACCACTATTCTCCTTAACTTCCTTAGCTCTAAAGGATACCGAACATCTCAACAAAAGGCCCAACTCACCCAGACCTCTGTGACTTACCTAGGTCTAAAGATTACCCCAACAACCAAGGCTGTAACTACTGACAGACTCAGCCTTCTCTGAGACCTCTGCCCCTCTTCCACCGGAGAACAAATCTTGTCCTTTTTGGGGTTAACAGGATTCTTCCAGCACTGGGTCCCCAACTATGCTTCACTGGCTAAACCCCTCTCTACATAGCCACAAAAGACACCCCTACTGGACCACTCTCTTCAGAAACAGAAGTCCAAAAGGCTTTCTACAACCTCCGCTCAGCTTTGCTGTCCTCTTCCCCGCTCTTCCTGCCCAATCCCAACCTCCCCTATCACTGTACACTGATGAAAAAGGGGACATAGCCTTTCGAGCCCTCATACAGCCTGTGGGCCCTAAAATGCTGCCAGTGGCATTTATCTCCAAACAGTTAGGCCCCACCGCCCGGGGATGGTTCCCCTGCCTACATGCCCTGGCAGCAGCAGCTTCTCTATACGCAGATGCAAAAAAAAAAAAAAGCTAATTCTAGATTAACCCCTAACTGTATTCTCACCACACTGCCTGGCCGACCTCCTGGCTTCCAAATTCCTGTCAGACCTTAGCGACTCTCAGCTCCAGCAATTCACCATTACTAAGACACCCCTGCCTCCCGCCCGTGAGTGACACGCCCTGTCCAATGCTTGTCTGGCCTCATCCGCTGTGGCTGTTGCCGATCACAACTTTGGCTATACTCTTTGCCATTGGACTGGGTGTCACGCCCCCCCCCCAGGACTGGCCGCCCACACTCCGACTTTCACTGGCCCTTACTTACCTTATCATCTATTCACTACTCCTGGGGTGCTATTTCTTTGGAATGGCCTGACCTGGCCATATGTCTCTAGCCTGCCTTGAAGACTTTATCTTCTACAAGACCTCTGGCTGACTACCCCGATTATTGACTGTGACTCTTTCATCCAGGCAATTTCTGATCTGCACTTACAGGAGACCTTCCTCCTTTTCACAAAAGCTCAAATTGATTTTTTCTCCTTTATCACTCTCCTCCTAATATCATAGCTAAACATGCTCTTGTCACTATTCCTCCTGGCTGTGATAACATGGGTGGGACAACCTATGCCCTGCCCCCGGGGCTACACCAAACGAGACCACAAAAAAAACTGGGTTCACAGCATACACTTATGTCCACCGAGACTGTTATGTCTCACCTGCCCAGCCATGCTCCCATGAGGGTAAATGGTATTGGATGGCCAAGAGCCTTGGGACTGCCAAATCGAACTCAGCCTCTAATTGCTATAAAGCGAGAGACAAAGACCTCTGTTTCACCATACAAACCCACTACGAAATGACAGATGGAAAGGAAGCCCAGATCAGAGACAAAAACAAATCCAACATAAGCTCCAACAGGACTTAATAAAGTTGACAACTAAAGCCTATAATCCGCACCATGAGCCCAATAAAGTCCTACCCTGAGTTGTACATACAACAAGGTGAAAAATGCAGAGTCAACTCAACATTCCATCAGTATTAACTTTTATTGATATCAGGTTCCTTCCTGCAAGAGTCTTATTTTTTGTACATTATCTTCTGGCCCGGAGGCCTGTTGATATTTTATGACCCCTTTTTGATAAAGGTTGGTCAGCCAGAACAATAATTTTCCCTTAAAGTGTTTCTTCTTAAATTCCTAGCCTGCATCACCCTTAAAGTACAGAGTTACATTTTTATGGAGCGAAGATTCAGTTGGTTACAGCAAAGGAAGAACTTATTAACTCAAGGTCTAATGTTGCTAATGCTAAAGCTACTGCTTGTTTTTTCTACATCCTGACTATATGCACTCCCAGGAACACAATGGATAAGGGATGTGAGAACTTGGCAGCAAGCATTGGCTCAACAATGTTGCAAGAGTCTGGATAAACCTGCCAAGTAAGCTAGAATACTAACAGGGGGTTTGAAACACTCTTTTCATGCCCAGGAGATTTATCAACTAGAGCCCTAAGTTAACTCTTTTCAGAGAAAGGTGGTCGGGAACAGCCCCCTTTTAATGTCAGAAGAGTTGGTGAAAAGCATAAAATAGTAAGACAGACAGATTCTTGTTTTGGGGTAGATGCTCGAGCAGGTCCAGGGGGTCCGTCGAGTCCTGAGGCCTTGCTTATCAGGACTCTTCCTGCATGATCTTGTCATGAGTGGGATCTCCCGTGCTGGCTCCCAGCATCTCCTCCTTTTTTATTTTTTAAGACAGCCAGAGGTAATTCAGTCAGGAGCTTCTGAGTGCTCTGTCAAAGAGTTCTAACAATACAAGGAAGGATAATTATGAAAAGCAGAATTAGAGCGGCCACAGCAGCATAGCTAAAAATAGTAGACAGAATGTTTTTTCCTAAAATAAAGTTAGGAACGTATGGAAAAAATCACTTGCTACTCCTGCGGCAGCAAAACCTAATCGGGAGTGTTCCATGGGCTCTGTCTTCCCTTGAGACCCTGATCGTTCCTCGCCCAACGGATCCCCCCAAAATAGATAGAGGCCCAAAATCTCACTCAAAATGCCACTGAAGTAACCTGGCCAATGGGGCCCTTGACCACCGAGGTACTGTACCTCCCAGCCAATGCCCCTTGTGTCCTGGCCAATGACACCTCATTAACTACAGTGGCCTGTGACGGCGTGAGACGAGACCCACTGTCCCCAAACCCTCTGGTATGCGGAAAGCCCGGGATATTCTTTCTTTGCAATCAAACCACCTTATTACAATGCTTCCCGCCCAACTGGACTCAGCCTTACACCCCAATCTTCCTTACTCTCTACCTGACCATTCTGACGCCCCAGGCAATGGAGGACCAAACCCAGTCAACCTGCCGCTGGAGGGCACTAGCTGCAGCCCCCCTGCTTCTCAGGGGAGGTTTATTCATGGCCTTAGGACTGGAGGCAGGAGGATTGGGATCAGCCACACACTTTTACTATAAGCTGTCCGCAGCCCTCAATCGAGACCTAGACAAGGTGGCAGACTCCCTAATGGCATTACAGACCCAGATAGCCTCTCTGGCAGCAGTGGCTCTCCAAAATCGAAGGGCCCTAGACCTGCTAACGGCTGAAAAAGGGGGAACCTGTCAGTTCCTAAGGGAAGGCTGTTGTTTTTGTTGTTGTGTTTCTTTTGTCAATGCCTCGGAAATAGTCCAAAATAAGGTCTGTGAGCTGAGGGAAAGCATCAGTCTTAGGCAGGCCAAGTCAGGTGGTTTTGCTTTCTCGGGATGGTGGAAGTTGTCTTGGGCAAATTGGCTTCTTCCACTTCTCAGACCCCTCACAGCCTTGTTTCTCATCCTGTCAATAGGACCTTGTGTTTTTCAGATCATCCTCCGGAGGGTCAGGGAGCTAACCCACACGGCTACTGGACAGATGTTGATGGTGGCTGCATACTCCAACTCCCGTCCAGAGACCCTGAGGCCCCCTAAAGGTCACCGGGATCCGGCCACGATCCAGCCCCAGTGATGCCCCAGTTCAGTAGGAAGTAGCCAGAAGCAATAACGGCACCCCTTATCCTATCTAAAGGGTCAGAATGTAAGGCCAGAACCCGGGGCCATGATGAGCCACCCCTTCTCTCCCCCAATGGCAGGGGAAGTCCCTAACAGAAGGAGCCTCCCAGATCCCGGGGACCAATGACAGCACACTTCACCAGCTAAAGCCGCCCCACCCCAGCCACGTAGAAGGACCTATCAGCCTGCAACGCCTCAGCCTGGTGACCTATCCGAACCCCGGTCCATTAACCTGACCATCCTTCACAACGAACACACATAAGCCACCTCCAACATGGTCTGGGCACGGACTTCCTCGACCTGCCTCGTTCAGGTTGGGGAAACCCGCCCGGGAGCGCTTCCCCATTAAAGTCTGTTAGACACCCTTTTCAGTGTCCCGGTCGTCTTTTACCTAACAGAGAGCATCTCCAAGACCACCCCAGGTTCAATGACGTGTGGGGGCTCACAGGATTCAGCACATAGCTGTACTCTTGGCTGTAACTTATTATAGCTGGAGGATACAAGCCAGACAGCAAAGGGGAAAGGCACGGGGGGGTGATCGTTGGAGGAGACCAGGTCCAGGCTTCCAAGAATCATCTCCTAGTGGAGTCACGTAGGATGCACTTGGTATTTCTCCAGTGACACATAGTGAGAGCACATGTGAAATGTTGTCCATCGGGGAAGCTCGTTAGAGACGTGCAGTTTTTATTGAGGGCTGGTCACAGAGGCACTTCCTGCTCAATGCATACCAAAATTCCAGCCTCTTACAAGGCAACAGGTGTTCAACATGAACCCCATTTCGTGTATGAATAGTTCAGGTGCAGACAGTCATTCTTATCAATTCTGGGAATGGTAGGAGCAATGTGCAAATCCGACTTCCCAGACACCAGCCCTGGGTCTAAGCTTCTAAGCAGGCTTCTCTAAGGATGGCGTCTCTGGCCTGCTACGTCTGGTTTGCACAGCCTGCTTATCCCTTGCTCCTTAGGAAAAGAGTAAGAAATCACTGGCATCGATATGCGTTTGGAAAATGCCCAAACTGTCTGAGCATGTGGATAAGGGACCCAGTGTTTTCCACAAATGTTCCAATGCCTGGGTCCCTGTGCACCAAGTGTGGCACTTCTTTTCATCTGTTTCAATAATTGGATTTAAGCAGCAATTAGGCACCATGTCCAGAGAAAGCAATGGCACCCCACTCCAGTACTCTTGCCTGGAAAATCCTGTGGACGGAGGAGACCGGTAGGCTGCAGTCCATGGGGTCGTGAAAAGGCGAACACTACTGAGTGACTTCACTTTCACTTTTCACTTTCATGCATTGGAGAAGGAAATGGCAACCCACTACAGTGTTCTTGCCTGGAGAATCCCAGGGACAGGGAAGCCTGGTGGGCTGCTGTCTATGGGGTCACACAGAGTCGGACATGACTGAAGTGACTTAGCAGCAGTAGGCACCATGTCAGCCAAGAACTTCTTGGCGGGGTGGCAGCTCTTTTAAGGGCCTGGGGACTGGAAAGTCACCTCTGGAAGGGGGTTCCGTTAACTACTGTCTTGATGGTTAACTTGCTTCCAGCCTATTCAAGGCTTCCAGAACATTGCCAAGAGAAGGTCATTCTTGTACTCTCCAAGGTTTCAGGATGCTTATATTGGAAACTGAGTAGAACCTAGGCCCCAAGAAGTCCAGCTTTGGAGCTGTTGTCACATTAAAAGAAACAGTTCAGTAAGGAAAATGCAGTTAAAATGAACTCTGATCTTTATTTGCATTTTTCAAAGAACATTAAAGCCCACAGATTTGTTACTTACAGTGATACATCTTAAAATATATTTCTGCTCATATTTTTAAAACATTTTATTTTATAATTTTTTAATTAAAAAAATTTTTTGGTGCTGAAATCTGAGATAAATGTTTTGTTTTAGAACAGTTTTCAATTTCCAAAAAGTTTGCACCAATAATACTGAGATTATATATGTGTGCATGGCAGTGTGCATGCTCTGTCTTGCCTGACTCTTTGGGACCCCATGGACTGTAGCCCACCAGGCTCCTACGTCCATGGGATTCTCCAAGCAAGAGCGCTGGAGTGGGTTGCCTTGCCCTCATCCAGGGGATCTTCCCGACCCAGAGATTGAATCCAGATCTCCTGCGTTACAGGTGGCTTCTTTACCACCGAGCCACCGGGGAAGCCCCAGATTACTGTATATTCCTCACCCGATCTCTCCTATTATTAACATCTTATATCACAATAGATTTGTCATACCTAAACAATGAACTAAAAAGGAACCAATGTTGATACATTAGCAACTGAAGTCCATATTTAATCCAGATTTCCATAATTTTTTACCTAATTCTTTTTTGTTTCAGGTTTCTAGTGAGGAAAACCTATTTAGTCAACATGTGTCCTTAGGGTTCTCTTGGCTCTACTTTCCTTGTTTTTGATCACCTTAACAGTTTTGAGGAGGAAACTGCCCTTTGGTTAGGGGTTGTCTGATGTTTTTCTCATGATAAGGCTGGGTTTTGCGTTTAGGGGGAGGAAGACCACAAAGGTCAAGTGCAGGTCTCATCACATCATAAGAAACCTTGCTCATCTGGCTGAGGTTGTGTTTGTTGTAAAGCCACCACCCCCCCCTTGTCTGTACTGTTCTCCTTGGATAGAAGTCACTATGCACTGCCCACACCTCAAGAGTGGAGGGTTATGCTCCACTCTCTTGAGGGCAAAATATCTATATAAATTATGTAGAATTCTCCTCAGGAAACCTCTCTATTTACTTGCATCTATTTAGTTATTCAATCTTCTACTTGTGTTGGCACTGACTCGTATTTTGGGAAACTATCTCTTATTCATCTGGCATGGGTTCTCATATCTCTTTCTACTCTTCCTTACAAATAACTTGTGCTATTATTTTCATTT
>SJXQ01012254.1:0-10074 GCA_006408695.1 Aepyceros melampus
TTACCTGCAAAAAGAGATCACAGGATTAACACAAATTGGTTTTATTGAATCCTTTTGTAGACTGTTTTCTGATATCTTTCTATCAGTTCTTGAAAACATTTTGCATTTCTACAAATTTGCAGTACACATCAGAGACAATGCCACTGATATAGTTGCATAAATCAATATAAAGGGAATAATTCTGACATAAAGAATATAAGAAACAAAAGTTCCTGATATTTACATTGATGAGTTTTAACAATTGTATTAAAAATAGTACCATAACTTTAAATGGAGTACTATAAAAACTCTGATTTTGCAAAGATTTTGAATATATGAACATGCAACATGGTACAATATCCTCTCTTAATGATTTTAACATTAGGCCAGAAGCACCAGACCAAAAAAAGACCAGAATTTGAAATCGTCTGACAGTTCAAAACTATTCCAACTTCAAATTGCTAAGTGTTTTAGATGAAAAATAAACTATCATATCCTAAAGAACGAATAATCACTGAAAGCAAATTCAATATTCACTGTGAAAGTTAAAGTGTTAGTCTCTCAGTCATGTTCGACTCTGCCACCCCATGGACTGTAATCCATCACACTCCTCTGCCCATGGGATTCTCCAGGGAAAAATATTGGGGTAGTTAGCCATTCCCTTCTCCAGGGGCTCTTCTGACCCAGGGACTGAACCTAGGTCTCCTGCATTGCAGGCAGATTATTTACCATCTGAGCCACCTATATCACTATGGCCTGGGAGAAAATCTCTGGGACCAGAACTCAGATTATCTATGGCTGTTTTCAGCAACTTCATTAACTGACATTGAGGCCTCAGAATATCACCTGAATCTCAGATTCCTTCCTTCTGTCAATTGTAGGTATTCTGCCCACTTACAACACATGGGTAAAATTAAAAAGAACAATAATATAGGTATGAATGGGTTTAAAGATGCTAACACCAGAAACAATGAAGACAGTGAGCCTGCTTTGCCTTGGCCTCAGCCACTGACATGGATCTCACTTTGTACCACTTTATCCCTCAGCCTCTGGACTCCACACATCTGCCACCGTTCTCTCAGTTACTCCTCATCCCAGACTTAGGTCATTCCCAGCGGTCTCTTTCCCCATGACGTTCTTTCACCTGTAACACACTTCACATCAGTGCCCTACCCACATGCCCCACCCTCTCTGCAAACCTCTATACACTACTGTCCTTCAGATCTTGGCTCAAACACTGTTTCCTCAAGGGAACATTCTTAGACTACCCTTTGAAATTAAATCAAGGTTTCTCATACATTCTTAAGGCATCATTAACCTTCCTTCAGAGCACCTGTCTCCCACAATTAATCAAATAAATAAACAGGTGAATCTACATAGCCTCTTCAAAAGAAGTTATACCATTTGAAGACAAGATATCCTCTCCTAACCAAAACTCCTTTTCTACCCCTGCACCAAAACAAACAAACAAAAACAAAAACATAATTATTTTTCATTTAAAAACATGTTATTCTGAAAGCTCAAACTCATTTCTAAAATTTCTGAATACATGATGAGTAAACAAATAGAAGTAGAATTGATTAATGAAAAGTTGTTTTCAGCTAATAAAATGAAATTTATACTTTGAAAAAACCTTTTTTCTGAGACTTTCATGTGCTTACAAAAACTAGAAAAGACTTACCAAGTACTATGTAGAAAAAGATTTACAATTATATTACAGCATTTTTCACTGGAGCATAAGTTATATTAAACACTGTCCTTGTAGTGCTTGAAAATTATTATCTGGTAGTTTTAAAGACTTCCTTTATAGTCTTTATATTATTGAGATTTTATCCAAAATAATATAAAAACAAATTTTAATGTAACTACTGATTTTAAAATTATAAATTCTGAATTTATGATTTGAATAGTGATAACGTAGTAGTGACTGCAGCCATGAAATGAAAGATACTTACTCCTTGGAAGGAAAATTATGACCAACCTAGATAGCATACTGAAAAGCAGAGACATTACTTTGCCAACAAAGATCCGTTTGCTCAAGGCTATGGTTTTTCCAGTGGTCATGTATGGATATGAGAGTTGGACTGTGAAGAAAGCTGAGCACCGAAGAATTGATGCTTTTGAGCTGTGGTGTTGGAGAAGACTCTTGAGAGTCCCTTGGACTGCAAGGAGATCCAACCAGTCCATTCTAAAGGAGATCAGCCCTGGGATTTCTTTGGAAGGAATGATGCTAAAGCTGAACCTCCAGTACTTTGGCCACGTCATGCGAAGAGCTGACTCATTGGAAAAGACTCTAATGCTGGGAGGGATTGGGGGCAGGAGGACAAGGGGACTACAGAGGATGAGATGGCTGGATGGCATCACTGACTTGATGGACGTGAGTTTGAGTGAGCTCTGGGAGATGGTGATGGACAGGTAGGCCTGGCATGCTGTGATTCATGGGGTCGCAAAGAGTCGGACATGACTGAGCGACTGAACTGAACTGAACTGAATGTAGTAGTTAAATTCCAATGAGGACTTCCCTGGTCACACAGTGGATAAGAATCCACCTGCCAATGCAGGGGACATGGGTGCAATGCCTGGTCTGGGAAGATTCCACATACCACGGAGTAACCAAGCCTATGTGCCACAGCTACTGAAGCCTGCAGGCTTAAGGCATGTGCTCTGAAAGTAAATTAAAAAAAAAATAGTGATTTATCTTGATAGGTACAATTAATTTTATAGGAATTTTATTTTAATGGAATGAAATAGAATTGCATTCAGTGTTGACCTTTTTCTCCTAGAAATTTCTCAGTTCACATAGAAATATTGCAAATGCAGAACCAAGGGCCACACAGAGCTTGGGAGATCTTTATCAGCTGGAATGTGTCAGAAATAAGACATTCATTTTAACAGAGATAAATCAAACTAACTTTAAAGAAGCCTTTTTAGTAAACAGTGCCAGAAATCTTTGAATTCAAGCATCCCCAAGATAACTTTGAGACTGCACATTCTAAAAGGCAGTGTTTTTTTACATTCCAAGGAAGTAGTTATTTCATCTGATTTCATGACCATGTTCTAATTACTGTACTGATGTCTCCAGGAAGCCATTATCCCAAGTTATAGCTCCCTAAGCAGTCATACCAAGCATCTTAATGACGCTTCATTATCCAAGGAGATGCTGCTGCTGTTGCTGCTGTTGCTGCTGCTGCTAAGTCGCTTCAGTCGTGTCTGACCCTGTGGACCCCAGAGACGGCAACCCACCAGGCTCCCCCGTCCCTGAGATTCTCCAGGCAAGAACACTGGAGTGGGTTGCCATTTCCTTCTCCAATGCATAAAAGTGAAAAGTGAAAGTGAAGTCACTCAGTCGTGTCCGACTCCTAGTGACCCCATGGACTGCAGCCCACCAGGCTCCTCTGTCCATGGGATTTGCCAGGCAAGAGTACTGGAGTGGGTTGCCATTGCCTTCTCCAATCCAAGGAGCTAAGAAGTAATAATTTTCCTTAGATGGAATTAGTTTTACTTAGAAGTGAGGATTTATTATTTGTTTTTCTCTGTAAAATGATAGTTTGTATAGTCTCAACGTTCAGTGTTTGCCAGCCACAAAGTTTGCAGATTTATCGTTCAATCCTTGTGCTTTGGTTTTATTGTTATTATACAGCTTTTCTGTTTAAGTGAAGGGAAAAATTGTTTTCTTTGTGGAGTTAGGGAATTAAAGTATTAACGTTCCAAGGAAAAGTCTTAACTTCTGATCGATGTTTATAAAACTGATCAATCTTTCTAGCAGAATGCATTGCTGGTAGAAATATAAATTGTTGTAGCTTTCCTGGAATGCAGTAAATAATTAATCTATTAAAATATATGGAATGTTATATCACTTCTGGGGCCTTATCCCATACATAAAAGCACTACAAAAAAAGATCCATATAAAGGGGAGCTTGTAGCAGCTACATGTTTACAGTGGAAAAAAACAAAAAACAAAAAACAAACCTAGAAACAAAAAAAAAATAAATGTCCACAACCAAGTAAATAGTTTGAATAAATGTTAATTCATTGCTTATTATATTATATAGCTATTTTAAAGAGTCAGATGTCCTCAAATTTCAGCAAAATGATGAGCCTGTCAGCAAAAATAAGAAGTGCTAAAAGCAAGAAGAATGCTGAAAACCATGGCAGTGCACACACTTACCAACAGTGCAGCACCCAGGGGAAATATTGGAGCTGGCAATGGCTAGAGGTTTAGGGTTTACCATCCCCACAGAACAGGAGAACAGGCCACAGATCTACATGAGGAAGGGATTGAAACTCAGCACTCTATAGATAGCTGGACCCTGAAAGAGCTGTGGATTCAGTGCAAACTCTCCATTTAATCAGCTCACTCATCCAGGGAAATGACAGAAGAGTTTTGATCGAGGTCTTCAGCACCCTGTCCTTGTCTCTCAATGTGGACAGCAAGTACCTGAGTATCCAACAAAAGGTACTCATCTGAGGAAATTCCATGGGGTTTTTCAGCTTTGTGCATAGACAGTGCAAATAAACTGCTAGAGAGAATGTCTCTCAGAAGTCTTCTAACCAATGACAGCCAACATGTAGGTATATAAACATCTCAGCATTTTCCCTCCTTTGCTAAGGTAACTCAGGTAGCTGCTATGTTATCTCTTGCAGAATTGTTCTCTAGTTACCCACAGTGGTATCTTCTTCCTACATACTAAAAGTGAGGCTAAGATGGTGGAGGAATAGGATGGGGACACGACTTTCTCCCCACAAATTCATCAAAAGAATATTTAAATGCTGAGTAAATTTGACAAAACAGCTTCTGAATGCTGGCAGAGAACATCAGGTGCCCAGAGAAGCAGCCCATTGATTTTGAAAGGAGATAGGAAAAAATATAAAAGACAAAAAAAAAGAGAGACAAAAGAGGTAGGGACAGAGGTCCATCCTGGGAAGGGAGTCTTAAAAAGAGAGAAGTTTCCAAACACCAGAAAACACTCTCACTGCGGAGTCTGTTACGAGCCTTGGAAGCACAGAGAGCAACATAATAGGGAGGAAAAGTAAATTAATTAAAACCCACAGATTCCATGCCCAGCAGTAACTCCCCCAGCAGAGAAGCACGGCAGATGCCTGCACCCGCCACCAGCAAGCGGGGCTGGGCAGGGAGGCGCGGGCTGCATTGCTTAGCATAAGGATCTGGCCTGAATGCCCCGAGCCTAATCTGAGTGAACTAACTTGGACTAGCAAACCAGACTGTGGGATAACTACCACGCTAAAAGCCAGCCTTAACCTAAGACACCACCAGGCCCATGCATAGAGCAAAGGACTGAACAGAGCTAACCAGCAGCAGACCATCCTCCTCAGGTGACAGGCAGCCAGAGCCAGAAGGGGGCAATCACAGCCCCAGAGAGACAATATCTACAAAACTGTAAGCAAGCTTCTTTGCTAATTAAGACTTCTTGGGGTTCTGGATGGTCAACATCCACCTGAGCAGGTGCGCTGGTTGTAAACCCAAAAAACCAAGCAGCAAGGATGGGAGAGGCGATAAGTCACAGCGACCATGCTCGCCAAACACCCCATCATCTGAGGTGCTCGGAAGAACACAAAACACAGGCCCAACTGACTCTGCGCCTCTGAGGACTACCTGAGTGTCTGAACCTGAGTGGTTTAGACCTGGGAGGTGCATGCAGCCCAGGGCCAGCCTCAGACAGTTCCCAGTGGAGCAACCTAGAGCCTGAGCAGAGTGGGCAGTGAAGGTACACACACCGTGAGCGGGGGCAGGCCTAGTGTGCTGAGGCACTGCAAGCACACACCAGTGCTATTTGTTTGCAGCATCCCTCCCTCCCCACAGTGTGACTGAACAAGTGAGCCTAAAAAATTTTCTACCAACACCCCCTTTGTGTCAGGGCAGAAATCAGACACTGAAGAGACCAGCAAACAGAAGCTAAAACAGAGAGAATCACCTTGGAAGTGATAGGTGCAATAGATTAAAACCCTGTCGCTAGTACCGACTACATAGAAAGGGGTCTATGGATCTTGAGAAATATAAGCCAGACCAAGAAACTATCCGAAAATGAACTGACACCACAATACCCACAACACCAGAGAAAGTCCTAGATATATTTTTACTATTTTTACAATTATTCTTTTTTTTAAGTCCTCTATTACTCCTTTAATTTTTACTTTTAAAACCTATTACTTTGCAAAAAAAAAAAAAGACTATTTTTTAAAAACAAACCATACATATATATATAATCAATTTTGTGACTTTTTTTAGCTAGTACCGACTACATAGAAAGGGGTCTATGGATCTTGAGAAATATAAGCCAGACCAAGAAACTATCCGAAAATGAACTGACACCACAATACCCACAACACCAGAGAAAGTCCTAGATATATTTTTACTATTTTTACAATTATTCTTTTTTTTAAGTCCTCTATTACTCCTTTAATTTTTACTTTTAAAACCTATTACTTTGCAAAAAAAAAAAAAGACTATTTTTTAAAAACAAACCATACATATATATATAATCAATTTTGTGACTTTTTTTCCCTCTCTTTCTTTTTCTTTGCTTTTTGTTTTCTCTCTTTCTTTTTCTTCTTCTCTTTAATATTGTATTTTTGAAATTCCAAACTCTACTCTAGATTTTTAACCTCTGCTTTTTGTTATTTGCTATCAGTTTTGTACCTTTAAGAACCCAATTTTAAGTAACCATTTTTATTTGGGAGCCAGATTACTGGCTTGACTGCTCTCTCCCCCTTTGGACTCTCCTTTTTCTCCACCAGGTCACCAGTGTCTCCTCACTAACCCCTCTCTTCTCTACCCAACTCTGTGAATTTCTGTGGGTTGCAAACAGTGGAGAACACTTTTAAGGAACTGATTACTGGCTGGATCTATCTCTCTCCTTTTCATTCCCCTCTTTTAGCCTCCTGGATACCTCTGTCTCCTTTCTCCCTCTTCTCTTCTCTGTATAACTCCATGAACATCTTGGAGCGGTCCAGTTGTGAAGTGCACATAAGAAAATGATTACTGGCTAGCTTGCTCTCTCCCCTTTTGATTCCACCTCATCTCATTCAGGACACCTCTAACTCCCTCCTCCCTCTTCTCTTCTCCATGTAACTCTGTGAACCTCACTGGGTGTCCCTCACTGTGGAGAAACTTTTCATCTTCAATCTAGATGTTTTATCAATGGTGCTGTATAGAAGGAGAAGTTTTGAAACTACTGTAAAAATGAGACAGAAAATCAGAAGCAGGCTTAAGTCCAAACCCTGAGAACACCAAAGAGCTCCTGACTCCAGGGAACATTAATTGACAGGAGTTCAACACCTCCATACCTACACTGAAACCAAGACCACACAAGGGCCACCAAGTTCCAGAGCAAGACATATCATGCAAATTCTCCAGCAGCACAGGAACACAGCCTTGAGCTCCAATATTCAGGCTGCTCAAAGTTACTCCAAAACCATTGACATCTCATAACTCATTACTGGACACTTCATTGCACTCCAGAGAGAAGAAATCCAGCTCCACCCACCAGGAAACCAAAACAAACTTCCCTAACCAAGAAACCTTGACAAGCCACCTGCACAACCCCACACACAGCAAGGAAACTCCACAATAAATAGAAATTCACAAACTGCCAAAATACAGAAAGGACACCCCAAACACAGCAATATAAACAAGATGAAGAGACTGAGGAATACACAGCAGGTAAAGGAACAGGATAAAGGCTCACCAAACCAAACAAAAGAGGAAGAAATAGGGAATCTACCTGAGAAAGAATTCCAAATAATGATAGTGAAAATGATCCAAAATCTTGAAATCAAAATGGAATCACAGATAACTACCCTGGAGACAAGGATTGAGAAGATGCAAGAAAAGTTTAACAAGGACTTAGAAGAAATAAAAAAAGAGTCAATTTATAATGAATAATGTAATAAATGAGATCAAAAATACTCTGGAGGCAACATATAGTAGAATAACAGAGGCAGAAGATAGGGTTAGTGAATTAGAAGATAAGACTAGTGAATTAGAAGATAGAATGGTAGAAATAAATGAATCAGAGAGGAAAAAAGAAAAACGAATTAAAAGAAATGACGACAATCTCAGAGACCTCCAGGACAGTGTTAAACTCTGTCCAACATTCGAATCATAAGAGTCCCAGAAGAAGAAGACAAAAAGAAAGACCATGAGAAAACACTTGAGATAATAGTTGAAAACTTCCCCCAAATGGGGAAGGAAATAATCACCCAAGTCCAAGAAACCCAGAGTGTCCCAAATGGGATAAACCCAAGGTGAAACACCCCAAGACACATATTAATCAAATTAACAAAGATTAAATACAAAGAAGAAATATTAAAAGCAGCAAGGGAAAAACAACAAATAACATAAAGGGGATTCCCAGAAGGATAACAGCTGATCTTTCAATAGAAACTCTTCAAGCCAGGAGGGAATAACAAGATATAATTAAAGTGATGAAAGAAAATAACCTACAGCCCAGATTACTGTACTCAGCATGGATCTCATTCAAATATGAAGGAGAAATCAAAAGCTTTACAGACAAGCAAAAGCTGAGAGAATTCAGCACCAACAAATCAGCTCTCCAACAATTGCTAAAGGATATTCTCTAGACAGGAAACACAAAAAGGGTGTATAAATTCGAACTCAAAACAATAAAGTAAATGGCAATAGGATCATACTTTTCAGTAATTACCTTAAATGTAAATGGGTTGAATGCCCCAACCAAAAGACAAAGACTGGCTGAATGGATACAAAAATAAGACCCCTACATATGTTGTCTACAACAGACCCATGTCAAAACAGGGGACACATACAGACTAAAAGTGAAGGGCTGGAAAATGATATTCCATGCAAATCGAGATGAAAAGAAAGCAGGAGTAGCAATACTCATATCAGATAAAATAGACTTAAAAACAAAGGCTGTGAAAAGAGACAAAAAAGGCCACTACATTATGATCCAAGGATCAATCCAAGAAGAAGATATAACAATTATAAATACACGTGCACCCAACATAGGAGCACCACAATATGTAAGACAAATGCTAAAAAGTATGAAAGGGGAAATTAACAATACACAATAATAGTGGGAGACTTTAACACCCCACTCACACCTATGGATAGATCAACTAAATAGAAAATTAACAACAAAACACAAACTTTAAATGATACAATAGACCAGTTACACCTAATTGATATCTATAGGACATTTCACCCCAAAGCAATGAATTTCACCTTTTTCTCAAGAGCACACGGAATCTTCTCCAGGATAGAGCACATCCTGGGCCATACATCTAGCCTTGGAAAAGTAAAAAAATTGAAATCATTCCAAACATTTTTCTGATCACAATGCAGTAAGATTAGATGTCAATTACAGGAGAAAGACTATTAAAAACTCCAACATATGGAGGCTGAACAACACGCTGCTGAATAACCAACAAATCCCAGAAGAAATCAAAAAAGAAAATATGCATAGAGACAAAAATTGAAATCATTCCAAACATTTTTCTGATCACAATGCAGTAAGATTAGATGTCAATTACAGGAGAAAGACTATTAAAAACTCCAACATATGGAGGCTGAACAACACGCTGCTGAATAACCAACAAATCCCAGAAGAAATCAAAAAAGAAAATATGCATAGAGACGAATGAAAATGAAAACACAACAACCCAAAACCTGTGGGAAACTGTAAAAGTGCTGCTAAAGGGAAAGTTCATAGCAATACAGGCATACCTCAAGAAAAAAGTCAAATAACCTAACCCTACACCTAAAGCAACTAGAAAAGGAAAACATGAAGAACCCCAGTGTTAGTAAAAGGAAAGAAATCTTAAAAATTAAGGCATATATAAATGCAAAAGAAACAAAAGAGACCATAGCAAAAATCAACAAAACCAAAAGCTGGTTCTTTTAAAGGATAAATAATTTTGACAAACCATTAGCCAGACTCATCAAGAAACAAAGGGAGAAGACTCAAACCTATAAAATTAGAAATGAAAATGGAAAGATCACAACAGACAACACAGATATGCAAAGGATCATAAGAGACTACTATCAGCAATTATATGCCAATAAAATGGACAATGTGGAAGAAATGGACAAATTCT
>SJXQ01012255.1:3977-24305 GCA_006408695.1 Aepyceros melampus
AATATATATAAAGATGTATATATAAATTTATGTATATATTTAATACTTTATATATATTTAAATATATATATATGTATATTATATATATATATAAAGATATATACTTAATATATTAAGTCACTACAATACCAAATAAAATGCAAATAAAATATTCCAGGAAGTGAATCAAAGTAATACAAAAATTCATACAGACATATAACATGTCAGAATAGCCATGAAAGAGTAGCATCATCAAGATGGTGTTGTGGATCATTCGTGACATCAGCCCCCTCCATGAGAAGACTAATTAGCAGCTATCCACAGACAAAACATCCCTGTGAACATGCCAGAAGTGGGGGATGACCCTGAAGCACCCAACTGGACCACAGAAAAGGACTGCATCAGAAGAGTAAGAGGAGGGGCTTCACTCTGACCATATCTTCCCTCCCCCAGGCTAGCACAGACGTGAATCTCTAGCTCTTCTCTGCGTCTAAACTTTCTCTAGTAGTGAAGAAGAGCCCAAGGTGAACATCCAGCTCTCCCATCATTGAGGGAGGATTCTCAGGAGGCCCAGTTGGGTCCTGCCTAGTGGAGCTCATTAAGGGAATCCTTAGGCCTAGACCACTGTTGGACAGGAGCTTACAGCAACCATCACTCAGATCATGGCTGATCACTTTCTTGGTTATAGGAGTGACCAAGCAGTGTTCCCAGCTTCAGTAAGATGCCTGGTAACAAAGAAGCACATACTTTGTCTTGCCTGGGCAGGGAAACAAATTCACAACTACCACCACCTCCAACTGCTGAGCATAGCCTCCAGATTCACCCAGCAGGAAGCAATGTCAGAAAACGCAGGCAGCTGTAGAGCCAGTGCTATAGCCTCACAGGGACAGGAAGCCAAGGCAGTAAATCTTCTCAACTGTTGAGCATAGCCTGTGCTTCTGCCCAACCAGAGAGACTGCACAGTGATCCTGGGCAGCCTTGGAGCCCAGCCTATGCCTGATTCCCATTGTGGAATGCAGAATGCAACCTCATCCAGAGAGAAAGCATAGCCACACAACCCAGCTGTGGAGTGTATCCTGTAGCCTCAGCTGACCAGGAAACACAGACAGTGCCACTGCCCAACCACAGAACAGTCTCCAGTCCCACTCAACTAGAGGATACAGATGGAGGCAACGCCTAACCAGAAAGGCTGGCCAGTGACCTCACTCAACAGCAGTGCACCGGCAGCAACTTAAATGATCATGAAGCCAGTAGTCCTGCCCAGCTTCAAGGCAAAACCTGGTCTGATCTCCAAGCAAAACCTACATCCCTGCCTGAATAGTTACATACATTAAGAAAAAAGGAAGAACTCAAATACACAAACTAACTTTACCCATCAAAATAGACCATTTCCTAACTCCATAAACAAAAATACACAGAATGGATTAAAGACTTAAATATAAGGTCAGAAACTATAAATCTCTTAGAGGAAAACATAGGCAGTACACTCTGACATAAACCATAGCAAGATCCTCTTTGACCTACCTCCTAGAGTAATACAACCATCAGAATGGGAAAAATTAATTGCAAATGAAGCAACTGACAAAGGATTAATCTCTAAAATATACAAGCAGTGCATACAGCTCAATATCAGAACAACAAACAGTCCAATCTAAAAATGGGCAGAAGATCTAAACAGACATTTCTCCAAAGAAGATACAGAGATGGCCGATAAATTCATCAAAAGATTATCAAAATCACTATTGTCAGAGAAATGCAAATCAAAACTACAATGAGGTATCATCCCATACCAAAACAAAACTATAAACAATAAACACTGGAGAGGATGTGGAGACAAGGGAATGCTCCCGCACTATTGGTGGGAATGTAAATTGATACAGCCACTAAGGAGAATAGTATGAAGATTCCTTGACTCAGAAGGAAAAAAATCTACCATGAAAAAAGGGAAGATATAAGTCGCTCAGTTGTATCCAACTCTTTGAGACCCTATGGACTATGGACTCTGTTCATGGAATTATCCAGGCAAGAATACTGGAGTCGGTAGCCATTCCTTTCTCTAGGACATCTTCCTGACTCAGGGATCGAAGATGTCTCCTGCAATGCAGGCAGATTCTTTACTGTTTGAGCCACCAGGGAAATCCCACTACCAGGCAAATACTCTGAGAAAACCACAATTCTAAAAGACACATGTAACCAATGCTCATTGCAGCACTGTTTGCAATAATGAGCACCCAGAAGCAACCCAGATGTCCATTGACAGATGAATGGATAGAGAAGATATGGTACATATATACAATGGAATATTACTCAGTGATCAAAGGAATAATTTTGAGTCAGTTCTAATGAGGTAGATGAATATAGAGCCTATTATACAGAGTGAAGTAAGTTAGAAAAAGAAAAACAAGCATTGCTTATTCATGCATATATATGGAATCTAGAAAAATGGTACTGATGAACCTATTTGCAGGATGGAATGGAGACACAGATGTAGAGAATGGATGTGTGGACATAGTGGGAGAAGGAGATGGTAGGATGAATTGAGAAAGCAGCACTGAAGTATCTATTTCTTAGTGTGTAAAATAAATAATTACTGGAAAGATGGTATATAACACAGGGAGCCCAGGTTGCTGTCTTATGACGACCTGGAGGGATGGGATGGGAGGCAGGTGGGGGGCTCAAAAAGGAGGTGATAGATACATTTATATATATAATTATGACTCATTTGAATTGTTGTACACCAGAAACCAGTAAACTGTAAAACAATATCCTCTAATAAAAATAAATTAAAAAAAGATTTTTAAAGAAACTAAAAATGAACCAAGATCGAACTAAGCCTAAAGTTAGCAGAAGGTAAGAAATAATGACTAAAGCAGAAGTAAATAAAATTGAGACTAGAAAAACAATAAAAAGATCAACAAAACTAAAAAACTGTTCTTTGAGAAGATAAAATTAGCACACCTTTAGCTAGTCAGAAAAAAAGTGAACCTGAATAAAACTATAAATAAAAGAGAACACATTACAATTTATACAAACAAACTTAAAGGATCATTAGAGGCTGCCATGAATAATGATACGACAACAAAATGGACAACCTAAAATAAACTGACAAATTTCTAGAAACACATAGCCTACCTAGACTGAATCTTGAAGAAACAGAAAATCTGAACATATCAATAATGAGTAAGGAGACTTAACCAGTAATCTAAACCATCTGAAAAGTCCAGGACTAAGTGGTCTCACTGGAGAATTCTACTACGTTTTTAAAGAAGAATTAATGTCAATCTTTCTCAAATTCTTCAAAAATTTGAGGAGAGGGAACACATTTAAACTAACTTTAAGAAGCCAGTGTTACTTTGATACCAAAACCAAATAAGTATACTACAAGAAAAGAAAAACACAGGCCAATATCCATCATGAATACACACATCAAAATTCTCAACCAAAGACTAGCAGTTGAAATCAATAATAGATTAAAATGATCATATACCATGATCATGAGGGATTTAGCCCTAGGATGCAGGGATGGTTCAACAGAGCCAAATCAGTAAGTATAGTACATCATATTATAGAATGAAAAATAAATCCTATGATCAACTCAATAAATGCAGAAAAACATTCTGATAAAATTCAAACGTGTTATCATGATAAAAAATATAAAGGCATATAATAAATATGCAACAAACTCAAACAGCTAATATTCTACACTAAGGCAAAAAAGTTGAAAGTTTTACCTCTAAGTTTGGAAATAGTACAATAGTTCCCCATCTTAGAACTCCTATTCAACAGGTACTGGATATTCTAACCAGAGTAATCAGGTAAGAAAAAGAAATGGCATCAAATCAGAAAGGAAGTAAAATTATACCTGTTTGCAGATGATATGATTGTATATATAGAACACATAATATTATATATTTTATAATATATAATATACATATGTATATAAAACTGTAAAAAACTCCACCAAAGAAAAACCTGTTGAAACTAGTAAATGAACTCAGTAAAGTTTCAGAATATAAAGTCAACACATAAAAATCACTTGTATTTCTATGCACTATTAACAGATTATCTGAAAAAAATAAGGAGAATAATTCCATTTGCAACAGCATCAAAAACAATAAAATATCTAGGAGTGAATATAACCAAGGAGGTTAAAGTTCTTATACTAAAACTAGAAGGCAGTGATGAAAGAAACTGAAGAAAATACAAACAAATGGAAAGATATCCCATGTTCATGGATCAGAAAAATCAATATTGTTACAAAGTTCAGACTACCCAAATCTACCTGTGGATATAATGTAATCTCTATCAGATTTCACTGTCCTGTTTCACAGAAATAGGAAAAATAATCCTAAAATTTGCACTGAACCACAAAACCCTCAAGCAGTGTGTATGTTTTTATATTAGCATCATGTTACTTTGATATTTATTATATCTTTGTGGCATAATTTTTTATTGTGGTTAAGACAGTGGTTTTATTTGTTTTTGTATGTATATTTTCTTTTTATTACACTGAATGTATAGATTAAATAAAGGTTTACTTATTGAAAAAAATTTAATTATAGTTGATTTATAATATTGTGTTAGTTTCAGGTATAAATCTACAAATGGAACATGTATATTTTTCTTCTGCTTTATGGAGTATGTGAATTTTTAATTTTTATGGAACCATTTTAGTTTTTTACTTTTATACATTATGGGTTTTTTAAATCAATTGATTGCATATTTCAAAATGTATTAGCCTATAATGTTGTCTAATTCAGTTTTTTAGAGAAATGCATGTAACAGGGGACTGTCACTATTCTTAGTAACTGGCTTTCTGTGTAATGCAAGACTGTAATACAGTGTAACAAATCATTTTTATTTGGGGAATTTACTTTGGTATCTTCCTTATTATTTAATACTATTCTATGTTAACTGCTAGGGCTTCCCTTGTAGCTCAATTGGAAAAGAATCTGCCTGCAGTGCAGGAGACCCAGGTTCTATCCCCGGGTTGGGAAGATCCTCTGGAGAAGGAAATGGCAACCCACTCCAGTATCCTGGCCTGGAAAATCTCATGGATACAGGAGCTTGGTGCCCTGCAGTCCATGGGGTCGCAAAGAGTCGGGCACTACTGAGCAACTAACACTTAACACTTCAGGTGTATAGTAGAAAGTGAATCTATTATACATATACATATATCCACTTATTTTTAGATTGTTTTCTCGTATAGGTCATTGGATAGTACTGAGTAGATTTCCCTGTGATATGCAGTTGATCCTTAAAAGTTACCTATTTTATATATAGTAGTGTGGTATAATTTGACAGAAAGGAAGTCTTCACTGCATGCTGTTGGGAAAACTGGACAACCATGTGCAAAAAAATGAAATAGGACTCCTATTTTTATCTTACACACAAAAACAATTCTAAATGGAGTAAAGAATTAAATGTAAGACCTTGATATGTAAATCTCCTAGAAAAAAATGAAGGAGTTCCCTGACATTCATCTTGGCAGTGATTTCTTGGCTATGATACAAAGTACAGACAACCAAAGCAAAAACAAACAAGTGGGGCTATATCAAATTAAATAGCTTCTGCACAGCAAAAGAAACGATTCATATAATGAAAAGGTAACCTATGGAATGGAAGAAAGTATTTACAATTTACAAAAAAGTTTAATATCCAAAATACACAGGCCCTCATACTTCTTTAGAGCAAGGGAAAAAAAATCTGATTAAAAAATGGACAGAGAAACTGAACAGTTTTTTCCCAAAGAGCACATATAAATAACCAAAAAATACATTAAAATGTGCCCAACATCACATATCAGTGAAACACAAACTAAAACCTCAAAAGATATCAGCTCACCTGTTAAAATGACTATCATCAGAAAGACAAGGAATAACATATTGGTAAGGATGTGGAGAAAATGGAATCCATATTGGTTAGAATGTAAATTGATGCAGTCACTGTGGAAAACAGTATGAAGATTCCTCAAAAAATTACAAGTGGAACTACTTATGATCCAGCAAGTCCACTTCTGGGTAAATATATGAAGGAAATAAACACAAAATATCAAAGAGTTTTGTGTACTACCATGTGTACTGCAGCAAAATTCACAATAGCCAAAATATGAAATAACCATGTGTCCATCTTTAGATGATCAGTTTAAAGAAGATATGGTGTGTGTGTGTATATATATATATATATATATATACACACACACACATACAATGGAATATTACTCCACCATAAAAGAAAAGGAAATCTCCCCATTTGCAACAATATGGGTGAAACTTGAGATCATTATGCTGATTGAAATGTCAAAGAAAGTCAAATATTATTTGATCTTATGTATATGTGGAATCTGAAAAAAAAGAAATTCATAAATACATAGAATAGATGGATAGTTGCCAGGAGCAGGGTAGGGATAAGGATAGGGAAATAAGTCAGTGTAGCCAAAAAGTTCAAATCAAACTTCTAGTTATAAATGAGTAGTTCTGGTGATCTAACATATGCCATGCTGACTAAAGTTAACAATACTGTATTGAATACTTGAAAGCTGCTGAGAGAGTAGATCTTAAAAGTTCCCAGCACACACACAAAAAGATATTATAACTACATAAGATGATGGATATATTAACTAACTTTATTACCTTACTGTTATAATCTTTTCACAATATGTATGTGTATATCAGATTATCATCTTGTACACCTTAAACTTACACAATGTTGTGTGTCAATTATGATGTCAATAAAGCTGGGGAAAAACATAACCTGACTTCCTGACTTAAAATAAATAAAATAAAAGTAACATTAAAAACCATATTTAAGAATATTTGAAAAAAAAAAATCTCTGAGTGGGGCTATCTTGCCTACATTAAAACATACAATACTACCCCTAAAATTAAAGTTATGAGGTGACAACTCACAAAGAAACATATCTTTTGAAACAGAATTCTAGAAATGAACCTCAGAACATACATTTATATATAGTTTATGATAAAGGAAGTATCTTAAACCACCTGAGTAAAGATGGGCTTTTTACTAAATAATGCTGAAAAAACTGTGTTAGCCATATACATAAAATTTGACCCATATCTCACACCATACATTAGAATAAACTTTAAATGCATAAGGGATCTCAAAGCAAAAATAAAACCATACAAGTGATGGAAGAAACCTGAGTGAATTACTCTTTAACCTTGGCATAACCTGTCTAACTCTGACTCAAAAAATCCAGCTCCAGTAAAAGTGATAAATTTGATAATATTATACAATGCCTGGCAAAAATAAAGTCAAAAGACAAATGACAAACTAATAGATCATCTCCACAGCCTATACCACAGGAAAACAGCTAATAACTTTACTTATACAGAACACTTAAAAGTTGAAGGTCAAGTACCAGAAAAGCATATTGAGTTATAAATTGAATATAGGGGTTGTAAAGTGAGAGCTGGTTGGTATATAAAACTATGAGATGAAGTGAGATCACCTTGGGAAAGGGTGTAGGTAGAGGAGACCTAGAATGACTGAGCCCTGAATTAGTCAAGTGTCAATATGATGGGAAAAAGCAAAGGAACCAGGAACTGGAATTGAGAAAAACCAGGTAGCCAATGAATAAATAATGTACATCTCATGTTCTGACTCCATCTTAGTATTAAGAAATTGCTCAGAAGTGAGTCCTATTAAGCTATAAGGACCTTAGAGGCTACAATATAATGAAACAATAAATTGAGAAATTTATTGTGCAAGCCAGGTAGCTCATTGTTATTTTGTACCTTTTAAACATCCCTTGGACTGCAAGGAGATCCAACTAGTCCATGCTAAAGGAGATCAGTCCTGGGTGTTCATTGGAAGGACTGATGCTGAAACTGAAACTCCAATACTTTGGTCACTCATGCAAAGAATTGACTCATTGGAAAAGACCCTGATGGTGGGAGGGATTGAGGGCAGGAGGAGAAGGGGATGACAAAGGATGAGATGGCTGGATGGCATCACCGACTTGATGGACGTGAGTTTGGGTGAACTCCAGGAGTTGGTGATGGACAGGAAGGCCTGGCATGCTGCCATTCATGCGGTCGCAAAGAACTGAACTGAAACAAACCTTTATTATCATTTTTGGGTTGGATTAATGGGTTCAAATTTTAATTAAAGTAAATTAATTGTATATGTCTAAATGACAGCATCTACAATGAGAAGCATAGACTCTTCACTCTGTTTTCTACACACATTATTTCCCATAAATAATTAAGTGCCTCTGGAACTATGTGGGGAATTGGTATCCTTCCTCTTCTGTAGAGAAACTTGAAAATTCATCTTTTCAAAGTATGAAATCTTTTTCCAGGGGATAACAAATCCCAAAAGAACAAAACTTTATAAATAAAATATTTCAGTTGAGAAAAAGACATTTTCTAAAACCATTCAAAGCAGATATTAAGGGAAAAATATAAATGCCCTGAACAGTGTTTAATCTCTGTTGCCTTCATGGCCCAAGTTTAGATGTGGTGACAATAAATAGAACCTGCTGCATTTGACATACTATTTAGAGTAGCTATGGAAAGCAGGAGAATGTTTACTGTTTTTAATCATTAGCTTGAAATGATTGATCAGCAGTACGACTGGAGTGCTAGTCATTTAAATATAAAAGCACTCTGAAGTTTCTAATTTTAGAAAGAAATAATTGAGTAAACAGCCAAGTTAATCATCATGAATGCCTTAGTGTCAAGACAGGCAATGCTTAATTTTGAAAAACAGTAGTATGAAGTAAAAAGAAATCTCATCAAGTTGATGTGATTTGTTTCCTAAAATGTTTTTTAAGTGGAAACTAAACTTGAGTCACTTTGATATAGACTGAGGATAACAAATAAAAGAGAGAGAGCAGACTTACTTCCAAATTTAAAGACACTTGTTATTTGTCTTGTCCTTAGAAAGCAATTCATCATTTCGGAAATGGCTTTATATATGTCATTGAGATTTATAATAACCAAACTACACAGTATACTGAAAGGTTGAAATATCGTTATACCCAATGTTTTCTTGTTCTGTTTAGATTGGAAAGTAAAATCAGGAAAAGTATATATTCCATCTAATGGCCAAAGAATTTAAAAGACTGGGAGAATCAAAAATGAAAGTTTCAGTCAGAAGACTACAAAAGTTGTGAGTGAAACCAGTTACTTTCTTCCCTTGAGAACTTCTGTAATTTTCAAGAGTGAAGATTCAGTTTCTAGAAACTTTGCAAAATTAAAAAAAAAATTCAAAATAAGTAGTATTCTCAATACTTTAAGAGTCCTATTTCTACTTTTTGTGTAGTTTCCCTTCATTTTAGAGCCTGTTGTACTTTCATTTTCTACCTATTAATGTCTAGAAATAAATGAAAGTGTTAAATTCACTGATTTTAAGGATCTTATATGAATATTCCTGAGGGTAAATGCTTTATAAAAGAGGAGCTTAAATAAAGAATGCTTACCCTAAATATTAATAAATATAACACTTAAAAACCCAATCAGAAAAAAAAAATTAACTATATTCAGTTCAGTTCAGGTCAGTCGCTCAGTCGTGTCTGACTCTTCGTGACCCTATGAATCACAGCACTCCAGGCCTCCTGGTCTATCACCAACTCCCGCAGTTCACTTAAAGTCATGTCCATCGAGTTGGTGATGCCATCCAGCCATCTCATCCTCTGTCATCCCCTTCTCCTCCTGCCCCCAAATCTCTCCCAGCCTCAGAGTATTTTCCAATGAGTCAACCACACCCAGGACTGATCTCCTTTAGCATGGACTGGTTGGATCTCCTTGCAGTCCAAGGGATTCTCAAAGTCTTCTCCAACACCACAGTTCAAAAGCATCAGTTCTTCGGCGCTCAGCTTTCCTCACAGTCCAACTCTCACATCCATACATGACCACTGAAAAAACCATAGCCTTGACTAGACGGACCTTTTTGGCAAAGTAATATCTCTGCTTTTCAATATGCTCTCTAGGTTGATCATAACTTTCCTTCCAAGGAGTAAGCATCTTTTAATTTCATGGGTGCAGTCACCATCTGCAGTGATTTTGGAGCCCAAAACAATAAAGTCTGATACTGTTTCCACTGTTTCCCCATCTATTTGCCATGAAGTGATGGGACCAGATGCCATGATTTAGTTTTCTGAATGTTGAGCTTTAAGTCAACTTTTTCACTCTCCTCTTTCATTTACATCAAGAGGCTTTTTAGTTCCTTTCCACTTTCTGCCATAAGGGTGGTGTCATCTGCATATCTGAGGTTATTGATATTTCTCCCCACATTCTTGATTCCAGCTTGTGCTTCTTCCAGCCCAGCGTTTCTCATGATGTGCTCTGCATATAAGTTAAATAAGCAGTAAACCAAGAACCAGATCATAATTTTGGAAGGGATTTACATGTAGTGACACTAGTTTTATATATATATAGTTTTGAAACAGGGACCAAGTAGTCTAAAGTATGCACGAGTCAGGAGCTCACACGAAAGCCACCCCAGGGGCTGCTCGTGGGGGGCCCAAGTCCTTCTGATCAAGGTCCAGCCTGTGGATGGTGTGAAGCCAGTAGCAGCCCCCAGTATGCTGGTCCTGGGTCTTCCCAGAGTCCAGTTGCTTGGGAGTGCAGCTCAAAGCTGATGGTAAACTCCATCTAACGCTAAATACTGGCAGAAGACCAATAGTCAACAAGTACCATAGGGAAAGTTGAAAAGTCTTATATAGATTACTCATTTTTATGAAACACCAGCGTAGAGAGCCTGGAGCATATTGAAATGGCATAGCTTGGAATAACACAGTGCAGAATTTCCCAAAATGTCTTAAAACATGGATAATCATAAAATATTTTAAGATTATACATAAAAATATCTTTAATAATAGACAACTCTTTTACAGTAAATTATCCCTAAAAACTTGAACAATGTTCTATGAATTTTACTGAATTAACCTAAATTATACTTGACAAATATTTTAAAATTCATGTGAACTATATTAATTTTTTCTAACAACAACATCTTGTGCAAATAAGCATTTAAGGTTTCTCTTCTCTTTTACAGCTCTGTGATGTTCAGGCCCTCTCACACTCCAATCAGAAATAGTCACCTGCAATTCCATAATTTTATGGTTCAGCTACCACAACACTTTGAAGAAATACATATACAAGGTACAGCCATAAACAGATGGTAAATAAATTACTCATAGAAAAGCAGATTGCTGACATTTTTATAATATTGAAAGGCAGAACTAATATACATAATCCTTACAAGGGTATTATTTACCTAATGTGCATTTTAAAACACTTTAGAACTCTAAGTAGGAGAGATAAATTAGGAGGCTGGAATAAACAAGCACACCATATGTAAGATAAATAACTAACAGGACCTACTGTACAGCATAGGGAACTACACTCAGTATTTTTTAATAACCTATAAGGGAAAATAATCAGAAATAAAAAAAAATATATATATATACACATATAAAAGCAATCTCAAAAACGACAGAATGATCTCTGTTTGTTTCCAAGGCAAACCACTCAATATCATGGTAATCCAAACCCCGACCAGTAATGCTAAAGAAACTAAAGTTAAGTGGTTCTATGAAGACCGATAAGACTTTTTAGAACTAACACCCCCCAGAAAATGTCCTTTTCATTATAGGGGACTGGAATGCAAAATAAGGAAGTCAAGAAACACCTGGAGTAACAGGCAAATTTGGTCTTGGAGTACACAATGAATCAGGGCAAAGGCTGATAGAGTTTTGCTAAAGGAACGCAATAGTCTTAGCCAACACCCTCTTCCAACAACACGAGAAGATTCTATACATGGACATCACCAGATGGCCAACACCAAAATCAGATTGATTATATTCTTTGAAGCCAATAATGGAGAAGCTGTATGC
Organism: Aepyceros melampus; assembly: GCA_006408695.1. Taxonomy (NCBI): domain Eukaryota; kingdom Metazoa; phylum Chordata; class Mammalia; order Artiodactyla; family Bovidae; genus Aepyceros; species Aepyceros melampus. The sequence goes on from SJXQ01012255.1 coordinate 15,820, forward strand.
TGCTGCTGCTGCTGTTAAGTCACTTCAGTCGTGTCCTCTGTGTGACCCCCATAGATGGCAGCCCACCAGGCTCCCCATCCCTGGGATTCTCCAGGCAAAACACTGGAATGGGTTGACATTTCCTTCTCCAATGCATGAAAGTGAAAAGTGAAAGTGAAGTCGCTCAGTCATATCCGACTCTTAGCGACCCCATGGACTGCAGCCTACCAGGCTCCTCCATCCATAGGATTTTCCAGGCAAGAGTACTGGAGTGGGGTGCCATTGCCTTCTCCAGAGAAGCTGTATACAGTCAGCAAAAACAAGACCGGGAGCTGACTGTTGCTCGGATCACGAACTCCTTATTGCCAAATTCGGACTTAAATTGAAGAAAGTAGGGAAAACAACTAGAACATTCAGGTATGACCTAAATAATACCCCTTACAGTTATACAGTGGAAGTTAGAAATAGATTTAAGGGACTAGATCTAATAGAATGCCTGATGAACTATGGACGGAAGGTCATGCATTGTCCAGGACAGGAATCAAGACCATCCCCAAGAAAAAGAAATGCAAAAAAGCAAAATGGCTTTCTAGGGAGGCCTTACAAATAGCTGTGAAAAGAAAGGAAGTGAAAGCAAAGGAGAAAAGGAAAGATATACCCATTTGAATGCAGAGTTCCAAAGAACTGCACAGAGAGATAAGAAAGTCTTCCTCAGCGATCAGTGCAAAGAAATAGAGGAAAACAATAGAATGGGAAAGACTAGAGATCTCTTCAAGAAAATTAGAGATACCAAGGGAACATTTCATGCAAAGATGGGCTCAATAAAGGACAGAAATGGTATGGACCCAACAGAAGCAGAAGATATTATGAAGAGGTACAAGAATACAAAAAAGAACTATACAAAAAAGATCTTTATGACCCAGATAATCATCATGGTGTGATCACTCACCTAGAGCCAGACACCCTGGAATGTGAAGTCAAGTGGGCCTAGGAAGCATCACTATGAACAAAGCTAGCAGAGGTGATGGAATTCCAGTTGAGGTATTTCAAATCCTAAAAGATGATGCTGTGAAAGTGCTGCACTCAATATGCCAACAAATTTGGAAAACTCAGCAGTGGCCACAGGACTGGAAAAGGTCAGTTTCATTCCAATCCCAAAGAAAGGCAATGCCAAAGAATGCTCACACTACCGCACATGCTAGTGAGGTAATGATCAAAAATCTCCAAGCCAGGATTCAGCAGTATATGAACTGTGAACTTCCAGATGTTCAAGCTGGTTTTAGAAAAGGCAGAGGAACCAGAGATCAAATTGCCAACATCTGTTGGATCATCAAAAAAAAGTGAGAGAGTTCCAGAAAAACATCTATTTCTGCTTTATTGACTTTGCCAAAATCTTTGACTGTGTGGATCACAATAAACTGAAAATTCTGAAAATCCTGAGAAGTCTGTATGCAGGTTAGGAAGCAACAGTTAGAACTGGACATGGAACAACAGACTGGTTCCAAACATGGAAGGAAGTACATCAAGGTTGTATATTGTCACCCTGCTTATTTAACCTATATGCAGAGTACATCATGAGAAACACTGGGCTGGATGAAGCAAAAGCTGGAATTAAGATTGCCGGGAGAAATATCAATAGCCTCAGATATACAGATGACACCACCCTTATTGCAGAAAGTGAAGAAGAACTAAAAAGCCTCTTAATGAAAGTGGAAGAGGAGAGTGAAAAAGTTAGCTTAAAACTCAACATTCAGAAAACAAAGATCATGGCATCTGCTCCCATCAGTTCATGGCAAATAGATGGGGAAACAATGGAAACAGTGGCTGACTATTTTCTTCAGCTCCAAATCACTGCAGATGGTGATTGCAGCCCTGAAATTAAAATACACTTACTCCTTGGCAGGAAAATTATGACCAACCTAGGCAGCATATTAAAAAGCAGAGACATTACTTTGCCAACAAAGGTCCATCTAATCAAAGCTATGGTTTTTCCAGTAGTCTTGTTTGAATGTGATAATTGGGCTATAAAGAAAGCTGAGCACTGGAGAACTGAAGCTTTTGAACTGTGGTGTTGGAGAAGAATTTTGGGAGTCCTTTGGACTGCAAGGAGATCCAACCAAAAAGCAGTCCTGAGTGTTCATTAGAAGGACTGTTTTTGAAGCTAAACTCCAATACTTTGGGCACCTGATTTGAAGAACTGACTCATTGGAAAAGACCCAGATTTTGGAAAAGGTTGAAGGCAGGAGGAGAAAGGGACAACAGAGGATGAGATGGTTAGATGGCATCACCAACTCCATGGACATGAGTTTGAATAAACTCCAGGAGTTGGTGATGGTTGGGGAAGTCTGGCATGCTGTGGTCCATGGGATTCCAAAGAGTTGGACATGACTGAGATACTGAACTGAACTGATATATATTCTGAGTCATGGTGCTGTACATGTGAAACTAATATGACATTATAATCAATTACTCTTCAATAAATTAAATGAAATAAATTAAAAATATTTTAGAACTTGAAATCATCTTTTCATGCTAACTATGGTGGTTAGGTTGTCATGGAAATAATTTCACTTATATTTATAGGACAAATGATTTCTAAAAGCCTACTTGGGAAGCCTGGAACACACTTTAAACCTTGTGGAAGAATGCCTAAGTATGTATTTTGGTAGCTGTGGAAAAAGTAAATTGATGTATATATGTGTGTGTGTGTGTATACACATATATATGTATATATATATATGATGCATACATAAAATATATGTATTTTTTGCCTAGTAATTTATTTCCTTAACAATTTGTATAAAAATAGGCAAGTTTCCATTCACTCCTTGGAGTTTTACACTGTACATGTCTGTGAGGTGGTCATAAGAGGTTACCTGTTTATATCACATTCTACCTGTATTCCAAAGTGTTCTTATCGTCCCTTGTTCCTGCAACCCTAAAAGTTTAAGTATTTTGGCCAAGTGTATACTGATTAATGTCTGTGCTGAATGTGCCTTGAGAAATGAAAACTCTGACACTATAGATTTAAATCTAGTTTATCAAATGTATGTGTTCACAAAATCTTTGTACTGGTGCATTTTAATTGGATAAGAAGGTACCGTCTATTGAAGTTAAGACAGAGTTCATTGTCCATAGAGTTTCCATTTGGCCTCTGTCCTGGGTTTTCTAGCAACGGTTCTCATAATATCAATTTTCCTGACAGCTTTTGTGATGTGGACACATTAATACTAGGAACTGGACTGTGATCACTGACATAAACTACTGAACTGCTGTCAGAGAGCAGTGACTTTAGATCATTTACAGAGGATTTAATGTAGTGAAGAAAATTAACCTCATCAAGAATTTAGCTTGTGTTTGAAGTAAGGAATATATTTATTACTTTCTAGTAAAAATGATTTGAGAGAGGACATGCTTGCATGGTTCTAATTAATACTAAGCTTCAAAACATGGGATCTCCCTCATAATTTCTACTGATATGTGTGTAACTCCAATAAAATCATTTCTTTGATTTTTCCTTTCATACATGAGCAGCAGCAATGTACATTATGACTTCAAAGCAATGTGATTTATTTTCAATAAGACATCTCCCCAGGAGTATGAGGCCCAATGTGCATTTCCTTTTGAAGACTTAAACAGTGAAAAATCATGGTATTCTGAAATTTTTTTTTAAGAAGGGTATTTCTAAATAGTCTAACCCCCTTAATTGATCACTGTCTTGTCATGGTAAAGGGGCTTGCTTAGCTCAATGAAGCTATGAGGTATGTCATGCAGGCCCACCCAAGACAGATGGGTCACAGTGAAGAGTTCTGGAAAAAAAAAAAAAAAAAGTGGTCTAATGAAGGAGGAAATGGCCACTCACTCCAGTATTGCCTAGAGAACTCCATGGACAGCATGAAAAGGCAAAAAGATATGACACTGAAATATGAGCCCCACCAGGCTGGAAGGTGTCCAATATGCTACTGGGGAAGATTGGAACACAATTGCTAAAAGCTCTAGAAAGAAGAAAGCAGCTGGGCCAAAGCAGAAATGGCAGTGAGTTGTGAAAGTGTCAGGTGCTGAAAGTAAAGACTGACGCTGTAAAGAACAATATTTCATAAGAACCTGAAATGTTAGGGCCATAAACCAAGGCAAATTGGATGTGGTCAAGCAAGAGATGGTAAGACTGATTATCGACATCTTAGGAATCAGAGAACTAAAATGGACAGAATGGGAGAATTTATTTCAGAAGACCATTTAATCAAATATTGTGGGCAAGAATCCCTTAGAAGAAATGGGCTAGCCCTTATAGGCAACAAAAGAGTCTGAAATGCAGTACCTGGGTACAGCCTCAGAAATGACCCAATGCTTTTAGTTTATTTACAAGGTAAACCATTCAACATCACAATAATGCAAGTCTATGTCCCAACCACTGATGCTGAAGAAGCTGAAAGTTGACTAGTTCTGTGAAGACCTACAACATCTTTTAGAACTGGCACCAAAAAAAAAAAAAAAACCCAAAAACCAAAAAACAAAACCAAAAAAAAAACCGATGTCTTTTTCATCATAAGGAATAGGAAAGTAAAATTAGGAAGTCAAAAGATACCTAGAATAATAGGCAAGCCTGGCCTTGGAGTACAGAATGGACCAGGGCATTGGCTTAACAGTGTTTTCTCAAGAGAGCACATTACTTATAGCAAAAACCCTTTTCCAACAACAACCCAAGAAACAACTTTACACATGGACATCACCAGATGGTCAATACCAAAATCAGATTGATTGTATTTTTTGTTGCTAAAGATAAAGAAGCTCTACAGAGTCAGTGGAGCTAATCATGTATCAGATTATGACCTTCCTATAGGAAAATTCAGGGTTAATTTGAAGAAAGTAGAGAAAACCACTGGGTCATTCAGGCATGACCTAAATCAAATCCCTTATGATTGTAAAGTGAAAGTGATGAATAGATTCAAAGGATTAGATTCAGTAGACAAAGTGCCTGAAGAACTATGGATGGAGGTTTGTAACATTGTACAGGAAGCCGTGACCAAAATCTTCCTAAAGAAAAATAAATGCAAGAACACAAAGTAGTTATCTGAGGAGGATTTACAAACAGCTGAGGGGGGGCGGGGGGAAGAAGAAGACAAAGGCAATGGACAAAGGGAAAGATATACTCAACTGAATACAGAGTTCCAGAGAATAGCAAGAAGAGATAAGAAGGTCTTCTTAAATAAACAATGCAATGAAATAGAGAAAACAATAGAATAGGAAAGGCTAGAGATCTCTTCAAGAAAAGTGGAGATACCAAGGGAACATTTCAGGCAAGGATGGGCACGATAAAGGACAGAAAAAGTAGGGACCTCAGAGAAGCAAAAGTGATCAAGAAGAGGTGGAAAGAATGCACAGAAAAACTACACAAAAAAGATCTTAATGACCCAGATAACCATGATGGTGTGGTCACTCACCTAGGACATCCTGGAATGTAAAGTCAAGTGGGCCGTAGGAAGTGTTAGTACAAACAAAGCTAGTGGAGGTGATGGAATCCCAGTTGAGCTATTTTAAATCCTAAAATGTAATGCTGATAAAGTAATGTCTTCAATTTGTCAGCAAGTATAGAAAACTCAGCAGTAGCCACGAGACTGGAAAAGGTGAGTGCCAAAGAATGTTCAAACAACCCTTCAATTGTGCTCATTTCATAAATTAGCAAGGTTATGATCCAAATCTTTCAAACTAGACTTTAGCAGTTCTTGAACTGAGAACTTCCAGATGTACAAGCTGGATTTAGAAAATGTGGAAGAAACAGAAATCAAATTGCCAGCATTCATTGGATCATGGAGAAAGCAAGGGCATTACAGGAAAACATCTACTTCTGCTTCATTGATTACACTAGGCTTTTGACTGTGTGGATCACATAAACTGCGAAAAATTCATACAAAAATGGGAGTACCAGATCACCTTCCCAGTCTCCTAAGAAACCTGTATGCAGGCCTAGAAACAATGGTTAGAACTAGACAATGAATAAGTGACTGGTTACAAATTGGTAAGGAGTATAACAAAGCTGTATGTCACCTTGCTTATTTAACTTACATGCAGAGTACATCATGTAAATGCTGGGCTGGAAGAATCACAAGCTGAATTAAGACTTCCAGGAGAAATATAAAAAACCTTATATATGCAGGTGACATACCACTCGAATGGCAGAAAGTGAGGAGGAACCAAATAGTCTCTTGATGAGGGTAAAATTGGAGACTGAAAAAGTTGGCTTGAAACTCAACTTCAAAAAACTAAGATCATGGCATTTGGTCCCATCACTTCACGGCAAATAGCAGGGGAAAAAGTAGAAACAGTGACAGATTTTCTTTTCTTGAGGTCCAAAATCACCACAGATGATGACCACATCCATGAAATTAATAGATGTTTGTTCCTTGAAAGGAGAGTTATGGCAAACCTAGACAGCATATTATAAAGCAAAGATGCCCTTTTGCTGACAAAGGTCCATCCAGTCAAAGGTATGGTGTTTTCAGTAGTCATGCATTGATGTAAGAATTGGACCATAAAGAAGGCTGAGTGCTGAAGAATTGTGTTTTTAAATTGTGATGCTGGAGAAGACTCTTGAGAGTCCCTTAGACAGCAGGAGATCAAAGCAGTTAATCCTAAAGGAAATCAACCCGGAAGGATTGATGCTGAAGCTGAAGCTCCAATACTTTGGCCACCTGATGCAAAGAGCTGACTCACTGGAAAAGACCCTGATACTGGGAAAGACTGAAGGCAAAAGAAGTAGGCAGCAGAGGATGAGATGGTTAGATAGCATCACCAACTCAGTGGACATGAATTTGTGTCAACTCTATGAGACAGTGGATGATAAGGGAGCTTGAAGTGCTACAGTCCATTTGGTTGCAAAGACTCATACATGACTTAGTGACTGGACAAGAGCAACTACAACACCAAATAGTCTATGATTTAAAAATGATACAATCCATGAAATATTATAGATTTTAATTTTGTAAAGGTTTTTTCTTCTTCAACAACTTTTAATAATGAATGCTGTATGTTGTTAGATTTTTTTAAGGTAGCAGCTCTGAGGTTCAACCCAGTGATCTACTCCCACAGAATGAGCTCAGCCTCCTCTGATCACAGTGAGAGGTAGGGAGCCACTTTTAGAGTGCAAGTTACTACAATTACTAGAATTTTCAGCAATGCCCTCCCACTCCAACCCCCCTACACAAACCAGTTTTATCTTTTTCCATTGGAAGTTTCCTCTAAGGGACATGCTGACAATTGTGAAGATGATCTAAGTGATTTAGAACAACTGATTCATTTGCACTAAGAATAACTAAACCAACCAGTAGGACAAAAAGACAAACAGCAAAACCTAAATCCAGATTCCATCAGTTGTCAATTTCATCCATAACCTGAAACCTGTTTATTATACCAACTTCCATTTGTTGCACAAACTCCCATCCACTTCTTTTTCTCAGATCAAACTGCCAAGATAACGTGTTACTGCTTCATCTCTGGTTACTCTTTACTTAACTTATATGAAGATTTTTCTCATTATAATTTTATTGTCATGAGGGAAGGCTTACACCATCCAGATAATTAACAGTGGCCCCATGAAATGCAGGAATTGTTAAGGCATTGCTGCCTTTACTGAGGAGGCATTCTGTTCTCAGTTCATTCTACCACTTACAACTAAATGGCTGCAGAAACATTTTAATCCCTTTCTGAGTCTCATATGTCCAGGAATAATTTCTTGACCAAGGTACTCTCATCAACATTTCTAGATGAGTAAATTTTATTTCCATTATTTCAATATAGAAACAAAAGTAATCTCAATCTGATTAAATTTAGAGACTTTTGACAGAATGCAATAATTATTGTAATTCTGATAAGTCAAAAATATATTCCTAAGCATTCCTTAAACATATTATTCTTGTATTAAGCAACAATATACTAAACAAAAACAAAATTCCTTGTTACATTCGCTAGATCTCATCACTTTCTTCCCATGGAAAGGATAAGTTATGATTTATTTGGCTGAGACTAACACCATACCAGCTATATCTTCAGAATTGATTGTTTTCCCTGATTCATTCATAAAACATAGGATTCCCAGTGGGGCATGGAAAATAACAGTTGCAAGCTTCCTTTCCTTATTACCATACTGGCAAATGTCTACTGAGTTATGATTTCTAAGAAAGGAAATAACTGTACATAGTTTACCTAAATAGAAAAAAATTTATCAGTTTTAATGAGGTGGATGACGCTGGAGCCGATTATACAGAGTGAAGTAAGCCAGAAAGAAAAACATCAATACAGTATACTTACACATATATATGGAATTTAGAATGATGGTAATGATAAACCTGTACGCAAGACAGCAAAAGAGACACAGTTGTATAGAATGGCCTTTTGGACTCTGTGGGAGAGGGAGAGGGTGGGATGGGTTGGCAGAGTGGCAATGTAACATGTGTGATATCATAAGCGAAATGAATTGCCAGTCCAGGTTTGATGCAGGATGCAGGATGCTA
>SJXQ01012255.1:24579-104739 GCA_006408695.1 Aepyceros melampus
GACGCTGGAGCCGATTATACAGAGTGAAGTAAGCCAGAAAGAAAAACATCAATACAGTATACTTACACATATATATGGAATTTAGAATGATGGTAATGATAAACCTGTACGCAAGACAGCAAAAGAGACACAGTTGTATAGAATGGCCTTTTGGACTCTGTGGGAGAGGGAGAGGGTGGGATGGGTTGGCAGAGTGGCAATGTAACATGTGTGATATCATAAGCGAAATGAATTGCCAGTCCAGGTTTGATGCAGGATGCAGGATGCTAGGGACTGATGCACGGGGATAATCCAGAGAGAGGGTGTGGGGCGGGAGGGTGGAGGAGGGGGTCGGGATTGGGAGTTCATGTACACTCATGGCTAATTCATGTCAATGTGTAACAAAACGAATACAGTATTGTAAAGCAAAACAAACTAAAAAATAAAAATTAATTAAAAAAAAATAAATAAAAACCTCAATATTCAAACTTATAAGAACTATTCTGAAAATCAACCTCTATTTACTGAATGAGCAAAAGGTCAAATCAGTAGCTCTTTTCATGTATTTATTTTTATTTTTTTGGTCATATTAAAACTAGTAAGATGCTGAATAAATATATTTTATAAAACTAAAAGATATTTCAATTATCATTACATGACATACAGTTGTGACTGTATATATACATTAATATATGAATAATAGCAATAATGATGATAATATGGTACCTGCATTTTTTATTATTTGCAAATAATGGGGAAACAATAGGACAAAAACATTTGCACAGCTCTTTTTTTAAGATGGTTCTTTGGCATTTTCTGAGTTGCTGAATCTGGACTATGGAAAACTGACCAATTATCACCCAGCTTAGAGTCACAAAAATATACGTTAAATTGTCAACTAATAATAGCAAAAGTAATTAGGACATGTTTAACTTGATGACTGTTGTCATTTTCTGATTGAGCACCCAGTGAAAGGATTTAACAAATTTTCTCCATCTGAGGGGTATCAACATCTTTCAACTAGAGATCTCTTCAAGAAAATTAGAGATACCAAGGGAACATTTCATGCAAAGATGGGCTCGATATAGGACAGAAATGGTATGGACCTAACAGAAGCAGAAGATATTAAGAAGANGTGCTGCTGTCATGTATGCCCTGGTAACCCCCACTCTCAATCCTTTCATTTATAGTCTAAGAAATAAGGATGTGAAGAGTTCCCTGAAAAGGATTCTGAGTATGAAAAGTTCTTGGGATTAAGGATAATCTCCATAAAAAAGCATTTGCAAAAAATTCTCTCCCCACTTCACCACTACATTTACAAAGTGCATCAGTTAACATCAAGATTCGCACAGAGTATTACATAGACAACTGGAAATAAAACTGATATAGAAACCAGGACAACTTCCATATTTAGGGAATATTTCACCCAGGGAATTCCCAAGGTTGTGAATCAACACATGAGCCATCCCACTCACCAAGAAAGCAGAAATCAGAGTTTGAAACATGGGGCACCTCAAGCAACTGAAGGTTGTAGGATAAGGCACAAGAGAAGAGGGATCTTTGTAGAAGATATCCAAAAATAGTTTGGGGGAAACAGATGCTGTGGCTGACTTCAAGGTATGAATGGAAAGACCATTTTAGACTTATCAGAAAGAAGCTGCTATAGGATTGAAATAAAACACACTAGAAGTGGAGCAGGGCTTGGAGAAGAGCAGTACCAGGAAAGTGGGCTGCTCTGCACACCTTATTAATACCTTTGTTATCAAACTATCACTCTTAAACTCCAAGTCTTAAGAGTAAAAACCACATTCTTGAGTAAGGCCTAAACTAGACCTGACTGAACACAGGCTAAATCCAAAACTCTGACCATGTCACCAGGAAGAGAGAATTTGAAGGCTGAGTCATATCACAAAAGAGAGTGACACCCTGGGCTTTCCACAAATCCATACTCCCAGAGCATAAAACCAAGCCTACTTGATTCAAGATGATCTTCAAGGTCAAGATGACCTTCCATGACTTGAAATATCTGCTAGAACAAAAACCAATCTTCTTCGAAAGAAAGTAAGAGAATCCAGAGTTTCCTTAACAATCTATATTCAATCAAAAAAGTATTAGTCATACAAATAATTGGTAAAATCTGATCAATATTCAAGAGAAAGGAAGTAAATAAAAACTAAATTTGATGTGGCCCAGATATAGGAATCCACATACAAATGTTTTACAACAGCTACAAATACATTCAAAACATTAAAAGAAAATATATGTTCAAATAATTAAATCATCTTGGCATTAATCAGCAACTTTTATCAACTTTTATCACCTAAAGATATTAGGTGAAAATCTGATTGAGAACTGAATAATACTCAGATCAGACAGATGCTGCCTGAACCCTCTGGTCAATAATATAAATAGCATCACTAAAAATGGGACAACCAATCATTGTGCAAAAACGGGACAACCTCATGATATGGTGCAATAGAAATCACAGTTCTATGATATTCTGCTAAAAAGCTAACCCAGATCCAATCAAGATTCTATCTTAATATTAGTTTTGTAGTTTAAGTGCCTTCTAATTACCCTTTTTATTGTAACGTAAATGTTTGACATTAAGCTTCTGGTTGCCAGGTGTTTATTTCAAACACATTTATTTCAAATAAATGTATAGTCAACTACATCTCTAGATAAAGAGCTGGGCCACCCCATCCATGAAGTTCTTCTTTTAGAAAACCCTGGATGACCTCCATTAACTGACCACTTGAGTTACTCTGCTTTTCCCACCCATAGTTTAATTCATGTTTTATATTCACCTATAAAGAGTGAACCTATGAAACCCTAGGCACCCCCCACCCTTGACCCTAATAATAGCAGAGCCTCCGTCTCTCTTTCTCTCTTTCTCTCTCCCTAAATTCTCTTTGTGTGGCCCCAGGTGTGCCATGTAACTTCCAAGACCTATGAATAACAAACCTTATTTTTTCAGGGCCTTCCTGGTGGCTCAGATAGTAAAGAATCTGCCTACAATGCAGGAGACCTGGGTTTGATCCCTGGATTGGGAAGATCCCTTGGAGAAGGGAACAGCTACCTACTCCAGTATTCTGGCCTGGAGAATTCCATGGACAGAGGAGCCTGGCAGTGTACAGAACTTTGAAAAAACAAACCTTGTTTTTTCAAAGTTCTTTCATATCGTTGCTGAGGAGCATCTTGCAATCATAATAAAAACCACAAGGGTCAGCCCAGCCACATCATTGGCCTTGATCAGAGAAATGTCTGTGGGGTCAGCCCAAGTGAGTGCCTGAGGCATTCTGAGCTTATGGCATCGCAACACCGTCAATAGGCTGAGACTGACACAAAACAAGTTTAGATAAAATACAAGATATAGGGGTAGACACCAAACAAAACCATAAGTCAGCAGAAAGTTTAATGTAGAATATAAACTGTTCTACAGATAAAGAGATTTCTTCAATAAGTCAAAGGCATGGAAAAAAAGAGAGAGAGAGAGAGAGAGAGAGAGAGAGAGAGAGAAGGAGTGCTATGAAATAAGGGACTAAGAAATACAAGAAACATTGTGTGAACTTTGTTTACATCTTAATTTTAAGAATTTACTTACAGATAATTAGAGAAATTTGAACCCGGTCTGTGTATTAGATGCCATTGGAGTAGTATTTTTAAATATTGTAACATCAGGTTTGGCACTTTTTTTTCTTTAAATGCCTTTATCAGTCAGCGAACGTACCAAATACAGTAGACCCTTGAACAACACTAAGGTTAGGGGCAATGAACCACTGAGAAGGTAAAAATCCACCCATAACTTTGAGTTGATCCTCCATACACATGGTTCCTCTGTACATATGAAGTTCCCTATCCACAGATCCAACCAGCCACAAATCCTGTACTGCTGTAGTTTTTACTATTGCAAATGTCTGCTTTTCAGTGGACCTGTGCAGTTCAAACCCATGTTGTTCAAGGATCAAATGTACTTGCACACAGAATACAATTTATACAACACACACAACACAATACTTATACAACTGAAATTTGCTCTAAAATTTTCCAGAAAAAGAAAAAAGAAGAATCTTTAGGCAGTAGAAATAGCATTGGAAAATGTTGATATTGATGCTAAATGATTGCTATATGGGGTTCATTTTAATGTTTTATCTACTTTTGTGTACATTTGAAATTTTCTACAATAAAATAGCTAAACAATAAAATGCATTCAGCTTTAAATTTATTTTAATATAAGTAAGTAAGTAAGCAAAGTCACTCAGTCGTGTCCGACTCTGTGACCCCATGGACTGCAGCCCACCAGGCTCCTCAGTCCATGAGATTCTCCAAGCAAGAATACTGGAGTGGGTTGCCATTTCCTTCTCCAGGGGATCTTCCCGACCCAGGGATCAAACCCGGGTCTCCTGCATTGGAGGCAGATGCTTTAACCTCTGAGCCACCAGGGAAGTCCTTTATTTTAATATACTTTTCCTTAAACTCAGCAATTCAACTCCTAAGAATTTATTGTAGGAAAATCTAAATGTGAACTATATTTGTATGGTGAACTAAGAGCTTTCACAATAGAAGTTTACTTAAATCATGTTTAGCTATGCTAAAAGTCTCACAAGAATAAATAAATACATATTGGTCAAAAATAAAAAGAGTTTCAAGACATAGTCATCAATGAAAACTAGATTACAAACTTCCATGATTCAACTTGTTTTATATATATAATACAGGTAGCCAAGATCTCTAGATTTGTTTTGTGTTGCTATTTTTGTATAGCTATTTACTATAGGAAATATTGACAGCCTATTTAATAAAGAAACAAAATATTAAAGTAAAATGTTTTAAGTAAGCATTTTAAAGTTATTGTTCTACAATACCCATTTTTAGTATAACTATTAAACTTATCACAGAGGGAAATGTCAAAACGGAACAGTCATTCCTACCCAATCAATCCTGGAAGACATCCCAGAGTCCAAATAACATCTTTACCACCATCCCCCTTCAATCAATTGTTTCAGTTTGCTTAACATACAGAAGCATCCACAGTGCCTGCTGAACTTCCTTATTCCTCAGAGTATAAATCACAGGATTGAACAGAGGAGTGACCACAGTGTAGAGCAGGGCAAAGACCTTGGTGAGGAGCTGGGAGTGGACAGCAGAGGGCGCGATGTACAAAACCATGAGAGAGCCGTAGAATGTGGACACTACAGCCAGGTGGGAGGAGCACGTGGAGAAGCCTTCCTTCTGCTGGCCCCAGCAGGAACTCTCAGCACAGCCACCACGATCCGGCCATAAGATGTCAGAATCAGTCCAAAGGGAACAGTGAGGCAGACCACAGACAGAATGAATGTTGTCATCTGGGCTACACTGGGATCTGAGCAGGCCAGGCTCATCAAAGGCATGAAGTCACAGTAAAAGTGGTCAATGTGGTTGGGGCCACAGAATCTCAGTTGGGCCATGAGGGCTACAACAAGTCCATCTACCATAAAGCCAGAGAGCCACGCTATGACCACCAGCCCCAAACACCATCTGGGTCCCATCAGGAGAGGGTAGCGGAGGGGATAGCAGATGGCCAGGTAGCTATCATATGCCATGACAGCCAGTAGGAAGCACTCAGCAGTGGCTAAAGAACCAAAGACAAAGAACTGGAGCAAGCAACCAGCCACAGAGATGGCTGCCTCCTGCAAGAAGCCCTCCAACATTTTGGGCACCACTGAGGAAGTATAGAGGATCTCCAGGAAGGACAGATTAGCCAGGAAGAAATACATGGGTGTGTGGAGCCTCTGAGAGCTAACCACCGCCACAATGATTAGCATGTTCCCTAGGATGATGGATGCGTAGATGACAGTGAACACAATAAAGAGAAGGAGATGCAGCTCAGCTCTGACATAGAAACCAAGAAGGACAAATTCAGTAATAGTTTGGTTTCCTATGGAGACCATTTCCATGAAGATCATCCAAGTTTCTGCAGTGATTAAGTGAGAGATTCTAGTGCATCTTTGCATCTTCTACACCAAGCCTGAGATAAGTAGAGCTAAAATGAAAAAGATAAAGGTGAGTCTCCAAAACAAGAATCTTTAGCACATGTTGTCCTCTTCTCTACCCTTTTTAGTTGCTTACTGCTTTTCCAACTCCTGTCCTCCCCTGCATTCCTTAACTGTGCACATATTCAAGACTCAAGAAAGTTGATCCAAACACAAATTCCAGTCTTCAGAAACCTTAACCTATTAGTTCAATCTAACATTTTTATGATATAAACATTCTACCTTCCCAATCTCTATAACCAGTCATAGAGCCTTCCTCATGAGCAACAGTATAATGCCATTCACATGTCTGCTTTGGGTCCTATCACAGCTTACAATCAGCATGATTTAAAGAAAAAAAATCTTTTATCTTTCCTGAGCACAACCAGCTCCATTGTGAGTGGTTTGAAAATTCTACCTGATGCTCAAGTTTGCTGTATTGTAGTCATCTTTATCTTAACACTGTCTCTTATTCCTCTAGCACCTTATCAATTGTTGCTTGGGAAATTCTTATATAGTCCCTCTTCGCTATCCCACCATTAGTGTCATGACCTCTTTAGGACTATCTTAGCACAATTTTGGCCTCACAGTCTCTAGAGTCCTCTCTCCCTTACCAAAATAATCTTTACATTCTAATTTCATAAGATTTTATACTACAAACATGACAAATAATAAGATTGAGGAATGTACAGGTGCCACGTGAGTAGAGAGAAACTCAACCCAGACTAGGATCTGAGAGAGTGTAATAATCAAGGTCAGAGAGGTTCCCTGAAGAAGTAATTGTAGGTAAAAAGTCTTGAAGAACAGGAGTTAGCCAGGCAAAGGATAGGAGAGTGAGTTCAGCATTCTAGGCAGGAGAGACACAATGGCAAGCAAAGATATGTAACTGAGTGAAGAGCTGAAAATGCACCTGAGTAACTGCAAGGAAGATCTCATATGCTATCCAAAGGGATTTATGTGTGTTTATTAAAAATGAGAATGCATCAAATGATTGGAAGCAGAGGGAAAGTATAGGGAAAATGCAGCCATTCCTATGTGTGTGTGTGTGTGTTATCACAGAATCAGCTAGCAGAGTCTGTGAAAATATGGTTGTCATACACAAGACTGTTCTTGGGAATGTTTTAAAAATTTACTCAGGTACTGCCATAGAGGTCCAGTGGTTAAGACTGTGCACTTCCACCACAAGGGCATGGGTTTGATCCCTAGTCAGGGAACTAAGATCTTGCCTGCTATGCAGCCAAAAACTATTAATAAAATTTTTTTTTAAAAATTCACTCTCATGAAAACTATTTTCAAGTCATAGCACAATCCTGGCTTTTCAGATCACCATATTTTCACTCTGTTTTTCAAGGGGTTGGGGAAGTGGGGAGAAAGAAGGAAAACAGAAGATAAAAGGAAGTGAGGATTATAGAGAAATGGAAAAGTTTTAGTGGAAGACGTTGCAAAACTGGAATTCCAGAGGACAACTGGAATTTCTTCAAATGCCTTTGAAAAACAGACTTTTGACTCTCTGGGTCAAACAAAATGTGTTTATGATCAGAGGAGAAAATTCCTTAAATACCAATTCTTTACTTATATTTTAAAGAATCTGTGAACTAAGCTGTGAACAATTATACAAAAATAAGAAACTCACCTGCAAGCACTTCCAAAGGAAAAAAATTGTGAAAAGCAGACTATGTGCTAAGATCTTCCAAAGAGTTCAGATTATTGAAATTTCTCAATTTCAACTCCTCCCTTCTTGAGCTCAATCTGAAATAATGTAGGACATTAATTAGAAATGTCACACCTGTCACCTTCCACTCCCCAGAGCCATTCTCTCTCCCACTCTCCATCTCCTTTTCTAGGTCCCCAATTCCTTTGGCTTTTCCTTGTTGTAGGTCCTTCCCTTTATCACAAAAGAGGGCTGACAATTGCCAAGAGGGGAGGGGCCCCTGAGAACCAATTACAGATTGACTGGAAAGCAACCTTAAATGAAAAGGAAATATCAGCCCCCTGAGATACTTGTCTTTCTCCGGAGGAGGTTCCTAAACTGTTGGCTTGACCAAAAGTAGAACAGAGACCAAGGGTTATATGGAAACCCACCTTTCCATCTCCATGGGAGCTAATGCTCTCCACTAAGCTCTCAATCCTTCTACCCTACACCCAGCTTTCAGACTTTTCACCATCCCAGAAAAGTATTTCAATTGAGATAGCCCTTGAGGAGTAGTTTATGTGGCTTATCAAGGCCTTACCAATGCTGGGCCTGATTTAAGGGGAAGAAAGCTGGCATATTATTACAAGTAACATCTACATGATTATATGGCCTTTCAGTGTCCTCCATGCCCAAATGCCTGCCTGACAGCTCGTCTCCTACTATTCCCTTCTGCGAATTCTCCACAGATACCAGGCTGATATATTGACTTCTCTTCCCCAGCAGTGTGTTCAGTCACTTCACTGACATCCATCTGAGTCAAATCCTTACTTCATTCCCATTCCTTTCTAACGGACCAACAGGGAAAGCCCCCTTCTTTGAACTCCTGTATGGTCCACTGTCTACGGCCAACAGTAAATGCCGCCTACATTTTTTTTTTAATTCTATAGCTTAAATCGCAACTATAATACACCCTAACTGTAACAATTCAAATAAAATAATAATCTCTAAAAAAATGAAGATTCTCCAACTGATGAAATCATTGTGAAACGTTGGTGTCTGTATTTAAATACCTTTCCATTTACTTATAAAAACATATGCAGACATAATGTGGGTGCTCAGTTGCTCAGTCATGTCTGACCCTTTGTGACTCCATGGACTGTCTGTAGCCCACTTGCTTCCTCTACCCTTGAAATTTTCTGGGCAAGAATGCTAGATCAGGTTGACATTTCCTACTCCAGAGGATCTTCCCAACCTAAGGCTCAAATCCGTGTCTGTTGTGTCTCCTGAACTGACAGGTGGATTCTTTACCATAGTGCCACTTGGTTAGCCATAGTATCCAATGATTATTTCCAATGGTGCCAAAGAATTCCATGATATTTGTCAAACAGAAAAAATAAAGTACAAAATAGTATGCTTAGTATGTTCCCATTTGTGTAAAAAGCATAAAATAAACCACTCATATCTGTTTATATGGTCATAGTCAAGAAACAGACAGGCCTATTAGCTGGGCCCTTTTGCTATAGTGCTGCAAAGCTTGCACCTGGACACACCTCTCTTCCAGCTACAAAATACAAAGAAACTATACGAAACTAAAGATAACTGTGGGCCTGGGCGAGTTCTGGACCAAAAGACACAAAAGACTAAAGACCCAACTGCCATTTCTGAAGACTAGAAGCAAAAACTGGGTGTTGGGAGCAAAAGCAGGGTACTGAGGATGCCCCCCTGCCCTTAACAATACAAAATGGTAGGCAAACCATCTAAGCCACCCCTCTGGCCCCATCCCTCTTCCCACCCTCAGCCTCACCTCATGTAAGGAAGGAGCTCACCCTTCCTCTGTAGCAAGCAATCGAATCTGTTACTTGTTTTCACTTCTTCATGCAGGGAGTGAAGGAGCCCCAGTAAAGTCTTGCCTGAATTTCTTGTCTGGCTTCTAGTCAATTTCTATTGACTAGGGAAAGTCAAGAACCCTGGTGGGTATCAAAACTACTCTATCTGTACCTGGATTCTAGGTAAGGGTGATAGAAAGATATAATTTTCATTGTGTACATTTAAAAAAATTTACTGTGTAAAAACTTTACCATGTTTAAATTTTTACATTTACCAGTTATCCTATAAACAGCTCTTTAAATTTATTTTTTATTTATCATATTCCAAAAGTAATAGATTCATATTGTAACAAATGAAAACATGATGGGTCCCCCATGTCACTAGGCTATTTCACAAACCGGAGCCCAGTTCTCTTATCTGGTTATTATTAATAGTTCCCCGATGCCTTCCCTTGCATCTTAAGAAATTTGCACCCAAGGAGTATTTAACAACAGGATTTCATGGGCCTAACTGGAAATATTATTTTATCCCATACCTTCCAAAACTTCTTGAGGATCAGAGATTCAATTTTACACAAAAGAGATGGTATTCTATCCAGCCAGATTTTAGCAAGACAAATCATAGCCTTTTGTGGTTTCTATTAGAAATTTAGCCTTCTTCTTCACTAGACTCAAGCTAGAAATAAGTAATACTCAGGGTAAGTAGTGTATCCTATTCATCTTTGTTCCAGAAGTACATTGTAGTTGTTTCATAAATGGTTAGAAAAAAAATGAATAAAAATGCCTTCATGGATGCCTAAATGAAAAGCATGTGTATTTGACTCATAATCCTTGGCCTTCTGAAAATGTCTTCAAGTTTCAGCGGGAAGAAAACACCAAAGATAGCAAGAGTAGAGAAGATTAGAATAGTCAATATTCATAATTTGTGTATTCCATATTTGTCAAAATGCTTGCTCTCTAAAATTTATTTGTAATCCCCACATCAGTATTTTCAGTACTTTTCTACTAATGCATGGGTGTTAGCACGTGCATGTGGAAAAAAATTGAGTCAGCTGATAGACATATTGCCAGCTTAGGTTGACCAAGATAAAGTTTTGCCCTCTTGTTTCAGTTCTATGCTATAAGTAAGTGGTCTTTTCAGGGTATATTTAGTGCCATGTTTTTCACATTTTGGGGTGTTTTTTGGTGATCTCACTGGTCCCCAAGTGTAGTACTAAAGTGCTGTCTAATTTCCCAAGGGCAAAAAGACTGTGAAGAGCCTTACAGAGAAAAATGCATATATTAGATAAGCTCTTTTCAACCATGAGTTACAGTGCTATTGGCTGTGAGTTCAGTGTTAATGAATGACATATATGTAGTGTCTTTAAGCAGAAGCACACTTAAAACAAGACTGTACGTTGACCAGTTGACAAAAAGCTGACCAAGAGCTTGAAAGGATATAACCCTGAATTTCACCTAGAGCAAAAATAAGCATTTGATACTCACAAACAGCTTCAGTGTTCAAGGAAATTTTATGTAAAAAGCATAACTATTGCAAATAGCAAGAAATTGTTGCATCTCACTTTTTTTAATTAAGTCTTTATTGAACTTGTGACAATATGTCTTCTGTTTTATGTTTTGGTTTTTTGGCTAGGAGGCCAAAAATGTGGGATCTTGGCTCCTGGACCAGGAATCAAACCCACAACCCCTTCACTGGAAGGCAAAGTCTTAACCACTGGACTACCAAAGAAGTCCCTGTAATCTCATTTAAAAATGAGAAACCTAAACACCTATCCTACTCAAACTCTTCCAGAAAATTGCAGAGAAAGGTAAACTCCCAAACTCATTCTATGAGGCCACATCACTCTAATAACAAAACCAGACAAAGATGCCACAAAAAAAGAAACTACAAGCCAATATCACCCATGAACATAGATGCAAATATCCACAACAAAATTCTAGCAAACAGAATCCAACAACATAATAAAAAGATCATACATGATGATCAAGTGGGCTTTCTCCAGGGATGCAAGGATTCTTCAATATTTGCAAATCAATCAATGTATACTTTTTAATGGTGGGCATTCTTACTCATGTAAGGTGGTACCTCATTGTAGTTTTGATTTGCATTTCTCTAATAATTAGCAATGCTGAGCATCTTTTCATGCACCTACTGGCCATTTGTATGTAGAGACCCTTTTTTTTAAACAATGAAGTGACATGATGAGATCCTCGTTTTTGAAAAGACCATAGAATGGAGAATGTATTGGATGGGGGCATGATCCTTGTGAAAACAGTTAAGAGGATACTGACTGTGTAGCTGGGTAGGTATTTACTGAGCCCCTTCTATGTGCCAGGCATTAAGCTAAGTACTGAAACACAGCCTGTGCTGTGAGTCTGTTTCTGTTTCATAGATATGTTCCTTTGTGCCATTTTTCAGATTCCACATATAACTGATATCATGTGGTATTTGTCTTTCCCTTTCTGATTTACTTCACTTAGTATGATCATCTCTAGATCAATCTATGTTGCTGCAAATAGCATGATTTCATTTTTTTAATGACTGAGTAATATTCCATTGCAATAACCTCAGATATGCAGATGAAACCACCCTTATGGCAGAAAGTGAGGAGGAACTAAAAAGCCTCTTGAGGACAGTGAAAGAGGAGAGTGAAAAAGTTGGCTTAAAGCTCAACATTCAGAAAATGAAGATCATGGCATCTGGTGCCATCACTTCACGGGAAACAGATAGGCAAACAGTGGGATATGGAATTTTCCAGGCAAGAGTACTGGAGTGGGGTGCCATTGCCTTCTCCACACTTCTGGGCACATACCCAGACAAAACTATGATTTAAAAAGTCACATGTACCCTTATGTTCATAGAAACACTGTTTACAATAACAAAAACATGGAAAAACCTAAATACCTTTGACAGATGAATGGATAAAGAAGATGTTGTAAACATGGAACACAATGGAATATTCAGTTCAATTCTGTTCAGTCTCTCAGTCATGTCTGACTCTTTGTGACCCCATGAATTGTAGCACACCAGGCCTCCCTGTCAATCACCAACTCCCGGAATTTACTCAAACTCATGTCCTCGAGTCAGTGATGCCATCCAGCCATCTCATCCTCGGTCATCCCCTTCTCCTCCCGTCCCCAATCCCTCCCAGCATCAGGGTCTTTTCCAATGAGTCAACTCTTTGCATGGGGTGGCTAAAGTACCAGAGTTTCAGCTTCAGCACCAGCCCTTCCAATGAACACCCAGGACTGGTCTCCTTTAGAATGGACTGGTTGGATCTCCTTGCAGTCCAAGGGACTCTCAAGAGTCTTCTCCAACACTGCAATTCAAAAGCATCAATTCTTCAGTGCTCAGCTTTCTTCACGGTCCAGCTCTCACATCCACACATGACCACAAGAAAAACCATAGCCTTGACTAGACGGATCTTTGTTGGCAAAGTAATGTCTCTGCTTTTCAATATGCTATCTAGGTTGGTCATAACTTTCCTTCCAAGGAGTAAGCATCTTTTAAATTCATGGCTGCAATCACTATTTGCAGCGATTTTGGAACCCCCAAAAATAAAGTCTGCCACTGTTTCCACTGTTTCCCCATCTATTTCCCATGAAGTGATGGGGCCAGATGCCATGATCTTCGTTTTCTGAATGTTGAGCTTTAAGCCAACTTTTTCACTCTCCTTTTTCACTTTCCTCAAGAGGCTTGTTAGTTCCTCTTCACTTTCTGCCATAAGGGTGGTGTCATCTGCATATCTGAGGTTATTGCAATGGAATATTACTCAGTAATTAAAAAAATGAAATCATGCTATTTGCAGCAACATAGATTGACCTAGAGATGATCATACTAAGTGAAGTAAATCTGAAACGGAAACACAAATACCACATGATATCAGTTATATGTGGAATCTAAAAAATGGCACAAAGGAATGTATCTAGAAACAGAAACAGACTCACAGAACTAGAGAACAGGCTTTGGGAGTTCCCTGGCAGCCCGGTAGTTAGGACTCATTACTCTCACTGCCTGCCGTTACCGGGATCAATCCCTGGTCAGGGAACTAAAGTCCCCTAACAGCAGGGACAAAAAAGAGCAGACTTGTGGTTGCGAAGGGGGAGGGGTAAGAGAAGGAAACAGGTGGAGAAGGTAAGTATTGGGCATTTAGGATTAGCAAAGCAAAGTATTATGTATAGGATGGATAAACACCAAGATCCTACTTATATGGCACATGGAACATATTCAATATTCTCTGATAAACCATAATGGAAAAGAACATGAAAAACAAAAGATGTATAACTGAGTCACTATGCTGTACAGCAGAATTTAAAACAATATTGGAAATCAACCATACTTCAATTAAATTTTAAAAAATGAATTCCAGAGAACCATTGCTCTTATGAAAATACCCTGTCACGTCTAAAAAGCTCATTTGGTTTTGGCCTCGAGCTATCTCATTGTCTGCTCATCGTCTGTTCCCCAGCAACACTGGCTGCACTGCACCACCTTACATACAACCACGTTCATTCTCTGCTTTAAGTCAGTTCTTGCTCATCCTTCTAACCTCTAACTTTCTTAAGAAAGTCCTCTATTGCCTCTTTGTCTAAGACAATGCTTCCTTTTCTGTGTTCTCATGGCACCTTGGTAGTTTACTGCAATTGTAATATGCAGGATGTAATCACATTTATTCAAATATTTAAGTTATTTAGTTAATGTTGGTCTCCCTAACAAAATACTATGATCATTATGGTTGAGATTGAATCAGGTTTTCCTCTCCAGTGCTTGGAATACAAAGTATGATATATGTCAGATAATGAAATAAATGGTAAGTGAAGGTAGGAGAGGATGATGGGTTGTCTTCCCCCAAAAGTATTTCTCCATTTCAAGAATAAAATTTCTTTTCTATAAAAGCTGTCCTGGTAACATGGCCTTGGAAACATTGATTCATCTAATTCCTTCATCAAGTGAGACCAAGTACGGTAAGTTTTATTTCCTATGAAATGTCCTTCATTTCAGACTCTTTCTCACTTTTTAAATTCTCATTCTTTTTGACCTTTCTCTAGTCAACTCATTCCCAGTTAGTTTCACCAGCAGCTAAGAAGCTTCACTGTCTCTGCCTCTAGTTGCTAAGATCCAAGCTGTCAGCATCTGCCATAAATTTTAGGGCTTTCTTCTTTGGGCCTGATTCTCCCTGGTTTACATTTTTCCAATATCTTGTTTCATGTTGCATCACATATCAACTGGTGCCTCTTTATCAAGAACTTCTGCATCTGCATCCTCCTATCAATAAGACAGGATTTTCCATTACTCAGCAGCATTCATTCTCCTTTTCTCAATTATAGTATAAATTCCTGGGAGTAGGGACCATGCATGAGTGCATGCGTTCTAAGTTGCTCAGTCGTGTCTGACTCTTTGCAATCCTATGGATTGTAGCCTGCCGGGCTCCTCTGTCCATGGGATTCTCCAGGCAAGAATACCAGAGTGGGTTGCCATTTCCTTCTCCAGGGTATCGAGCCCCACTCTCCTTCTTGACAGGCAGATTCTTTAGCACTAAGCCACCTGGAAAACCCATGTCCAACAAGAAGAGAGAATTTGGAGTCTGAGTCATGTCACACAAGAGAGTCACACCTTAGTCTTTCCACAAACGCATACTACCAAAGCATCAAGCCAAGCCCCCTTGATTCAAGATAATCATCTATTTCAAGATGATCCTCCCTGACTTGCAGCATCTCCTAGAACAAAAACCAATCTTCTTCTTCCAGATCCAATTAAGCTTCTATCTTAATATTAGTTTGTAGTGTTAAGTGCCTGATAATTACCTTTTTATTGTAATGCAAGTGCCTAACATTAAGCTTTTGATTGACAGGCATTTATTTCAAATACATTTACCTCAAATAAACATACAGTCAACTAAACATTTAAATAAAGAGCTGGGCCACCCCACACATGAATTCCCCTTTTAGAAAACCTTGGATGACCTCCATTAATGAGCACTTGAGTGACCCTGCTTTTCCCTCCTATGCTTTAATTTCTCCTCTTGTGTTTTATTTTCATTGATAAAGAGTGAACCTGTGACACCCTAGACATCCCACCCTCAATCCCAATAATGTCAGAGTCCCAGATCCATGCTCTCTCTCTCCCTAAATTCTTTTTGTGTGGCCCCAGGTGTTCATGTAACCTCCAGGACCTATTAGTAATAAAACTTGTTTTTTCAAATTTCCATAATGATTGTTGCTGAGATGCATCCTGCAATCATCATAAGAACCACAAGGGTCAGCCCAGCCACAGCATTAGCCTTGGTCAGAGAAATGTCTGTAGGGAGAGCCCAAGTGAGTGCCTCAGGCATTCGTAGCTGATGGCATCACTACACTATCAATAGACTGAGATCGACACAAAACAAGTTTATATAAAATATGAGATATAGGGGTAGACACCAAACAAAACCCTAAGTCAGCAGAAAGTCTAATGTAAAATATAAACAATTCTACAGTGAGCTTAATTTCCCCAATAAGTCAAAAGTATGAAAAAAAAAAAAAAGAGAGAGAAGGACCGCTATGAAATAAGGGACTTAAAAACACAAGAAGATACAGTGTGAACCTTGTTTACATCCTAATTTTAAGAATTTACTTAAAGATAATTGGAGAAATTTGAACATAGTCTGGGTATTAGATGCCATTGGGGAAGTATTTTTAAATATCATAACATCGGGGTTGGCATATTTTCTTCTTTAAATGCCTTCATCAATAAAACATACTGAGTACACTTGATCCTTGAACAACACCAAGGTCAGGGGTGACAACCCACTGAGAAATTGAAAATCCACCTATAACTTTGAGTTGGCTCTCTTTACACATGGTTCCCCTGTGCATATGAGGGTCCCTGTCTATGGATTCAACCAGCCATAAATCCTGTACTACTGTATTTACTACTAAAATAAAATGTCAGCCTTTAAGTGAAACTGTGCAGTTCAAATCCATGTTGTTCAAGGATCAAATGTATATGCACATGGAAACATCACTACACTACTCACATAACACAGTACTTACACATCTGAAATTTGCTCTAAAATGTTCCAGAAAAAAAGGAGCTATAGGCAGTAGAAATAGAATTGGCAAATGCTGATATTGATGCTAGATGATGGCTGTATGGGATTCATTATAGTGTTCTATCTACTTTTGTGTATATTTGAAATTTTCTACAATAAACTAGTTAAACAATTAAATGCATTCAGCTTTAATTTTTTAATATGCTTTCCCTTTAACCTGACAATTCAACTCCTAAGAATTTATTGTAGGAAAATCTAAATGTGAACTATATTTGCATGGTGAAAAAATTAAAAATGACTATGAGCTTTCACAGAGACCACCTAAATCATGTTTAGCTATGCTGAAAATCTCTGAAGAATAAATACATACATATTGGTTAAAATAAAAAGAGGATCAAGACATAGTCATCAATGAAAATCCACATTACAAACTTCCATGATTCAACTTATCTCTAGGTTTGTTTTGCATTGCTGTTTTCATGTATTTATTTCCTACAGGAAATATTCAAAGCCTATTTGGTAAGGAAATTATAAAATATTAAAGTAAAAAATTTAAAGCACTTAAAAATTATTATTCTACAATATTCATTTTTAGTATGAGTACAGTAACTATAAAACTTTTCACAGAGAGAAATGTCAAAACAGGACAAAGTTATTTCTACCCAACCAATCCCAAAGTCCAATTAACATCTTTACCACCATCCTCCTTCAATCATTTCAGCTTGCGTAACATACAGAAGCATCCACAGTGCCTGCTGAACTTCCTTATTCCTCAGAGTATAAATCACAGGATTGAAGAAAGGGGTGACCACAGTGTAGTTAAAGTAAAATGTTTTAAGTAAGCATTTTAAAGTTATTGTTCTACAATACCCATTTTTAGTATAACTATTAAACTTATCACAGAGGGTAATGTCAAAACGGAACAGTCATTCCTACCCAACCAATCCTGGAAGACATCCCAGAGTCCAAATAACATCTTTACCACCATCCCCCTTCAATCAATTGTTTCAGTTTGCTTAACATACAGAAGCATCCACAGTGCCTGCTGAACTTCCTTATTCCTCAGAGTATAAATCACAGGATTGAACAGAGGAGTGACCACAGTGTAGAGCAGGGCAAAGACCTTGGTGAGGAGCTGGGAGTGGACAGCAGAGGGCGCGATGTACAAAACCATGAGAGAGCCGTAGAATGTGGACACTACAGCCAGGTGGGAGGAGCACGTGGAGAAAGCCTTCCTTCTGCTGGCCCCAGCAGGAACTCTCAGCACAGCCACCACGATCCGGCCATAAGATGTCAGAATCAGTCCAAAGGGAACAGTGAGGCAGACCACAGACAGAATGAATGTTGTCATCTGGGCTACACTGGGATCTGAGCAGGCCAGGCTCATCAAAGGCATGAAGTCACAGTAAAAGTGGTCAATGTGGTTGGGGCCACAGAATCTCAGTTGGGCCATGAGGGCTACAACCAGTCCATCTACCATAAAGCCAGAGAGCCACGCTATGACCACCAGCCCCAAACACCATCTGGGTCCCATCAGGAGAGGGTAGCGGAGGGGATAGCAGATGGCCAGGTAGCGATCATATGCCATGACAGCCAGTAGGAAGCACTCAGCAGTGGCTAAAGAACCAAAGACAAAGAACTGGAGCAAGCAACCAGCCACAGAGATGGCTGCCTCCTGCAAGAAGCCCTCCAACATTTTGGGCACCACTGAGGAAGTATAGAGGATCTCCAGGAAGGACAGATTAGCCAGGAAGAAATACATGGGTGTGTGGAGCCTCTGAGAGCTAACCACCGCCACAATGATTAGCATGTTCCCTAGGATGATGGATGCGTAGATGACAGTGAACACAATAAAGAGAAGGAGATGCAGCTCAGCTCTGACATAGAAACCAAGAAGGACAAATTCAGTAATAGTTTGGTTTCCTATGGAGACCATTTCCATGAAGATCATCCAAGTTTCTGCAGTGATTAAGTGAGATGTGTCCTAACACAGCTTACAATCAGCTTGTTATAGAAAAAAAAAAACATGTTTTATCTTCCTTGATCACAACCAGCTTCACTGTGAGTGGTTTGGAAATTCTGCCTGATACCCAAGCTTACTATATTGCAGTCATCTTTATCTTTTTTTTTCCCATGGGGTAGGGGTTCCTTGTCTGCTTATTCCTTCCCTTCCCCCTCCCCTTCCTTCAGATGTATTCCCAGCACCCATCTTTATCTTAACACTGTCTCTTCATTCCTCAAGCACCTTATCATTTGTTACTTGGAAAATTCCTCTGCATTCTCTCTTCATTAGGCTTACAACCTCTTTATCTTAGCACATTTATAACCTTATAGTCTCTAGATTGCCCTCTCCCTTAAAAATAATGTTCTTTAAATTCTAACTTCATACAAAATTTTATAATACAAATGTAATAAATAATATGATCGATGAAAGTATAGGTGCTGTGTGAATAGAGAGAAAACCAACTCAGACTAGGAACTGAGAGAGTGTGAGAATCAAGGTCAGAGAGGCTCCCTGAGGAAGTAATTATAGGTAAAAAGTCAGAACAAGAGTCAGCCAGGCAAAGGATAGGAGAGTGAGCATAGCATTCTAGGCAGGAGAGACACAATGGAAAACAAAGATGTATAACTGAGTGAAGAGCTGAAAATCCACCTGAGTACCTGCAAGGAAGATCTCATATGCTATCCAAAGGGATGTGTGTGTGTTTATTAAAAATGAGAATACATCAAATTATTGGAAGGAGAGGGGAATGGTACAGCAAAAATGCAGATATTTGTTCGTGCATGTGTGTGTGTGTGTGTCACAGAATCTGCTAGCAGAAGGTATGAAAAATATGGCTGTCAACTCGACAATAAGACTATTATTGGGAGTGTTTTAAAAGTTCAGTCAGAATCTTACTGAGTGAAGAGCTGAAAATCCACCTGAGTACCTGCAAGGAAGATCTCATATGCTATCCAAAGGGATGTGTGTGTGTTTATTAAAAATGAGAATACATCAAATTATTGGAAGGAGAGGGGAATGGTACAGCAAAAATGCAGATATTTGTTCGTGCATGTGTGTGTGTGTGTGTCACAGAATCTGCTAGCAGAAGGTATGAAAAATATGGCTGTCAACTCGACAATAAGACTATTATTGGGAGTGTTTTAAAAGTTCAGTCAGAATCTTCCCTGGTGGTCCAGTGATTAAAACTCCAAGTTTCCACTTTTTGGAGGACAGTGGACACTGGGGACACAGGTTGAATCCCTGGTTGGAGAACTAAGATCCCACATGCTGTGTGGGAAAAAATAATAATAATAAAATTAAGCTTAAAAAATTCACTCACATGAAAACTATTTTCAAGTCATAGCATAATCCTAGCTTTTCAGATCACCACATTCCTACTCTATTTTTCAAGGGGTTGGGAAAGTGGGGAGAAAGAAGAAGGAAAAGAGAAGATAGAAGGATGTGAGGATTATAGACAAATGGGAAAGTTTTAGTGGAAGATGTTGCAACACTAGGATTCCAGAGGAAGATTGTGGGATTTCTTCAAATGACTTTGAAAAACTGACTTTTGACTCTCTGGGTTAAATGAAATGTGTTACTGATCAGAGGAAACAACTCCATAAATACCAATTCTTTCCTTTTTATAAAAAGTCTGTGAACTAAGCTGTGAACAATTATACAAAAATAAGAAACTCACCTGCAATAGCCCTTCTAAAGGTAAAAATTGTGAAAAGCAGAATATGTGCTAAGATCTTCCAAAGAGTTCAGATTATTGAAGTTTCCCAATTTCAACTCCTCCCTTGAACTCAACCTGAAATAATGTAGGACATTGATTGGAAATGTCACACTTTTCACCCTCCACTCCCCAGAGTCATTGTCTCTTCCACTCTCCATCTCCGTTTCTAGTTCCCCAGGTCCTTTGGCTTTTCCTTGTAGGTCCTTCCCTTTATCACAAAAGAGGGCTGACAATTGCCAAGAGGGGAGGGGCCCCTGAGAACCAATTACAAACTGGAGAACAACCTTAAATAAAAATGAAATATCAGTCCCCTGGGATATTTGTCTTTCTCCAGAGGAGGTTCCTGAACTGTTGGCTTGACCAAAAGTAGAGCAGAAACCAAGGGTTATATGGAAACCCACCTTTCCATCCCCATGGGGGCTAATGCTCTCCACTAAGCATCCCATCCCCCATTCCCAGGCTCTTTCCCCAGAACTTATCACAAAACTCTCCTAAGTTCTCTACAGCATCCCTAAACCACCATGCCCAAGAGTGATCTTCCCAGAAGACTGCTCTCAACCCTTCCACCCCACACCTTTCACCAGCCCAGAAAAGTATTTCAACTGAAACAGCCCTGAGGAGTATTTCATGTGGATTTTCAAAGCCTTGCCAATGTTGGACTGATTTAAGGGGAAGGAAGCTGGCATATTATTACAAAGTAACATCTACATGATTTAAAGGCCCTTCAGTGTCCTCCATGCCCAAATGCCTACCTGACAGCTCCTCTCCCATTGTTCTCTTCTATGAATTCTCTATAGACACTAGGCTGATCTATTGACTTCTCATCCCTAGCAGTGTGTTCAGTCACTTCACTGTCATCTATCCAAGTCAAACCCTTACTTCATTCCCATTTTTTCCTAACAGACCAACAGAGAAACCCCTTTCTCTGTAAGGTCCACAATCTACAGCCAACAGTAAGTACCACTCCTTTCTTTTTAATTAAATAGCTTAAATCATAGATATAATGCACTCTAACTATAACAAGTCAAATAAAATAGCAATGTCTAAAATAAACGAATATTCTCTCTTTCTCCCCAGTGAACACTCCACCTACCTTGATGAAACCATTGTTCAAATATTGGCATCTGTCTTTACATACTTTTCCCTTTACTTACAAAAACATTTGCAAACATAATGCCTCAGCAGGCAGATTTTTTACCATTGCATCATATGGGAAGCCCTAATGATTATTTCCACTTGTACCAAAGACCTGTACGATATTTGTTAAACAGAAAAAAATCAACCACAAAATAGTATGCTTAGTGTGTTCCATTCCCACTTGTATAAAAAAGTAAAATAAACCACTCGCATCTGTTTCTGTGGACATAATCAAGAAATTGAAACAACGCTGAGACCTGGGATCCTTTGCTGCAATACTGCAAAGCTTACACCTGGACACATCTCTCTTCCAGCTACAAAATACAAAGAAATTATATGGGACTAAAAATAACTGTGTGTATGTGCAGTTGGGGCAAATTCTAGACCAAAAGCTACAAAAGTCCCAACTGCCGTTTTTGAAGAGCTGGAAGCCAAAACTAGGTATTGGGAGCAAAAACAGGGTACTCCAACCCAAGCCCTGGACACACTCCTTGTTGTTCAGCCACTACATAGTGTCCAGCTCTTTGTGGCGCCCTGCACTGTAGCACACCAGGCTCCTACACTATCTTCTAAAGTTTTCTCAAATTCATGTCCATTGAGTTGATCCATTAGTTAATTAGCATCAAATAACTAAGATGATTAGATGAGATCTAACCATCTCATCCTCTGATGTTCTCTCTCTTTTTGCCTTTAATCTTTCCCAGCATCAGGATCATTTCCAGTGAGCCGGCTCTTCGCATCAAGTGGCCAAAGTACTGGAGCTTCAGCTTCAGCAACAGTCCTTACAATGAATAATCAGGGCTAATTTCCTTTAGGATTGACTGGCTTGATCTCCTGGCAGTACAAGGGACTCTCAAGTTTTGCCAGCAACACTATTTGAAAGCATCAGTTCTTTGGTGCTCAGCCTTCCTTATGGACCAGCTCTCACATCCGTATATGACTATTGGAAAAACACTCCTACCCTCACCCATGTAAGGAATGAGCTTTCCCCTCCCCTGGAACAAGCAAGGGAACGTGTTACTTGCTTTCTCTCCCTCCTGCAGCCGGCACAGGAGCCCCAATAAAGCCTTGCCTGAATTTCTTGTCTGGTCTGTAGTCAGTTTCTATTGACTGTGGAAGGCCAAGAACCTCGTTAGCATCAAAACTACTAATTCTTGCTATTGGGGATTTGGGGTGATAGACATGATTTTCATTTCATACATTTTTTGTTTTTTTCCATGTAAAAACTTTACCATGTTTAAATTTTTTATGTATTTGCCAATTACCATACAGATTGCTCTTTAAATTCATTTTCTATTTATCACCTTCAATAGCCAAAATCAAAACCCTGGCCTGTTCACTGCTCTCTCTGTGCTTACTTATATGCTTACTTCCTACAACACTATAGGAAAAGAAAAAACAGACAAGGGAAATGAGGAGAAGGACAAGGCATCAGACAAGCTTTGGGGGATTTTCTAATACCAAAAAAGTGTTGACCCTATTGCAGCAGTGAATTGAAAACCCTATAGAATGAAACAACAGCATATTCATTGTAATGATTATTCGAACGTAATGGGATTTTTCCTGTCCTGTCACAAACTGTACTTGGGAGAATTTCCTCAAGCCCTCATTAGTGAATTCAGGCAAGTTGCTGTTACCTTTCCCCTCTTTGACTCTCTTTACTCCCACAGAGGAAGGTCTCCCCTAAAGCCTGAAAAGAAATGTTTGTGTTCAACAAAAGCATAAGAAGTGGGCATTGGGGACTTCCCTGGTGATCCAGTGACTAAGACTCCAGGCTCCCAGTGCAGAGGGTCCAGGTTCTATTCCTGGTCAGGGAACAAGACCCCACATGCTGCAACTAAGACCCCGTGCAGCCAAATAAATATATTGTTGCTGTTGTTTGGTTGCTCAGTCGTGTCTGACTCTTTGAGGCCCCATAGACTGTGGCTCACCGGGCTCCTCTGTCCATGAGATTTCCCAGTCAAGAATACTGGAGTGGGTTGCCATTCCTTCTCCAGGGGATCTTCCTGACCCAGTGCTCGAACCTGCATCTCCTGCATTGCAGGAAGGTTCTTAACCATTGAACCACCAGGGAAGCTCAAATAAATAAACAAACATAAAAAAATTATAACCTTAAAAAAAGAGAGGTGGGCATTGGACACACTCCCAATTACTAATGGTCATTACTGACTGTACAGGACTCTGTGTGGGGAGGGATCTCTTCAGTGGCTATAGATCAAACAATATGACATCAATAAATTCTGGAACTAATAGCCTCAAAGCTGACATTCCAGAGAGCAGAAGAGGAAACCTGGTGCCCATCAGCCTGGTCCGTACACAGAGAGGCAGATGTGGTCCTTCTACAGGGAATTGTCTACACTGGCAGGGCTTTCTGACTCTACTGGAAGAGTGTGACCGCTGGGCTCCTGACACCAATCATCTCTGTGAGTCACCTTGGGGTGTGTGGGTCTCAGGGAGTACAGTTCCCCTGAGGAAATGAGTCACACACCAACAACACTTCCCTTCACAGGGCAATCACCTCAGAGCATGGAGGCTCAAAAACTGGAAAATAAACTGAAGGTGCTTCTAAAGACTCCATGGTTTTCCAGAGACCCTGACCCCCTAAGGAAGACATGCTTCTGAAAAGGGAGATGGAAGAAGAGGACACCGGGAGCTCCTCTCCAACACCACCTATGTGAGTCACCTTGGGGTGTGTGGGTCTCAGGGAGTACAGTTCCCCTGAGGAAATGAGTCACACACCAACAACACTTCCCTTCACAGGGCAATCACCTCAGAGCATGGAGGCTCAAAAACTGGAAAATAAACTGAAGGTGCTTCTAAAGACTCCATGGTTTTCCAGAGACCCTGACCCCCTAAGGAAGACAGCTTCTGAAAAGGGAGATGGAAGAAGAGGACACCGGGAGCTCCTCTCCAACACCACCTCCCTCAGTTGGATTTTGTTACTGTTTTTCCTAAGACAAAAGCTGCACCCTACCTCTTTGTCCCACAGAACCAGCGGATGCATCTTTCTGGTCCTCTTTCCCATCATTGGTGAGTGCTATCTACTCCTGCCCTGATGCCTAAGGTAGTGAGGGTCAGTGTCTTTATTCATGTAAAAAGAATTAGGAATGGAAAGTTAGAGTGTAATTAATGATAGTGAGCCAGAACTGCTCTCTTAGTCAGAATTCAGTTCCATTATCCCTATTTTAAAGGCTTCCGCAGTGGCTGACAGAATCTGCCTGCAATGCAGAAGCTGCAGGAGACTCGACTTCCATCCCTGGGTGGGGAAGATCCCCTGGAGGAGGGCATGGCAACCCACTCCAGTATTCTTGCCTGGAGACTCCCATGGACAGAAGAGCCTGGAGGACGACAGTCCATGGGCTCGCAAAGAGTCGGACAGGACTGAAGTGACTTAGCAAGAAAAGGGGTAGGGGAAAGAAGGAAGGAAAACCTAAACTCAAAATAGCTGGGATAGGACACTCCAAAAGTAACCTGGAGCTTCACTGAATAGCAGAATGGTGTAGAGTATTTCTCCCCCTCTTTAGGACTAGAGAATAAATGTCCAGAGTGATGGATGGATGAATGAAAAGTATTCTTTATCAGCTGCTGAAGTAGAGAGAGAGAGAGAGAAGGTGGAGCACCTAGAGTTGTTCACTTCTGAATCATACTCGGCTTCTCAGAGACAGCTGAACAACCCACTGTTTGACCTCTACCTGATATTTTTTAAAGACTGACAGTTTTCATGTATATCCCTCTGACTCAGCTTTGTCCATAACTTCACAAAGGGCAGTCACACAGTCAATGGCTCTCACTCAGTGATATCTGAAATTTTATTTTCAATAAAATTACATATTTGCCTGTTTTTGAAATTAAATAATAAATGAAGGTAAGAAAAGGAAAATATTTAAATGGTTTTCAAGAGTTTTTGGTGAAATTTTTCGTGTCATTGTGTTTTCAATGACATTTTGAAAATGGTTTTCAAGACATTTTCCAAGAGTTTTTATAATTACGATTAGAGGTTTTTTGTCCAAAGTTTCAGAGGAAAACTTGACTCAGAAAATTAACGAATTCTTTAAGATGACCAAATGAGAGATGATAGATGCCATTTCTTACTTCCTGGACCAAATTCTAGGCATAAATATTGTGATACCAGCAACTACAAGCACAGCCTTTTGGGGGGAGGAAGGGGACCACTACTTATTTGACCACAAAGTTTATGGAAGCATAGAGTTTGTTTTACTCCCCCTATACCTTCTCACTCATTCCCATCCTGGAAAATAAAATACAGTAAGGAATATCATAGATTTATACAGGGAAAAACAGTAGTATTGTGAACACCGGCTCCAGGGTACAAAGATAAAATATAAATATGCTGCCGTCAGTTCTGTTGTTCAGAATCCAGCATGGATGAAAGAGATGAAATTGTTCCAAGCTCCTTCCTGTCTGGGCTGCAGAACACTTATTGTAGGTGAAGTTTATTGTATCAGAATTTCCAGGTGCAGTTGCGATTCTTCTGAACCGTATAGCTCTCTGAACAGTAAGAATTCAGGATTATTTCACTAGTCCCTGGACCAGAACATTTGGCTAAGACTTCATAAATGAATCAAAAAGAATGGTTGCTGTTTTACAAAACACAGGGGAGAATGCCAAGCATGAGCAAAAGCACTGTGGCAGAAAGGAATCTAGGGTTTGGGGCAAAATAAGGAAAGCTGCCTAAATTCACTTCAGTTCAGTCGCTCAGTCATGTCCAACTCTCTGCGACGCCATGAACCACAGTACTCCAGGCCTCCCTGTCCATCACCAACTCCCAGAGTTCACTCAGACTCACGCCCATCGAGTCAGTGATGCCGTCCAGCCATCTCACCCTCAGTCGTCCCCTTCTCCTCCTGCCCCCAATCCCTCCCAGCATCAGGGTCTTTTCCAATGAGTCAACTCTTCGCATGAGGTGGCCAAAGTACTGGAGTTTCAGCTTCAGCATCATTCCTTCCAAAGAAATCCCAGGGTTGATCTCCTTCAGAATGGACTGATTGGATCTCCTTGCAGTCCAAGGGACTCTCAAGAGTCTTCTCCAACACCATAGTTCAAAAGCATCAATTCTTCTGCGCTCAGCCTTCTTCACAGTCCAACTCTCACATCCATACATGACGACAGGAAAAAACATAGCCTTGACTGAACGGACTTTTGTTGGCAAAGTAATGTCTCTGCTTTTGAATATGCTATCTAGGTTGGTTATAACTTTTCTTCCAAGGAGTAAGCGTCTTTTAATTTCATGGCTGCAGTCACCATCTGCAGTGATTTTGGAGCCCAAAAAAACAAAGTCTGACACTGTTTCTACTGTTTCCCCATCTATTTCCCATGAAGTGATGGGGCCAGATGCCATGATCTTCGTTTTCTGAATGTTGAGCTTTAAGCCAACTTTTTCACTCTCCTCTTTCACTTTCAACAAGAGGCTTTTTAGCTCCTCTTCACTTTCTGCCATAAGGGTGGTGTCATCTGCATATCTGAGGTTATTGATATTTCTCCCAGCAATCTTGATTCCAGCTTGTGTTTCTTCCAGTCCAGCGTTTCTCATGATGTACTCTGCATATAAGTTAAATAAGCAGGGTGACAATATACAGCCTTGACGTACTCCTTTTCCTATTTGGAACCAGTCTGTTGTTCCATGTCCAGTTCTAACTGTTGCTTCCTGACCTGCATACAGATTTCTCAAGAGGCAGGTCAGGTGGTCTGGTATTCCCATCTCTTTCAGAATTTTCCACAGTTTATTGTGATCCACACAGTCAAAGGCTTTGGCATAGTCAATAAAGCAGAAATAGATGTTTTTCTGGAACTCTCTTGCTTTTTCCATGATCCAGCGGATGTTGGCAATTTGATCTCTGGTTCCTCTGCCTTTTCTAAAACCAGCTTGAACATCAGGGAGTTCACGGTTCACGTATTGCTGAAGTCTGGCTTGGAGAATTTTGAGCATTACTTTACTAGCATGTGAGATGAGTGCAATTGTGCGGTAGTTTGAGCATTCTTTGGCATTGCCTTTCTTTGGAATTGGAATGAAAACTGACCTTTTCCAGTCCTGTGGCCACTGCTGAGTTTTCCAGATTTGCTGGCATATTGAGTGCAGCACTTTCACAGCATCATCTTTCAGGATTTGAAACAGCTCAACTGGAATTCCATCACCTCCACTAGCTTTGTTCGTAGTGATGCTTTCTAAGGCCCACTTGACTTCACATTCCAAGATGTCTGGCTCTAGATTAGTCATCACATCATCATGATTATCTGGGTCATGAAGATCTTTTTTGTACAGTTCTTCTGTGTATTCTTGCCACCTCTTCTTAATATCTTCTGCTTCTGTTAGGTCCAGACCATTTCTGTCCTTTATTGAGCCCATCTTTGCATGAAATGTTCCCTTGGTATTTCCAATTTTCTTGAAGAGATCTCTAGTCTTTCCCATTCTGTTCTTTTCAAAATGGCCCCCAACCTTTAGATTCTCTAAATATTAAATGTGCATCCTGACTGCTGATATATGTATATAGTACTAAGAAGACTCAATGTATGGATTGCAAATGTACAGCAGTTGTATTTTTATGGTTACTGCCATACACCAGGATCTGTTTACTGCCCTCCTTTCCACTGGGTCACCAACTGCCTAATGACCCTGCGTCAGATTCCCTAATTTGTCAGTCATGTTTATGTTTCAAAGTATTCTCTGGCTATTAAGACATTTACTTTTCCTTTGCTTCTATTAGGGTGAAACTTTGCACACAAACCCTTTTTAATAACCCCAGCCAACAGCCAGTCCTAGATTTGCTCTACTAGCTCTACTAGCAGTAAAAGGGAGAGAGCCTGGTCTGACCCCCAGATTGCAAATGTACAGCAGTTGTATTTTTATGGTTACTGCCATACACCAGGATCTGTTTACTGCCCTCCTTTCCACTGGGTCACCAACTGCCTAATGACCCTGCGTCAGATTCCCTAATTTGTCAGTCATGTTTATGTTTCAAAGTATTCTCTGGCTATTAAGACATTTACTTTTCCTTTGCTTCTATTAGGGTGAAACTTTGCACACAAACCCTTTTTAATAACCCCAGCCAACAGCCAGTCCTAGATTTGCTCTACTAGCTCTACTAGCAGTAAAAGGGAGAGAGCCTGGTCTGACCCCCGCTCTCCCCCCCCCCCCATATCTACTTTTTCTGGTTGGGCAGATAAGGAAGAAGAGGATCAATATGCTGGTAAGACTGCATCCTCTTCTTGGTTGGAACTTTGGCTCAAGCCAAAGTTAATTTAAACAGAAGCCGAGCAGCTCCCTTAAGCCTTGGCCATCCACTCAGTTTCATCTTGCCAGTTGACTCCCAACTGAGAGCCTCATATGAAATTCCTGATTTCCCAAACTCTTTGCCCAGTGATCTAGTATGGGCCCAAATGCATCAGCTCTCTATAACCCTGACTCTGGAGCCTGTACCTACACATGGATTTGTCTTCATTCCACTGGGAAATCAATAATTCAAGGAAGCAAGGTCTGTTTCTTCTCTGCCCGGAGGTCTCACCACATCACCTCTCCCAAAGCTCCTACCCTAGCCCCATCAGTATCTGCTGGTGGGTGAGCATCTAGTGAGGAAATCAGAAATCAGTGTCTTTCTCTGCAGGTCTCTCTTTTCCTTCAGGGAAAGAAGGGAGTTGACGTAGGGAAGAAGACTGTTGGAAGGTCAGAGATGGAGATAGCCTGTCCATGCAAGCAAGCCATGCCCTCCCCACAAAAATGACCCACCCCTTCCTCCCAGCCCTCACCTTAAGCAAAGTGAAAGTGAAGTTGCTCAGTTGTGTCCAATTCTTTGCAACCCCATGGACTGGAGCCTATCAGGCTCCTCAGTCCGTGGAATTTCCCAGGCAACGGTACTGGAGTGGGTTGCCATTTCCTTCTCCAAGGGATCAAACTCAGGTCTCCCACATTGTGGGCAGATCTTTACTGTCTGAGCCACCAGGGAAGCTCCACCTTAAGCAAAGCCCTAGGGAACTCCTCAGTGTTCAGTTCAAGTCTCAGTGCATTTGCAAACACCCTGCTCTTTGATACCTAAAAACTCCTTTGTATTCATAAAGACTGATGTTGAATTTGACCTTCTCTGTGAAACCTTTCTCTGCTTCTAAAAAGTCAGATCCTTCAATTGTGGTAGTTTCCTTAAGGTCCTTTGACTAGCCCATGTTTATAACACTTACCAAACGATACATCTATTGTTTGTAACACTTACCAAAATACTTCATGATACATCTATTTATTTCTAGATTTCCACTATTAAACATGAGCTCCTTGAAGTCAGAAGCTCAATGGTATTCAAAGATAAGTAAAAATTTGGGGTTGGAGAGAGTGGAGAGGAAGAGTTCTTTCTTCTGACATAAATCTCTCAGCAGTTCTTATTGGGAGAAAACAGACACAGAAAGTTTGTATTTAGAATGAGCTCTGGGGAAATAGGAAAAGTCCTACCGGCAAACTTAAAGACACACTTTCTTAGACAGGTGGTATAGAACACATGTTGCAGGGTCTGCAAAAGAATGCCAGGCCAAGGAATTGGAACCTGATATACAGTATTATAGAAATCACTGTACCATAGGCAAAAGAATGATGGAAGGAAAACTGTGTCCAGGAAAATCCATCTGGCAGAGAATTCTGGACACTTTGGAAGAGAAAGAAGCTGGGTAACAATTGGCAAGCAGCTTTGATGGTATATCTATTCATTCCTCCACCTGACACTTAGTTTTTACTGCTCTGTCTTCCATGCTATATCCTAGGTTTTGAGAATAAAACCTTGAATAACATAGAGCTCCCAACTTCAAGGAGCTGAGGTTTAATAGTAGAAAAATAGACATAAACAGATATATCACAAAGCACTTTAGTAAGTATTGACATGTGGGCAGAGAAAGAGAGAGGGGAAGAAGGGAGTCATTGAACATAAATCCATATTTGCAGCATGGGAAACCTGATGGGTGGAGCGTCATGAACAAAGGAGATGGTACTAAGCCTGAATCAGGATGGCAGTGGAAGAATGGAAAGTAAAGGATGAACAGTTCAGAAATTTCTTTTTATGGTTTCAAGTGTGCATTTGTCTTTGCATGTGTGTGTGTGTATACGTGTGTATAAATACATAAGTGAAAATAAAATATTTCAAAAGTTAACATTCTGATATAAATAATGTTTTTCAAACTGAGTGGAAAATATTCAGATGATTCTTAATTTCTTTTTAATATTTGTCAATTTTTTCTAGTTTTTCTTAACTAACTCAATGCATTTCTTTTTTAATATTTATTTATTTATTCAGCTATGCCAGGACTTGGTTGCACCCTGAAAAATCTTTATCAACTTATTTCTGACATCAAAATAAAATAAATATTTTAATACCAAAATAAAATATCCCTATTGATACTGAAAGTGTATTTATTATAAAGTGGTGGCACAAAAATTTATATTTAAGAAGTCACTGGTAATCTGATATCTTAGGCATATATATCAGATCATATTGAATATTAGATTTTGCATCATACCTTTACATTGTGTCAAAACAATTTCTCATGTATTTTTTAATTTCATGTATTTTAATGTATAGCATAATTAATCTTACTCCTCATGTTGAATGTATTTGATATTTCCATTTTTAGAGCACTTTAAGTGAAGAAACCTGCAAGATGTGGAAAATATGTAAAACTCACGTCTCAATAATGTCAGTGCTATCACCTTCATCCATCCCAATGAACTTCAGCTATGCAAACCTGAGTATCCTCTGAGCCTTGCTTTTGTGATCAGTTTGGATTTAAGCACATACCTATAACAGTTGTTTCCTTTTAAGGATCTTAGTTCAGTTCAGTTCAGTTCAGTTCAAGGATCTTAACCCATCCCCAAATTCCCATCTGGGAATCCAAGCCTACATTTACTCTTCACGTTAAACTATATTCCACTCCTTACCCTCCACTGAGCAAGAAGATCTCTCCTATTCTACCTTTGATTCTCAGATTCAGGTCTCCATGAAGGGCCTCTATCCTGTCTTGTGCTGGAATCTGTACAAAGGGAAACACACTCACTACTCCCCACCTTCTGCGATCTGATGGCAAAAGACAGAGCTACTGTCCAGAGCAGGTAGATAGAAGATCAGTAAAATCCCATATCTTCTGCAAGCCTGAAGGTTAAAGATTCTTGGGATCAGAGAGCTCAGGGATACACACTAACCAATCCTTGGAAATATTAAGTTAATTAATATGAGCTTAATTAATATGAACTTCCTGGTCTGAAGTCCAAAAAAGTTGCTATCTACGATAACATGCAATTGAACCTATGCTTGGGGACAGCGTGGCTCCATGTTCACTCTAGTTAGAGCCACAGCTGAGTCCTCTCCTCTAATCGTTCTAAAGAGAATTCCTGGAAAATGTGGCATTTTAGGACCAATTTCAATGAGGAGAAAGAGAGAGCATCTTGAATATTTAGTAACCCCACTTTTGAAGAAGTAAAGTACTCTCTGCTTTGGAGAAGCTCTGAGGCAGTCAAAGAGTGAATTAAAAGGAATACTGGGAGTGTGTGGAGTTCAGATGGTGAGATAAAGCTGGAGAGGAAACCATGTAACTTAAGACATCTCAAGATCTTCCTATGTCTTCTCCATGCCCAGCTGACCCACCGGGTTGAATGGAGAGAGCCAACCGCACCTTGGTCACTCAGTTTATCTTCATGAGATTTTCCAGCTCTCCACGTCTGCAGCTGCTCTTCTTCTCCCTCTTCCTCCTGGTCTACCTCTTATCCCTGGTGGGCAATGGGCTCATTGTGCTCATTGTGGCCCTGGACGGGCGCCTCCACACTCCCATGTACTTCTTTATCTGCAACCTCTCCTTGGTAGAGCTCTGGTACACCATAGTCACTGTGCCCAAAATGCTGGCCAACTTTCTCAGTTCCCAAGGGGTCATCTCAGTTCCCAGCTGCATCACCCAGTACTACTTCTTCTTCTCTTTGGCTGCCACAGAACTCTTCTTTCTCACCACCATGGCCTATGATCCTATGCGGCCATCTGCAGACCACTCCACTACCCATTGCTGCTCAGCCCTCAGACATGTGGTACCCTGGCTGGCATCTGCTGGAGTGTGGGATTCCTCTGCCCCATGTTCCCTTCATTCCTCCTTACACAGATCTCCTTCTGCACCCCCAACCAGATCAACCACTTCTTCTGTGATGCTGACCAGATTTTCCGCCTTTCTTGCACAGACACATACGCCATCCAAGCCGTGGGCTATGCTTTTAGCACTGTCATTATCCTAGGGGCCCTGGTCTTTACCATGGCTTCCTATGCCCACATCCTGACCACAATTCTAGCCATGGCTTCAGCTGCTGCTCGACACAAGGCCTTTTCCACATGCACAGCTCATCTTTCCGTGGTCACCATCTACTTTGGCACTCTCATATTCATGTATGTCCGCCCCGCGGTTAAGTATGAGTCAAGTATCAACAAGATTGTGGCTATTTTCTACTCAGTCATCACTCCTCTTCTCAATCCTCTCATCTATACACTCCGTAACAAGGATGTCAAGGAAGCTCTGAAAGTCTTGGTGTCCCAGGTGAAAAAGGTCTACCACTCAAGTGGGGACCCAAAGTGATGGAGCCACAGGAGAAGCAGAGAAAGCAAAGCTGGCGGGATATCCAGCAGAAAATAACTCCTAGTCATTGAATTTTACCTGTGCAAGGTAGCCTTTTTAATCATTAAGCTTAGCTTTTATTTATTTTTAAATTTTTGGTTGCACTGTTTTCATTGCTTTGTGCAGCCTTTCTCTAGTTGCAACAAGTAGGGGTTGCTCTTGCCAGCGCACTGGCTTCTCATGGCAGTGGCTTCTCCTGTTCTGGAGCACAGGCTGTAGGCGCAGGAGCCTCAGTGGTTGCAGTGCATGGGCTCAGTAGTTGCTCGCAGGCTCTAGAGCTCAGGCTCAGTAGCTCTGCCACACCCGCTTTAGTTGCCCCAAGCATGAAGAATCTTCCCAGAACAGGGAGTGAACAAGTGTCCCTGCATTGGTAAGCAGACTCCGATCCCTGTATGTCCAGGGAAGTCCAATCATTAAGTCTATATATTTGCTCTGGGGAGTTATCCATGGCATATGTTAAGTGAAACAGTTGCTCCTCCTGCCACCCAGCATGTCCATTTTTGCCTGTTCCTTCCATTGCTCAGCTTCTCCAGAGGAGCGAATACTCTCATGTTTATATAAGTGCTGGGAAATCACACATGGTTTGTAGTCTGTACATCTGGGTTGGACATCCAGCCCCCTCACTTGCTATCAGGCAGGTAACCAAAGAACTTCAAATCCTTTTTAGTTCTCTCAGAGAGAATTTCTGGTGTTCAATAGACTTAACAACATGCAAAGCAGTGAATGAAGAAATGATGCAAAGCTGAAGAATTGATGCTTTTGAACTGTGGTGTTGGAGAAGACTCTTGTGAGTCCCTTGGACTGCAAAGAGATCCAACCAGTTCATCCTAAAGGAAATCAGTCCTGAATATTCATTGGAAGTACTGATGTTGAAGCTGAAACTCCAATATTTTGGTCACCTGGTGTGAGGAACTGACTCATTGGAAAAGACCCTAATGCTGGGAAAGATTGAAGACAGGAGGAGAAGCGGACAACAGAGGATGAGATGGTTGGATGGCATCACTGATGCAATGGACATGAGTTTGAGTAGGCTCCAGGAGTTGGTGATGGACAGGGAAGCCTGGCATGCTGCCGTCCATGGAGTTGCAAAGAGTCAGACATGGCTGAGTGACTGAACTGAAAGCAGTGAACAAGTGCTGGTTTATTAGATTAGATTGGTGTGTAGTTTTCTTTCCTTATAGTGCTGTTATGCGCTGGACTGTGTGTGACCACCTCTCTCACACCCAGAAAAATTCATACGTTGAAGCCCTAATGACCAATGCCTCAGAATGAAGCTGTATCTGGAGACAGCATCTTTAAAGAGATGATTAAGGATAAATGAGGTACCTGGAATGGGACCTAATCCAATATGACTACTACTGCTGCTGCTGCTGCTAAGTCGCCTCAGTTGTGTCCTACTCTGCACGACCCATAGACGGCAGCCCACCAGGCTCCCTCATCCCTGGGATTCTCCAGGTAAGAACACTGGAGTGGGTTGCCATTTCCTTCTCCAACGCATGAAAGTCAAAAGTGAAAGTGAAGTCGCTTAGTCGTGTCTGACTCAGCGATCCCGTGGACTGCAGCCTACCAGGCTCCTCCATCCCTGGGATTTTCCAGGTAAGAGTACCGGAGTGGGGTGCCATAGTATCCTTTTAGGAAGAGGCAACACGACACAGATACACAGAGGGAAAACCAGTGTCTTAATACATAGGAGAAGACAGACTTCTATAAGCAATGAGAGTAGACTCAAGAAACTAACCTTGCCAACACTTGGATCTGAGAGAGTAACAGGCAGGAAGGCCAGGGGTCTCCAAACGGAGGATACAGCCTGCAAGTGTCAGACATTTTATCTCTCTTAAGTGGCAGGAGGAAACAAACTAGCGATATTTTTTCCTTCTCTATACAAATTTAAAAGGAGGTTTCTCTTAAAATTCTCTGTTGCCATAATGACATCTGATTT
Source organism: Aepyceros melampus (assembly GCA_006408695.1). Classification (NCBI taxonomy): domain Eukaryota; kingdom Metazoa; phylum Chordata; class Mammalia; order Artiodactyla; family Bovidae; genus Aepyceros; species Aepyceros melampus. The sequence continues at coordinate 59,489 of SJXQ01012255.1, forward strand.
CACCTGAAGTTAACCAATGCCTTTTTCTTATGGAAATGTTTGTCTTAAGCTATGCTAATGTACTATGCATCCACCCCAAACTCTGTCTTCAAGTTGGTTCCGCCTTTTGGGCTCAGAACCTACTTGATAAACCAGTATGTTATACTCCTATAAGTAAGTAAAGTCACTCAGTCATGTCCGACTCTTTGTGACCCCATGGACTGCAGCCCACCAGGCTTCTCAGTCCATGAGATTCTCCAAGCAAGAATACTGGAGTGGGTTGCCATTTCCTTCTCCAGGGGATCTTCCCGACCCAGGGATCGAACCCAGGTCTCCCACATTGGAGGCAGACGCTTTAACCTCTGAGCCATATATTGTTCCTCTAATCTATGTAAATGAAACTTTTTGTACGGTGATCTGCCCTTCTTCAAGATTCAAGTTAATCATTTTATGGCCCAAGATAAACCATTTGGAGCCAAGGTTATCCCAAAATACATCTTATGGGTGAGGGGCCTGGTGCCATTCTAAGTTAAACTCTGGGAGTTGGTGATGGACAGGGAGGCCTGGCGTGCTGTAATTCATGGGGTTGCAAAGAGTCGGACACGACTGAGTGACTGAACTGAACTGAAGGGAAAAGGAATTAGGTCTGTCTTACAGGTGTTATTCTGAAAAGGAAAATAAAATTATGAATACAGAAAGTGTAACAAGGTTTGTGGAAAGTGGACCATGAGAAAAGAGTTTTGTGCATGGTCAAGACTGTCTCAGTTTAAAATCAATTTAATTGGGGTACTCTTTCTGCCCCCTTCTGATGCCTATGTCAGAAGCTTTCTCTATCTCCTTTATACTTTAATAAAACTTTATTACACAAAAGCTCTGAGTGATCAAGCCTCGTCTCTGGCCCTGGATTGAATTCTTCTCCTCCGGAGGCCAAGAATCCTGGTGTTGTGATACAACAACAACCTTTCATCTTGGGAGCTTGTCTGGGATCCTTCAGGACAAGGTAAGAATGCTTGGAGCTCTAGTTCTTTGTTCTCTTAGCAAACACGTTTTCTGCTATGCTTTACTAACTCTACAGTGTGCTTGTGTGAATGAATGACATGCCCTGCGTGAAGCAAGTAAGGAGCCCTACTCTACAGTTCCATGGTAATCTCATACGACTTATGGCAGAAACCTGTCGGGGGTTTATACAAACCTGCCAATGCCAAGAGGCACCCAATGACTCCTTTGGGAACTGGCCAGAAATGGGCAAAGCATGTGGACTGAACTCTCCTTTCTCGGTCAAACTTTTCGGTCTCTTTGACCATTTCATAACTCCTTGGGGAATTAGAAGTACTAACCTAATCTATCGGATTTTAGACTTTCAAGGGACTTGTGATCTATACTGTTACTGTGTACTGTAGTTGAGGTCCCAAACTTGGATTGGTAGTCAAGAAAGTGTCTAGCCTCTCTCGGAACCAGAAGTTCGGAAACTAGATGGAGCTCTAGCTCCAAGAACATCTCTGAGGTTAAAGGTTACTCAGATTGGGACTGCAATTTTTTTTTTTCCCTTTGGTACGCTGGCTCTTAGTGGACCAGAGGAGGCTCTTAGTGGACCAGAGGAGGCTCTTATACTGGTGTGGTGATGCTTGAAAAAAACATCTCAGCTTTATGTTCATATCGGTCTTATTGTAGTCAGGAATATACTCAGCGTGGTGCACAGGCACTCAGGTGACGAATGTTTCCCCCAGCGGTCTTAGCTTGGGAGGCATTCCAGAAGGTTACTCTGATTGCACCTCGGGTGGGATCAGAGGCAAACAAGGTTAAAGGTGAAGAGCTGGACATCAGGTAGAAAAGCTATCAGGTCTACCCCTGGTACATCCCCATCCCATCTCAGTGGTAGAACCAGGAGGGTCGAGACAGCGCCTGCATCAGTAAGGGACAGACTAAGTCTGACCAGGAAGGAAAAGCTTTTGGTGTAAAGTCTGTCTACACCCTCATCTAGAGCAGGGAGGGACGCCTCTGGTAGAAAAATGGCCCTGGTCGCTTTTTTTCTCTCTTACAGATGGGAGCTAACAATTCCAGCCTCACTCCTTTTAACTGTATCCTGAAAAAACTGGGATAGATTTGATCCACAGGGCTTAAAGAAGACACACCTGGTCTTCCTATGTGATACTGCATGGCCACGGTATCCATTGGAGGATGGCAAATGGTGGCCAGTTGGAGGGTCTCTTAAGTATAATACTGTTTTACAATTAGGCTGGTTCTGTAAGGAACAAGGGAAGTGGGTAGAAGTAGCATATGTGTTGCCATTTTTCTCTCTGCGAAATATGCCAGACTTATGTCCTAAGGGTATAGATTTGGGCGTGAAACCTTCAGCTCCCTCCTGTCTTCCTACTTTGTCCCCGTACCCAGGGCTCCAAGCTGAGCAAACTGAAAACCAGACAACCCCCCTTAGAAGGGTTGCCTTGGTTTCAGTGGAAATCCAAACTGAGATTCAAACTGCCCATGTGGAGATCCAAATAACTCCTGTCTCAGTACAACCTCAGACTACTCTGATTTCAGTAGAAACTCAGACCATCAAAGTAGTAGATGAGATGAGGACAGGAGACAAAGAGAAAAAGAAAAACATGTTTCTCCAGTCTATCCCTGGGATCATATGTGCAGAGCAGCCAGAGAGACTGAGGAACAGCCACACAAGCTGTTGCCTCTTCATGAAACACCCACCAGGAGAAGTAACCAGTCTATGAGAGTTAATAAGCCTTTTTCTTATCAAGAAATACAAATAATCAAGGAGGATCTGGGAGACTATTTAGAAGACCCAGAAAAATATATTACAGCTTTTAAAGGTGTTCAGTTCAGTTCAGTCGCTCCGTCATGTCCAACTCTTTGCAACCCCATGAATTGCAGCATGCCAGGCCTCTCTGTCCATCACCAACTCCTGGAGTTCACTCAGACTCATGTCCATTGAGTCAGTGATGCCATCCAGCCATCTCATCCTCTGTCGTCCCTTCTACTCCTGCCCCCAATCCCTCCCAGCATCAGAGTCTTTCCAATGAGTCAACTCTTCGCATGAGGTGGCCAAAGTACTGGAGTTTCTACTTTATGACCTTACTTGGAAGGATGTGATGTATATCTTGGGACAGATGCTGACTCTTGACTCAGAGACTTGAGTTTTGGAAAAAGCAGTTGCTTATGGAGATGAATGGCTTGGTAATGAATCAGTAGGGAAGAGGGATGAAAAGATAGCTGCCCTCCCCGCTGGGAATCAGGCAGTCCCAACTATAGAACCAGACTGAGACTTTAACACAGCTAAAGGAAGATGAGATCAGAGTCATTTTGTCAGATGTATTCTTGAAGGACCTAGGCAGGCACGTTCTAAGCCTTTAAAACTATAGCAAATCGGCAGACATAGAACAGGAGGAGAAGGAAGCTCCTGGTAAATTCCTAGATAGTCTGATAAAAGCCTTTCGCAGATTCACTGAGATTGATCCCAAAAGTGAAGAAGGAAAAGTGATCTTAAAAGATAGATTTCTCACTCAGTTGGCTCCAGATATCCACCGTAAGCTGCAAAAACGGGCGTATGGACTAAATCAGTCTTAGATACTCTGTTACAACTGGCCAGACGGTCTATTATGGTAGGGAATATGAGGAAAAGAAAGAAAGGCAAAAAAAAAAAGAAAGAAAGAAAGAAAGAAAAAGACCAAGGAAAAGGCGGAAACCTTCGCAATGGCTATGAAAAACGTTCTTAAACAGCTGGAGAAAAACACCCAGAGGGACCAAAGTGAAAAATGTAGGGCTTGCTATTACTGTGGAAAGGTGGGGCATCTCAAGTGAGATTGCCCTCAGGCATCTAAGCCGCCCCTGGCTCCGTGTCCGGTCTGCAAAGGACCACACTGGAAGAGAGACTGCCCTCAGAGGCATAGGTCTCCGGGGTCGGGGTCGGACTCTCAAGACTATCAGGACTGAAAGTGCCCGAGGGTCCCCACACAAGCTCCCATCCTAATTACACCTGAGGAACCCCGGGTATTAATACTTGTGGGGGGCCAATCTGTCGATTTCCTTTTAGATACTGGGGCCAACTTAATCTGTGCTTACTGAAACCCCTGGCCCACTTTCTTCCCAATCCGCTTCTGTAATGGGACTGTCTGGACGAGCCAAGAGGTTTTATTTCAGTTATTCTTTATCTTGCAACTGGGATTCTGTGCTATTTTCACACGAGTTTCTGATCGTGCCAGAATCTCCCTCACCCCTTTTGGGGAGCGATATACTGAGCAAGGTCCATGTCTCTGTTTTCATGAATATGGAGCCCTCCCTTTCTCTCCCTTTAGTTGAACAAAATGTAAATCCTAGAGTATGGGATGATGGAAAATCTGTGGGTCGAGCACCTAATGCTATTCCTGTAGTTGTCAAGCTCAAAGACCTGCACTTATTTCCACATAAGAAGCTGTATCCACTGAAACCTGAGGTTAAGGAAGGGTTAAAACCCATCATCGAAAATTTAAAGGAACAGGGACTGTTAATTCCCTGTAACAGTCCTTACAACACTCTTATTTTGGGTATAAAGAAATCAAATGGTAAATGGAGACTAATTCAAGATTTATCTATAATAAATGAGGCTGTAGTTCCTTTACACCCCGTGGTCCTAATCCTTATACTCTATTGTCTGAAATTCCTGAACAAGCCAAATATTTCTCAGTAATTGATTTGAAAGATGCCTTCTATTCAGTGCCTTTGGCGGAGGAAAGTCAATTTCTATTTGCCTTTGAAGACTCTACGCAGCCAGCTTCTCAGTTCACCTGGACAGTTTTGCCCCAGGTATTTCGTGACAGTCCTCACTTATTTGGATAAAGTTTGTCATGGGATCTCCAAAACTTTCATAGCTCTGAAGCGGTGGTGTTACAATATGTAGATGATATTCTGCTCTGTGCTGAGACAGAGGAAGCTTGTTCGTGAGCCTCCGACTTCTTAAACTTCCTGGTAGGCTGTTGTTACAAGGCATCAAGAGAAAAGGCTCAGCTTTGTCAACAATCGGTTAGATATCTGGGCCTAATCATATCAGAAGGAACTAGGGCCATAGGCCCCGAGAGAATTAAACCTATACTAAATCATCCCCTACCTATGACTTTAAGACAATTGAGAGGATTTTTGAGAATCACAGGTTACTCTCACATTTGGATTCCGGGTTATGGGGAATTTACCCGGCCTTTATGTAAACTTATAGCTGAAACTCAGCAGGCCCAAATGGACGACAGAGGATGAGATGGCTGGATGGCATCACGGACTTGATGGACCGAGTCTGGGTGAACTCCAGGAGTTGCTGGTGGACAGGGAGGACTGGCGTGCTGCGATTCATGGGGTCGCAAAGAGTCAGACACGAGTGAGTGACTGAACTGAGCTTACTAGCATGTGAGATGAGTGCAATGGTACGGTAGTTTGAGCATTGTTTGGCATTGCCTTTCTTGGAATTGGAATGAAAACTGACATTTTCCAGTCCTGTGGCCACTGCTGAGTTTTCCAGATTCACTGGCATGTTGAGTGCAGCACTTTCACAGCATCATCTTTCAGGATTTGAAACAGCTCAACTGGAATTCCATCACCTCCACTAGCTTTGTTTGTAGTGATGCTTTCTAAGGCCCACTTGACTTCACATTCCAAGATGTCTGGCTCTAGATTAGTCATCACATCATGATGATTATCTGGGTCGTGAAGATCTTTTTTGTACAGTTCTTCTGTGTATTCTTGCCACCTCTTCTTAATATCTTCTGCTTCTGTTAGGTCCAGACCATTTCTGTCCTTTATCAAGCCCATCCTTGCATGAAATGTTCTCTTGGTATCTCTAATTTTCTTGAAGAGATCTCTAGTCTTTCCCATTCTGTTCTTTTCCTCTATTTCTTTACATTGATTGCTGAAGAAGGCTTTCTTATCTCTTCTTGCTATTCTTTGGAACTCTGTATTCAGATGCTTATATCTTTCCTTTTCTCCTTTGCTTTTCACCTCTCTTCTTTTCACAACTATTTGTAAGGCCTCCCCAGACAGCCATTTTGCTTTTTTGCATTTCTTTGCCATGGGGATGGTCTTGATCCCTGTCTCCTGTACAATGTCACGAACCTCATTCCATAGTTCATCAGGCACTCTATCTATCAGATCTAGACCCTTAAATCTATTTTCACTTCCACTGTATAATCATAAGGGATTTGATTTAGGTGTTACAGTAAAACAATACATATATGACTAAGAAAGCTATATATATATCTTTATCTGCCTTTTTTCAAATCAGAATCATAAACACGCTAACAGTGACACAAGTGAAAATATCTTTGTAAGCAAACATTACTTCATACAATCTGCCTCTTTCTTACTAAAATCTAATTTTTTGTTTATCATAAGTTTTTTAAGAGAGACTGTCTTGATGGTTCAAGGAGATCCAACCAGTCCATTCTGAAGGAGATCAACCCTGGGATCTCTTTGGAAGGAATGATGCTAAAGCTGAAGCTCCAGTAGTTTGGCCATCTCATGCGAAGAGTTAACTCATTGGAAAAAACCCTGATGCTGGGAGGGATTGGGGGCAGGAGGGGAAGGGGACGACCAAGGATGAGATGGCTGGATGGCATCACGAACTCGATGGACTTGAGTCTGAGTGAACTCTGGGAGTTAGTGATGGACAAGGAGGCCTGGCGTGCTGCGATTCATGGGGTCGCAAAGAGTCGGACACGACTGAGTGACTGAACTGATCTGAACTGAACTGTCTTGATGGTTCAGTGGCTAAGACTATGCTCGCAATGCAGGGGGCCTGGGTTTAAACCCTGGTCAGGGACGTAGATCCCACATGCTGCAACTAAAGATCCCATATGTTGCAACTAAGACCTGTGCAGCTGAATGAATAAATACATATATTTTTTAAGTTTTTTAAAGATATAATCTTACACACATATCCCAGTTACCATATTCCTTTATTACTTAATCTACATGTTGTAAATTGAGTTGAAAATTTATTCCCATTAGATTGCCTTATATCTTCTGTTTTGCTCAACATTAAAGGCCTCCATTACATTTTGTTTGTCTGCCAAGACTACCTAAGGGAGCCAATGACACTCTCCCAGAAGACAACAAGATCTCAATAAATGGGTTAACTCACTCAATGACTTTAGATTCTCTTTTTCTCACAATCCTTAACAGCCCTGAAGTATCTTTTTCTCTCTTTTGCCTTAGTGTTGAATTTATGCTCAAAATTCTTAATACTTGAGGTTGCCCAAGACTCACTCAGTGAAAATGAAAGTGAAGTCGCTCAGTCGTGTCCGACTCTTTGCGACCCGTGGACTGTAGCCCACGAAGCTCCTCCATCCATGGGATTCTCCAGGCAAGAATACTGGAGTGGGTTGCCATTTCCTTCTTCATTTAATGTCTTGTAATTTACCTCAGAATGCACATCCACTAAATGACACCCTATCCCTTTCATTCCTCTGTGATTCCAACTTCTCATAGTTCAGACATGCCCTGGTTTGACTGAGAAGATTTCTCAGTGCTGAAGCTCCTGGTGAAATCATTTAAAATCCTGCACTAATTTGCAGTTCAAAAATATTCAGATATGTTGCTAAAGATGTGTTCAGGCAGTTTGTGTTTGAATCCATTGTTATCAATGGCAAGTTGATAGACAAGCCATCTTTTAGTTGTGTAAAATTAGACTAGCAGTTACTGCTTGAAAAGGAGGATGGGGCAAAAAAGAACGAACCAAAACCTATTCTTTTTGTTTTTTAATTTGGGAAAAATCTACAATACACTACAGTACAATACAATAATTATCAAGTTCAAGTATAAAATGGTAATTAAATATGATTAACCCTTTAACGTTTTAAGCTAATAACGAATTATTATCCTGTGCCTAAACTGACCTCTTGTTTTCTTCAACATCCTTCCAAGTGGAAACGTGTAGATCTTATCAGATCACTAGCTCCTGTTACAACATTCCAGGGAAAGAACAGTACAGTCACTCATTAATCTAATTAATTGATCTTTAGAGCCTAAAGGGGCAAATTATACAATAGGAACTCAATAAATGGGTTAAGTCACTGAGAGACTTTAGGATCTCTTTTTATCACACTCCTAAACAGCTCTGAAGTGTCATTTCTTCTCTCTTCAGTACAGAAAGAGTAACAGAGAAGTAAAACATTAAAAAAAAAAAAAAAAACCAGGGAATTGGCCCCAAATAAATATTCCTTTTTAGTTCGCCATCTTCCTTAGGATACATTTTTACATCACCTAAGTTAAGAACCAACATCTGCAATGATATCAACCAGAAAGGATGAAGAGAGTGGGGGAACACCCAAGCACCGCTACCTCTGCACCTGCTGTTAAAGCTCACGGAGAGAAGCATGGTATAAACTTCCTCCTCCTCTGTACTTTTCCCAGGATCTTCCAAAACCAAAGAGCTAGAACATCATGCAGAGAAGGTCTGATCACACAGGCACCATAGAGTCATTAATCCCCAATGTGCGAACTAAACTGAACCCTCTCTCTACTCTTGGGAACCTTGCTGGGTATCAGCAGTCAAGATTGGGAGTCATTGCTTGATGTCAGAGAGGAAGGGCTATGCTGGCCTGCAGCTGTCCCAGTGGCCACGTATCTGAGAAGCATGGCTCTCCCTAACAGGATGGAGTCAGACAGTATGTGAGTTGTTTTAATGCCCATAGTGTAGAAGCAGCACTGCCTCTAAATAAAAGACTGAACTAGAGGAACTTCTAAGGGCTATTTTCAGACCTTCTGCTTTTTTTCTGCTAAGTAAACGTGGGGAAAAAAAAACCCACAGTATTTGTCATTTAAAAAAGAGAAAGAAATGTCTGAAATGTAGAAGAAAGGAAGAAAACATTCTAAAAAGACTAGGGATACTTTGCCTGTTAAAAACTGTTAAGTCTATTGTTGTATGAGATGCTTGGATGGAATTGTGTCAAGATATTTTAAAAGAAGTTCCTTAAAGCAAAGTAGGCCAGTTAACATGCAGTGAGGAAGGTGAGATTAATGATAACTCAAGGAAGGAGAGAAAAAATAAAATTTTAATAAGAAAAAGGACCACAATGATTTTAAAGCAACAGAGCCCTTGGAAAGAAAAACAAGAAAGCAACAATTAAAAGCCACAGTCATCAAGACAGTATGGTACTGGCACAAAGACAGAAATATAGATCAATGGAACAAAATAGAAAGCCTAGAGATAAATCCACACACCTATGGACACCTTATCTTGACAAAGGAGGCAAGAATATACAATGGATTAAAGACAATCTCTTTAACCAGTGGTGCTGGGAAAACTGGTCAACCACTTGTAAAAGAATGAAATTAGAACACTTTCTAACACCATAAACAAAAATAAACTCAAAATGGATTAAAGATCTAAACATAAGATCAGAAACTATAAAACTCCTAGAGGAGAACATAGGCAAAACACTCTCCAACAAACATCACAGCAGGATCCTCCATGACCCACCTCCCAGAATATTGGAAATAAAAGCAAAAATAAACAAATGGGGCCTAATTAAACTTAAAAGCTTCTGTACAACAAAGGAAACTATAAGCAAGGTGAAAAGACAGCCTTCGGAATGGGAGAAAATAATAGCAAATGAAGCAACTGACAAACAACTAATCTCAAAAATATACAAGCAACTCTTGTAGCTCAATTCCAGAAAAATAAACGACCCAATCAAAAAATGGGCAAAAGAACTAAATAGACATTTCTCCAAAGAAGACATACAGAATTGCTAACAAACACATGAAAAGATGCTCAACATCACTCATTATCAGAGAAATGGAAATCAAGACCACAATGAGGTACCATTTCACACCAGTCAGAATGGCTGCTATCCAAAAGTTTACAAGCAATAAATGCTGGAGAGGGTGTGGAGAAAAGGGAACCCTCTTACACTGTTGGTGGGAATGCAAACTAGTACAGCCACTATGGAGAACACTGTGGAGATTCCTTAAAAAACTGCAAATAGGACTGCCTTATGACCCAGCAATCCCACTGCTGGGCATACATACTGAGGAAACCAGAATTGGAAGAGGCATATGCACCCCAGTGTTCATCGCAGCACTGTTTATAATAGCCAGGACATGGAAGCAACCTAGATGTCCATCAGCAGATGAATGGATAAGAAAGCTGTGGTACATATACACAATGGAGTATTACTCAGTCATTAAAAAGAATGCATTTGAATCCGTTCTAATGAGGTGGATGAAACTGAAGCCTATACAGAGTGAAGTAAGCCAAAAGAAAAACACCAATACAGTATACCAACACATATATATGGAATTTAGAAAGAAGGTAATGATAACCCTGTATGCAAGACAGCAAAAGAGACACAGATGTATAGGACAGTCTTTTGGACTCTGTGGGAGAGGGAGAGGGTGGGATAATTTGGGAAAATGGCATTGAAACATGTATACTATCAGGTAAAAAACGAATTGCCAGTCCAGGTTCGATGCATGATATTGGATGCTTGGGGCTGGTGCACTGAGACAACCCAGAGGGATGGTACGGGGAGGGAGGAGGGAGGGGGGTTCAGGATGGGGAGCACATGTATACCTGTGGCAGATTCATGTTGATGTATGGCAAAACCAATACAATATTGTAAAGTAACTAACCTCCAATTAAAATAAATAAATTTATATGAAAAAATAAATAGAATGCTAAAAAAATAAATAAAAAACACATATGGAAATCATGTATGCTTTACCATTAACATGTCCAGGTAGTGCACATCTAACTATGTTGAGTGAATTTGTTGCAAAATGACCCTAATCACATAATTTTTAAAGTTAAAAATATGGTGTTATGTAAATATAAATAAAGTCAGGTAGCAAACATAAAGAAAAATAATTATTAAATATTTTTTAATATTAAATGGGCTTGCCAGGTGGCCAGTGGTAAAGAACCTGCCAGCCAGTGCAGGAGATACAGGTTCGATTCCTGGGTTGGGAAAATCCCCTGGAGAAGGAAATGGCAACTCACTCCAGTATTCTTGCCAGGAAAATTCCATGGGCAGAGGAGCCTGGCAGACTACAGTCCACAGGGTCGCATAGAGTCAGACACTACTGAAGCGACTTAGCACACACATGCACAAATATTAAGAAACATAGTTTTCAAAGTAACAGAGGGATCAAGTGCAGCCATATTTATAGGAAAAGGTGCTGGAAATAGTTCTCAAGAGAAGTAACCCTGATGAAGCATTTTAACCTGGGGACACATTTTCTCAGGCTTCCCATTTTCCCCTCTTCTCTGCAAGTCTGCCATTCTCCTTCAAAGAACTCTTGGAAAGTAGTTGAGAAGATTAGAATCAGATGAGCAGAGGGGAGCCATAGATATTGATAAAATCTTTGAGAAAACACTCAGAAAAGGGTGTTTTGCATAATGAAACAAACTATTGGGGGATTAGATTCCTGGGATTCTGGTCCTACAGTCATCACTACTGGCTGTGTAACTTTGAACAAGAAAGCGGGCTGTAGTCCATGGGGTCAAAAAGAGTCAGACACACATACGTCTCTGTGAGCTTGAAGTTTTCTGTCATATTGTTTTCCTGTCTATAAAATGGAGGGAACTGGGAAAGATACAAACCATGTCATATGGTCTCTGCCTTTCAAAGTATTAAAATTTTCATCAAACCTGTCACTAAATCTTTGGTGAAAATTGAGTGAGGTGCCATGAAGATTTCATTTTATAGTGTACGTTAAAAAAAACCTGAAATATTAAGTCAAAGCTTCACATTTACTCAAAGTTATTTTATTTTATTATTGAAAAAAATTTTGGGCACACCACACAGCTTGTGGGATCTTAGTTCCCCAGCCAGGGCCAGGGCCTCATCAGTGAGAGCACCAAGTCCTAAGCACTGGACCACAGGGGAATTCCCTACTCTAGTAATTGTACTTTTAAAATCTTAAATAAGTGTTAAAATGATTTACCTGTAGGAACAGCCACAGAATATGTGCTATTTTGATGAATATTTTTCATCTCTAGCTTTTAGCACACCATCTTTCATTGAAAAATTAAGTATTAAAATCTTATTCTCCCAGAGGGATAAGTAAGATGAAAAGAAGGATTCTAGAAGAGCAGGGATCAAGAAGCTAAAATTGAGATTTATTATTTTTATTAGTCACTCTATAACTCTTAATATGCCCCAGTTTATCACTGTGCCCTACATAATAAGCACTGGAAAATTAGAAATTATGAGCATTCATCTCTATATAAAGGAGCATGTGTGTGTGTGTGTGTGCGCGCGCGCACGCTCCATTGTGTCTGACTCTTTGTAACCCCATGACTGTAGCCCACCAGGCTCCTCTTCCATGGAATTTTCCAGGCAAGAATACTGAAGAGGAAATACTGCCATTTCCTACTTAAGGGGATCTTCCTGACCCAGGGATCGAACTCAAAACTCAAGCCTCCCACACAGGCAGATGAACTCTTTACCACTGCACCACCTGGGAAGCCTCAGAAAGGATCATGCTCAAGGCTTAAGCAAATCTTTTAGGTATCTGTATGCATGCTTAGTTGTTTCAGCCATGTCTGACTCTTTGCGACCACATGGACTATAGCCCTGCATCCATAGGATTCTCCAGCCAAGAATACTGGAGTGGTTTGCCATGCCCTTCTCCAGGGGATCTTCCTCATCCAAGGATTGAATCATGTCTCCTGCCTTGGCAGGCTGGTTCTTTACCACTAGCACCACCTGGGTAGGACTCATTACTGAAGTTATGAGATTGGTAAGATTTAACAAAAAGAGACAGAAAAAGCAAAGATAGTACAAGACCAATGCTGAAACCTTTCTTTAGAATGCAAGAATGTACCATTAGGAGAAAGGAGAATCAAACTATATCCATGGAAGCAGAAGGATTTCAGTCAGGGAAAACACTCAAAATACTGACCCCATGGACTATACAGTTCATGGAATTCTCCAGGCCAGAATACTGGAGTGGGCAGCTGTTCCCTTCTCCAGGGGATCTTCCCAACCCAGGGATTGAACCCAGGTCTCCCACATTTCAGGTGGATTCTTTACCAACTGAGCCATCAGGGAAGCCCAAGAATATTAGAGTGGGTAGCCTATCCCTTCTCCAGAGGATCTTCCCCACCCAGGAATCGAACCAGGATCTTCTGCATGGCAGGCGGATTCTTAACCAGCTGAGCTACCAGGGAAGCCCCAAAGAGTGGCAAAGAGAGAAAAGGAGAAGTTGTTCCTTGCTATTTACATGGAAATAAACAGGATTTTCTCCTACAATCAAACCATCCAAGCAAAGAAAGTCCTTTGTCTAATAAGAGAGTGGGAAAAAGCATCACTGGACAGTACCCCCATCTTCTATCACATTCATCCCAAACTCTACCCCCTGCTCTCTGTACTTCCTGTGAGAGCTGACTTCAAAGACTCAGACACATAAAGGTCACTTAAAGACAGAGTGACAGCAGCGGAAATGGCAGCCTTGAGGAACTCGGAGAAGAGAATTCTGTAGAAACTCCAGGACATGTCAGGCAGAAAGCGGCACAGCAGGACAGGGGTCAGTCCCTAGACTACAGCTGAGAACTCAGTGAAACCCAGCCTGCTTCCCAGAGCATCAGCGGGAATCCTTGCTTCACTTTTTCTGGGTATTCCCTTTTTCCTTTTTTGTAATTTAGTCAAAGGATCTCTTTGTCCCTGACTCTGTATCTCAGTCTCTCCCTCTTTGTCTCTATCTATGTCTCTCCTCTGTCTCTCTCTCTCTTTCACTCTCAACAAGAAGAGTTTTCCCTTTCCCAAGAGAGAGTTATAGAGGTCTCCTGGGCTTTTGTCTTTCTGGTATGGGTTGCCTGCTCAACTAAAACTCCTAAATTAAAAAAAATGAATTTCACATAAAGAAAAATCCCAAACATTTTTACCTATCTCAAAGAACTACTAAAGTGCTGAACATTTCAAGGATCAAGCAAAGGCATTTACATAGCAAAAATTCAGATTTAGACTTTAAAGAGTTTTAAATAAGCACAAGGATCATCCTCAAAGTGAAGAGTGTACCAGATGGTTCTTTGCTGGCACAAATGGTTCCCTTGGTTTATAATGGGTTTCTGTAAGAGACTTTGATTGACATCAACCAGTTCTGTTACAAAACAGTGTGACATCAGGTCAATCATGATGAAACTTGATAATGCCACATCAATAATGTGACATTTTATGCTTTAGTTTGGAACAAACTGCTGGAAGGAAGGGAAGTGATGCTTAGTAATGGATGAATATTCTAAACAAATGTTAGCACATCAAGTTGTGGCCCTTGTTGATAGTGTTCAAGACCAATGGTATGGCATCAATGACCCTCGGAATCCATAATGACTCTTGTATCGAAAACACATGCTTCCTCTAATGCGGACATCACAAGTCCTGGTGTTTTCATGATATATAATATGACATAACATGATATAATTTACTATATATAATATAATTTATGTACAATGCATGCATGCTCAGTTGTGTCTGACTCTTTGCAACCCCATGGACTGTAGCCTGCCAGGATCCTTTCTCCATGAAATTTTCCAGGTAAGAATTCTGGAGTGGGTTGCCATTTCTTCCTCCAGGGGATCTTCCCAAACCAGGGATCGAACCAGAGTCTCTAGCATCTCTTGTATTGGCAGGCAGATTGTTAATCATTGTTCCACCTGGGAAGCCCCATGATTTATTTCACTTCACAGCAAATCATTAGACGCACTTGGATACACATGCATTTCATAATACACAACTCCTGAGGGCCACCACGTGTCCTACCACATGTCCTGCAACAGGAAAGTCACAGGATAAACAGAATTGGGAAAAACTTGGCCAATCTACTGTTGGGCAGATTATTAAATAAGCAAAGCAACACATAAATAAAATAAATAAGGCTGACCTATCCTTGTATCCATTAAGTAAAGTGGCTGAGCTCTACTCTTTCTGCAATGGTCATGCCAGCCTGAGCGTAATGGGGTCCCACGGTTTAGCTTAGCTACTGGGAATTCAAATGGAAAAATAAGTCACCAAGGGCCTAGAATGATGAAGAAACTGTCTGGCTTGTTGGAAACTTGATCCAAAAGGAGTGAGAGTGTGGCAGAGATGAGCTAGTAGCAACAAGTGGAGAAGAACTCTTGTGAAACACAGAATTATCATTGGGATATTTGACTCATTCTCTGATTTGCATGATGGAAACCCTCTTCCTCACCTCCCCTTGTAAATGTTCACTTAATTTCATGTTTCAGTCAATGTGTTGAGGAGCTGAATCTGTTTGGGGGCTGGGACATGATGCTAAAAGCAGTTTTGAGGTGAGCACTGCTAAAGCCTCTAGCGGAAGTCTCCTGTAACTCATGCGCCTGCTTCTTTGCAAGACCAGTTCTCTTGTGCTTTGTGAATATACCTGTCATCCCTCTGCCCCTGTAACTTGATCTTTCTCTTCCTGTCCTGTGAACCGAATCTAATATCCCATCCAGTTTCATCCCAAAAGCTGCATCCTTGATGAATTTTCTTCTAGATTCCTAACCAAAATTAAGCTCTCCTTCTACAACATATGTGTAGAATCTTATAAAGATATTTCTTATCTCACCTAAAGTAATATGGCTTGCATTATAGCTGGTACCACATTTAGCTTGAGGGGAATGATTGTGCTTTATTTATCTTTACGGCCACTAAGATGGCTGCACGCGTGCATGCATGCTAAGTTACATCTGTCATGTTCAACTCTGTGCTGTTCACTGTAGCCTGCCAGGCTCCTCTGTCCATAGGCTCCTCCAAATAAGAATACTGAAGCAGATTGCCATGCCCTCCTCCAGGGGATCTTCCTGACCCAGGGATCAAACCTGTGTCTCATGTCTTCTGCATTGGCAGGTAGCTTCTTTACTCCTAACACCACCTGGAAAGCCCACTAAGATGGCTAACCTCGTACTAAACAAATGTGAGTTATAATAAAATGTGTTGAACAAAGATGCTAACTTGTTTATAAAAAAATGTTTTTTTAAAGAAGTTTCCCTTTCTCTGGTCTCCAAAAATCATCCTTAAAAGACAGAGAGGAAAATGTTTAAATGCAAATATTTGATTAAACTTGGTTCTCATACCTCTCTATGAGATAAATTTATTTTCATAGTCCTTCTTACTGTTGCAAGAGAGCAGATATTCCTTTAAAAGGAGAGCATGAACTTTCCCTCCTATCTGCTGTCCTTCAGAGGGGGCAGAAAGTGAGGTTCTCTGAAAACCCTCACTGGAAGTTATACTTGTTTATACCATAGACAGTATTTGTGGCTGTATTCTGCATGAAATCTTTGTTGGCACACAGGTTGTTCTTTTTCAGTAATTGATTAAAGGAATATAGTTAGAAGTATGCTTTCTTTGACAAGAGTTTTCTAGAAGGAGATTATTTTGCTCTTTTATTTCTTTGTATATTTTTTTTCTTTTAAAAATTTCCCCTTTGGAAACAGTTGACTGAGGACTGCATTGAACTCATCCCAACATCATTTATCTTGTAGTCCCCTGTCCTGACAGAGACACAGAAATGGTGTCTCACATGCTGTCCTACATATTATCCATTTTCTCACAATGTGTCCTACATATTATCTAGTTTCTTTTTCAGGCTCAAACATCAACAGGAGACCATAGTGATTGATTTGAGCCATAAAACCCTTTGAATTTCTCTTCGATAAAATTAGTATTTTCCTTTGCATATTCAAACCCTGTCTTATACTGTATCTCTGTGACTATGTGAGGGGGGAAGAGGAAAGGAAAGAAAGAAAAACAAGACTAAGTAAAATACCATATGCTATGAACAAGACATAAAGGATTATGCATTTGTGTTTAGGCTATTTGCCTTGAAAATAGCAGACTGTAGCAGCCATTCATAAAGAAATCAATATCTAAAAAGAAGATCATTTAAATTAAACATGCTTGGAATCCACTGCTTTTGCTTACAAATAAGATAAAGGGTATTCCTTAAATGAAAATATAATTATTTTTGTGTCTTTATTGCCACTTTACTTTCTATTTTGTTCACTGGTAGATATTGCGGAAATTCTAACTTCCTGTATGTAAGTAGAATTCAGAGTATTCTGAGAGACAGAACAAAGCAAAAGGAATGCATGCTTTCTTTCCTTAACATCACTTAATTCATAGCACTGATAAATATCCAGACATTTCACCTCAAACACAATCTGACTGATGCTGAAGTAAAACTTTATCTCTCATTCTATTGGAAATTCTTTCCTTTCATAATATTCATAGATTATTAGATGATTTGGCCTTCACGTCCCCATTTCATGGTAGCTGGTCAAAAATGGAAAAACTGAGGGGAATCCACAGTTGAAAGAAGAAAATCATGTGAGTATTCAAACTTGACCTGCATTATTTATCCTTAAAGAGGCTCCTCAGTTAATATAGCACAAGACAGATAAACTTCAGCAACAACAGCAGTCTTATTGGCCCAAGAAACATACATTAAAGTGTTTTGAGCAGCCAGAGGGGCAGGAAATTGAAGGGAAAAAAAACCCAGAAAGCAAGATCTACTGAGAGGAGAGCCCAAAATCTGCTTATAAGTTTTCTTAAATCTTTGCCTGATTCTTGAAATGTGCATGTAAGAAGGAAACTGAACTTAGCCCAATAAGAAAACAGGTGAAAATCTCAAAGAGCTTAGCAGAAGTATCACTACCTATTGCCTCAACTAAGGAGATAACACTTGGGGTTCAGATTTCACATATTAGAGGAGTATGGTAGATATCTCACACTCTTTAAAACTGCAATGCAGTTAATGTACAATATACGTTCATTTCATGTGTACAGCATAGTGATTAAACATTTAAACACATTATAAATTGATTATCAGATTATCATGGTAAGTCATCAGTTCTCATACAAAGTGACTTATTTACTTTATGCCTGGAAATATGTATCTGTTAATCTCCTTCATCTATTTCATTCACCACTCCCTACCCCAGTCTCATCTGTCAAGCTTCCTTTCCTTCTCTCTCTGTTTTCATTTTGTTTCCTTATGCTTGGTTTTTTTTTCTTGCTTTTCATATTCCACGTATAATGAGATGTTAATAATATGGTATTTGTCTTCTCTATCTGATACATTTGCCTAGCATGATACATTCTAGATCTATCCTTATTGTAGCAAATGACAAGCTTTGATTAGATGGAACTTTGTTGGCAAAGTAATGTCTCTGTTTTTTTAATACAATTTCTCGATTTGTCATAGCTTTTCTTTCATTTTTATGGCTAAGTAATGTTTCATTATATATATTTTATAGTTGTTGCTGGTCAGTCACTCAGTCACGTTCGACTCTTTGTGACCCCATGATTGCAGCACGCCAGGCTTCCTTGCCCTGCACCATCTCCTAGAGCTTGCTCAAACTTAGGTCCATTGAGTCGGTGATGCCATCCAACCATCTCATTCTCTGTCATCCACTTTTCCTCCTGCCTTCATCTTTCCCAGCATCAGGGTCTTTTCAAATGAGTCGGCTCTTCGTATCAGGTGGCCAAAGTATTACAGCTTCAGTATCAGTCCTTCCAGTGAATATTCAGGTTTAATTTCCTTTAGGGTTCACTGGTTTGATCTCCTTGTAGTCCAAGGGACTCTCAAGGATCTTCTCCAACACCAAAGTTCAAAAGCATCAATTCTTCAGTGTTCGGTCTTCTTTATGGTCCAACTCTCACATCCATACATGACTACTGGAAAACCACAGCTTTGATTAGATGGAACTTTGTTGGCAAAGTAATGTCTCTGTTTTTTTAATACAATTTCTCGATTTGTCATAGCTTTTCTTTCAAGGAGCAAGCACTTTTTAATTTCATGGCTGCAGTCATTGTCCACCACGATTCTGGAGCCCAAGAAAACAAAGTCCATCACTGTTTCCATTGTTTCCCCATCTATAAGCCATGAAGTGATGGGACCAGATGCCATGATCTTCATTTTTGAATGTTGAGTTTTAAACCAACTTTTCACTCTCCTCTTTCACCTTCATCAATAGACCCTTTAGTTCCTCTTCACTGTCTGATGCCATAAGAGTGGTGTCATCTACGTATCTGAGGTTACTGATATTTCTCCCAGCAGTCTTAATTCCAGTTTCTGCTTCATCCAGCCCAGCATTTCCCATGATATATTCTGTATATAAGTTAAATAAGCAGGGTGACAATACACACTCTTGACACACTCCTTTCCCAATTTGGAATCAGTCTGTTCTTCCATGTCCAGTTCTAACTGTTGCTTCTTGAACTGCATACAGATTTCTCAGGAGGCAAGAAGGTAAGGTGGTCTGGTATTCCTATCTCTTAAAATTTTCCACAGTTGGTTGTGATCCACACAGTTAAAGACTTTAGTAGTCAATGAAGCAGAAGTAGATGTTTTTCTGGAATTATCTTGCTTTTTCTATGATCCAATGGATGTTGGCAATTTGATAGCAAGTATGCATATATATGGGCTTCCCAGATGGCTCAGTGGTAAGGATCTGCCTGCCAAGAAGGAGACACAAGTTCAATCCTTGGGTCAGGAAGATAGCCTGAAGAAGGAAATGGCAACCCACTCCAGTATTCTTACCTGGGAAATCCCATGGACAGAGGAACCTGATGGGATACAGTCCATGGGGTTGTGAAGAGGTAAACACAACTTAGCCTACCAACTAAACAACAACAGCAACAAATACATATATATACCAATTTTTTATCCATTCATCTGTCAAAAGACACTTAAGAAGCTTCCATATCTTGGTTGTTGTAAATAATGCTGCAAAGAATATAAGAACACATATAGCCTTTCAAATTATCTTTTGTTTGTTTTCTCTCACTTAATACTCAGATAAACTGTATCATGGTTCTATTTTTAATTTATTGAGGATTTTCCATACCATTTTCCAGTGGTTACATTAATTTGCAACAGTGCAGGGAGGTTCCTTTATCTCCTCAGCTTTGCCAACATTTGTTATTCCTTGTCTTTTTGATGAGCCATTCAGATAGGTTTGTGGTCATATCTCATTGGTTTGATTTATATTTCCCTGATAATGATGATGGAGAAGGGGATAACAGAGGATGAGATGGTTGAATGGCATCACCAAGTCAATGGACATGAGTTTTGGCAAGCTCCAGGAGTTGGTGATGGGCAGGGAAGCCAGGCATGCTGCAGTCCATGGGGTCACAAAGAGTCAGACACAACTGAGCTACCGAACTGATGATTGAGCATCATTTTATGTGCTTAATGGTCTTTTCTATGTTTTCTTTGGGAAAATATTTATTGAAGTTTTCTGGCTACTTTACAAGATTGGTTTTATTTTTTATATTGTATTATGTATATTATGTATTATATATTATATAATATGTATATTATATTATGTATATTTTGTATACTAACCTTTTATCTGTCATACCATTGGAAAATATTTTCTCCTATACAGTAGGATGCTTATATCTTTCCTTTTCTCCTTTGCTTTTCACCTCTCTTCTTTTCACAGCTATTTGTAAGGCCTCTCCAGACAGCCATTTTGCTTTTTTGCATTTCTTTGCCATGGGGATGGTCCTGATCCCTGTCTCCTGTACAATGTAACGAACCTCATTCCATAGTTCATCAGGCACTCTATCTATCAGATCTAGACCCTTAAATCTATTTCTCACTTCCACTGTATAATCATAAGGGATTTGATTTAGATCATACGTGGTCTAGTGGTTTTCCCTACTTTCTTCAATTTAAGTCTGAATTTGGCAATAAGGAGTTCATGATCTGAGCCACAGTCAGCTCCTGGTCTTGTTTTTGTTGACTGTATAGAGCTTCTCCATCTTTGGCTGCAAAGAATATAATCAATCTGATTTCGGTGTTGACTATCTGGTGATGTCCATGTGTAGAGTCTTCTCTTGTATTGTTGGGAGAGGGTGCTTGCTCTGACCAGTGCATTTTCTTGGCAAAATTCTATTAGTCTTTGCCCTGCTTTATTCCGTATTCCAAGGCCAAATTTGCCTGTTACTCCAGGTGTTTCTTGACTTCCTACTTTTGTATTCCAGTCCCCTATAATGAAACGGACATTTTTTTTGGGTGTTAGTTCTAAAAGATCTGGTTCCAAATCAGAAAAGGAGTACGTCAATGCTGTATATTGTCACCCTGCTTGTTTAACTTATATGCAGAGTACATCATGAGAAACGCTGGACTGGAAGAAACACAAGTTAGAATCAAGATTGTTGAGAGAAATATCAATCACCTCAGATATGCAGATGACACCACCCTTATGGCAGAAAGTGAAGAGGAACTAAAAAGCCTCTTGATGAAAGTGAAACAGGAGAGTGAAAAAGTTGGCCTAAAGCTCAGCATTCAGAAAACGAAGATTATGGCATCTGGTCCCATCACTTCATGGGAAATAGATGGGGAAACAGTAGAAACAGTGCCAGACCTTATTTTTGGGGGCTCCAAAATCACTGCAGATGGTGACTGTAGCCATGAAATTAAAAGACACTTACTCCTTGGAAGAAAAGTTATGACCAACCTAGATAGTATATTGAAAAGCAGAGACATTACTTTGCTGACTAAGGTCCGTCTAGTCAAGGCTATGGTTTTTCCTGTGGTCATGTATGGATGTGAGAGTTGGACTGTGAAGAAGCCTGAGCACCGAAGAATTGATGCTTTTGAACTGTGGTGTTGGAGAAGACTCTTGAGAGTCCCTTGGACTGCAAGGAGGTCCAACCAGTCCATTCTGAAGGAGATCAACCCTGGGATTTCTTTGGAAGCAATGATGCTGAAGTTGAAACTCCAGTACTTTGGCCACCTCATGCAAAGAGTTGACTCATTGGAAAAGACCCTTATGCTGGGAGGGATTGGGGGCAGGAGGAGAAGGGGACGACAGAGGATGAGATGGCTGGATGGCATAGAACTAAAAAGCCTCTTGATGAAAGTGAAACAGGAGAGTGAAAAAGTTGGCCTAAAGCTCAGCATTCAGAAAACGAAGATTATGGCATCTGGTCCCATCACTTCATGGGAAATAGATGGGGAAACAGTAGAAACAGTGCCAGACCTTATTTTTGGGGGCTCCAAAATCACTGCAGATGGTGACTGTAGCCATGAAATTAAAAGACACTTACTCCTTGGAAGAAAAGTTATGACCAACCTAGATAGTATATTGAAAAGCAGAGACATTACTTTGCTGACTAAGGTCCGTCTAGTCAAGGCTATGGTTTTTCCTGTGGTCATGTATGGATGTGAGAGTTGGACTGTGAAGAAGCCTGAGCACCGAAGAATTGATGCTTTTGAACTGTGGTGTTGGAGAAGACTCTTGAGAGTCCCTTGGACTGCAAGGAGGTCCAACCAGTCCATTCTGAAGGAGATCAACCCTGGGATTTCTTTGGAAGCAATGATGCTGAAGTTGAAACTCCAGTACTTTGGCCACCTCATGCAAAGAGTTGACTCATTGGAAAAGACCCTTATGCTGGGAGGGATTGGGGGCAGGAGGAGAAGGGGACGACAGAGGATGAGATGGCTGGATGGCATCATGGACTCGATGGACATGAGTCTGAGTGAACTCCGGGAGTTGGTGATGGACAGGAAGGCCTGGCGTGCTGCGATTCATGGGGTCGCAGGAAGTCAGACACAACTGAGCGACTAAACTGAACTGATTCAATAGGATATCTTTTTTTTTTGCTGTTGATGGTTTCCTTTGCTGTACAGCAGCTTTTAGGCTTAATTGGGTCCCATTTGTCTGTTTTTGCTTTTGTTTCCTTTGCCTGAGGAGACAGATCAAAAATATATTGCTAAGGTTGATATTAAAATGTTTACTAGCCCATGTTTTATTTTAGGAGTCTTATGGTTTTAAGCTTTATATTTAAGTCTTTAATCCATTTTGAATTTATTTTGTATTTAGTGTGTTTGTTTTGCATGTAGCTCTCCAGTATTCCCAACACCATTTATTGAAAAAGCTGTCTTTCATGCATTGAATATTTTGCCTCCTTTTTCATATATTAATTGGCTATATAAATATGGGTTTGTTGCTGGGCTCTCTATTCTGCTCTTTGATCTCTGTGTTTGATTTTGTGCTGGTTGCACACTATACCAATTACAGTTGCTTAGTAGTATATTTTAAGTCAGGGAGCATGGTACCTCCAGTTTTGCTCTTCTTTCTCAAGATTTCTTTGGTTAATTGGGTTTTCTTGTGATTCCATACAAATTTTAGTATCATTTTTTTCTAAATCTGTGAAAAATACCATTGTTTGATAGAGATTGCCTTCAATCTGTAGATTGCCTTGGATAGAATAGTCATTTTAACAATGTTCATTCTTTCAGTCCATGAGTACAGTATTGCCTATATTTGTGTTGTCTTCAGCTTCTTTTATCAATATCTTATCGTTTTCAGGATAAGGGTTTTTCACTTCCTTTTTCTTTTCTTCTCACATCCTTTTCACTTCCTTTCACTTCCTAGATTTATTATTATATATTTTAATTTTTGATGCAATTATAAATGACACTGTTTTCTTAATTTCTCTTTTCTATAATATAGTGCTACTGTATAGAAATAACAGATTTATGATGTTAACTATGTATCCTGCAACTTTACTGAAATCATGTATTAGTTGCAATAGTTTTTTGGTGGAAACTTCAGATTTTCTAAATGTAGTATCACATCATTTGCAGAGAGTAACAGTTTTGCTTCTTCTTTCTCAGTTTTGATTCCTTTTATTTTTCTTGTCTGATTGTACTGAATAGGACTTTCATACTGTACTGAAAAAAAAGAGACAATAGTGAGAATCATTTACTCATAATCAGTCTTAGAGGAAATGCTTTCAGTTTATCATCACTGAATATTATATTTGCTATGTGTTGTCATGTGTGGTCTTTTATGTTGAAGTATATTTCCTCTATACCCACTTTGCTGAGAGCTTTTATCTCAAGTGGTTTTTGAATTTTGTCAAATGATTTGTCTGTCTCTATTGTGATCACAGATTTTTATTCTTCATTACGTTGGTGATTCACGTTAATTTATTTGCACTTATTGAACCATCTTTTCATTCCTGGGATAAGTTCACTGGGTCATGATGTTTGAATTTTTTAATATATTGTTGAACTCGGTGTTCTAGTATTCTGTTTAAGATTTTTGCAAGTATGTTCATCAGTGATATTGGCCTGGAATTTTCTTTTTCTGTGGTGTCTTTGTTTTATTTTGGTATCAGGGAGATGCTGGCCTCACAGATGAGTTAGGAGACATTTATTCCTCTTTAATTTTTTTATTAGTTTGAAAATTATTAACTCTTTTTAAATATTTGGTAGAATTCACTCTGGCCATGGACTTTATTCATTGGGAGCTTTTTTGATTACTGACTCAATTTCATCAATGGTTATTGATTGATTCATATTTTCTATTTCTTCCTGATTCATTCTTGGCATAGTGTTCATTTCTAGGCATTTATGCAGTTTTTCTAAGTTTTCAACTTGTAGTCAAACAGTTGTTTGCAGTAATTGCTTTGATCCTTTGTTTTTCTGTGTTCTTGCTCCTAACTCTTCCTCTTCCATTTCTGATTGTGTTGCTTTGGGCCTTCTCTTCTTTTTATGATAGTCTGACTAAAAGTTTATCAATTTTTTTTTCTCTTCAAAACACCAACTCTTGCTGTCATTAATCGTTTCTTCTTTTAGTTTCTATTTTATTTATTTCTTCTCTGATCTTTATTATTAGTTTCTTTGTACTAGCTTTGGTTTTGTTTGTTCTTTTTTTAGTCCCTTTTGCTGAGAGTTTAGATTGTTTATTCAACATTTTTCTTGTTTCCTAAAGTACTCTGTATTGCTACAAATTTCCCTCTTATAACTGTTTTGGCTGAATCATATAAATATTGTCATGTGTTTCCATTTTCATTTATATTCTGATTTTTCAAAACATTTTTTCTTTGATTTCTTCAGTAATCCATCGGTAGTTTAGTTGCATGCTGTATTTTTTTATTTTATTTTACTTTACAATACTGTATTGGTTTTGCCATACGTTGACATGAATCTGCCATGGGTGTACATGAGTTCCCAATCCTGAACCCCGCTCCCACCTCTCTTCCCATATCATCTCTCTGGGTCATTCCAGTGCACCAGCCCCAAGTATCCTGTATCCTGTATCAAACCTAGACTGGCGATTCGTTTCTTACATGATATTATACATGTTTCAATGCCATTTTCCCAAATCATCCCACCCTCTCCCTCTCCCACAGAGTCCAAAAGTCTGTTCTATACATCTGTGTCTCTTTTGCTGTCTTGCATACTAGAGGAGAACATAGGCAAAACACTCTCTGACATGCTGTATTTTTTAGCAGTTTCTTAAGTCTTACACCTTTTTGATCAGAAAATATGTTGGTATAATTACAATTTTCTTAAAATGATTGAGACTTCTTTGAGGCCTAGCATGTGTTCTATCCTAGAGAGTGTTGCATATGCACTTTGAAGACAGCTATGCTCACCACTATATCACCAAGACTATACTCAGTTCAGTTCAGTTCATTTCAGTCTTGTTCAACTCTTTGCAACCCCATGAATCACAGCACACCTGTGCTTAAAAAGAAACTATATTCTGCCCTTTGTGGGTGGAACACTGGTCAATTGCTTTATTGTGTCATTCAAAGCCTGTTTTTTCTTATTGATCTTCTGTCTGGATGATCTGTTCATTGAATTAAATGGAGTATCAGAGTTCCTATTAAATTATTTTACTATCAATTTATCCCTTTATGTTTGTTAATATTTGCTTTTCTTGTGTGTATATATGTGTGTGTGTGTGTGTGTGTGTGTGTGTGCTTGAGTGCATATATACTTACAAGTGTTATATCTTGTTGGATTGATTGTTTTATCATTATGTAATGTCCTTCTTTACAGTTTTTGTTTTTAAACTATATATATATATATATATATATATATATATGTATGTTATGTTTGGATCCCTTTCTTTTTTCTTTTCTGTATTTATAATGCTTTTTTTTATTACAGGTTATTGGTTTCTGGGTATCATCAGGTTCACAGCTATGTTGTTTATTTTAATTTGATGATTTCCAAGTTCAAACACATTTTGACAACTTTACATTTTTAGTCCCCACACTAGGTTTTATGTTTTTGATGTCATATTTTACATCTTTTGTGTGTATGTGTTTCTCTTAAATACTTACTGTGGCTAGAGATGGTTTTATTACTTTGTGTTTTAACTCTCCTGGTAGCTTTATAAGTGGTTGATCTACTACCTTTGGGCTTCCCAGGTGTGCAGTGGTAAAGAATTCACCAATGCAAGAGACACAAGAGAGGCAGGCTCAGGAAGATCCCCTGGAGTAGGAAACAGCAATCCACTCCAGTATTTTTGCCTGAAAAATTCCATGGACAGAGGAGTCTCGCCAGCTACAGTCCAGGGGCTGCAAAGAGTCTGACATGACTGAGCTTCTGAGCACACACACCCCACTACCTTTACTTTATGTTTGCCTTTACCAACCTATGAAACTTTTCTTCCATAATTTTCATATTTCTAATTACATTTTCTTTTCTACTTGGAAGAGTTCTTTTAAAATCTTTTATATAACTTGAATAGTGGTGCTGAATTTTTTTAGCTTTTGCTTTTCTACAAAACTCTTCCTGAACCTGGATAGTGACCTTATGAATGAGACATCTTATTGGATCCAGCAGCACCCTCCCCTTTGGCCAGCAGGGCTTACTTTTCCAGGGGTGTTCCCTACGTGGGCTGCATGTACCTATCTGTTGTGGGAGAGCCAACCAGTGCAGGTGTGCTGACAGACAAGGCTGGCCACTGGCATGGCTGCCATGAGGTCCTGCCTCATGCAGTTGATGCTGGCCAGCCAATAGGTGGAGAAGGCCTTCAGCACTAATAGGCTAAAAGGAGGATATCAAAATGGCTAGCATGGTAGATCAACATGGGATAAGCATGGTAGAATAAGATCCCCAAAAGTCTGCTACCAGTGTTTCCATCCCTAGAAGGAGTCTCAGATGCCTCCTGACTCTCAGGAAGGCTGTGTAAATCAGCAAGTGTGTGACGCAGGTCCTTTTCTAAATGTATACATCTCTGCTGGGACTTGTAGCATCTGAGATTTTTCAACATCATTTAAAAGCAGAGTCTCTATTTTTCTCCTGTGCTTTCCCAAACTTCAGCCTCATGATTTTCAAAACCAAACATTCTAGGAGCTTATCCTTCTAGTATAGTACCCTCAGACTGGTGGACTTGAATTATAAGATATATTAATGCATATTCTTCAGTCAGAGGAAAATAGATATGTATTTGGATAGAGACAAAGAAATGAAGAGGCTTGAAACTAGGAAATATGTTTTTGTATATAAATTTTTTTCTTATTACTTATATTTCTTTTAAGGAAATTTGATAGCAATTCAACATGGGATTTACAGCATGTGCAGAAGTTAAATACATGACATGAATAGAACAAAGACCAGGAGGTTAGTAAAAGAAGCATAATGTCTTAAGTTTTTTACATATTAAGTAAAATGGTATAATACTGCTTGAAAGTAGATGGTGATAAAGGTGTTTGCTATATATCTGAAAGTAACATTTGGAAATTAATAAGTCAACAAAAGGGATAAAAATGATATCACAAAAACAGTCAATTAATCCAAAGAAGGCTAAAAAGAGAAAGAACATACAAAGCAAAGGAGGAAAAAGGAGAAAACAAAATGGCAGATTTTTGTTCTTACAGTGTATTAAAAAGTGGAGAGCTAGTGCACTGGGATGACCCAGAGGGATGGTATGGGGAGGGAGGTGGGAGGGGGGTTCAGGATGGGGAACACATGTACACCCATGGTGGATTCATGTTGATGTATGGCAAAACCAGTACAATATTGTAAAGTAATTAGCCTCCAATTAAACCCTTACAAATAAAATACTGCTTTTGAAAAAAAATTAAAAGCAGAGACATCACTTTTCTGACAAAGTTGCGTATAGTCAAAGCTATGGTTTTTACAATAGTCAGGTATGGATGTAAGAGTTGGACTGTCAAGAAGGCTGAGCACCGAAGAACTGATGCATTCAAGCTGTGGTACTGGAGAAGACTCTTGAGAATCTCTTGAACAGCATGTAGATCAAACTAGTCAATCTTAAAGGAAATCAATCCTGGTGCTAAAGCTGAAGCTCCAATACTTTGGCCACCTGATTCAAAGAGTCGACTCATTGGAAAAGACCCTGTTGCTGGGAAAGGTTGAAGGCAAGAGGAGAAGAGGGAGGCAGGAGGAGAGGAGGGAAACAGAGGATGACATGGTCGGATGGCATCACTGACTCAATGGACATGAGTTTGAACAAGCTCCAGGAGACAGCAAAGGACAGGGAAGCATGGTGTGCTATTGTTCATGGGGTTGCAAAGAGTTGGACATGACTTAGAGACTGAACAATATCAAATTAATAAACTATCTAAATCCTTCAATTAAAATGCAGAGGTTATCAGATTGTAGAGAGGAAAAGTCAATTATATGTTTCCCAGAATAAATCCACCCCCATATCAAAACACACATAAGTTCAAAGTAAAATAATAAAAAAAGATTTATAATGTTAAAACTGATTAAAAGAGAGTCATTTCATCATTGGAAAGGATGTATAAATTCTATCTAAAGCCAGAAAAACAGTGGAAATAATAAAGATTAGAATGGAATTATTTTTAAATAAAACAGAGAATTTGATGAGACCAAAAGCTAGTTTCTTGAGGAGCTCAATGTAGTTGATTGACTTCTAAAAGACTGCTCAGGAGAGAGAGGACAGATACAAATATCAATAATCATCAGGATGATAATGCAGATTCCCTTTTGGTTAAAAACATAATAATGAACTTTATTAAATGTTTTATGTCAATAAATTAGATGACTTAATGAAACTGACTAATTCCTTAAAAGCTACAGTGCTAACTCATAAAGAAATAGATAACTTTAAAAGTCCTATATCTGTAAATAAATTAAATTAGCATTAAGAACATGACCTGGAAGAAAACTCAAGATTCATTTGGTTTCACGTGTGAACTATACAAATGATTTAAGTAAGAATTACTAATTCTACACAAACTCTTGGAAAAATTGAACAAGAGCAGTACTATCCAACTCATTCTATGATGCTAGCATAACCCTGACACCAAATTAGACAATGATATTGCAAGAAAAAAAAAAAAAAACTATAGCCATAGTTAATGATCAAAAACCTAACAACAAAAATTGTTAACAAAATGTTCATAAAACAAATACAGAAATATAAGAAAATGATAGTATTACAAGTGGGGTTTGACTCAAAAATGCAAGTTTAGTTTATCACTCAATAATCAATCAATGTGATTTGCCACATTAGTAGAAAAATATTGCCATCTAAGTTTGTGAGGGAAAAGCATTTGATAATATCCAACATTCATCTATAAAAATTCTCCAAACACTAAAAATAAAAAAGACCTCCCTTAACATGGTAAAGAATATTTGCAAGAAACCGACAGATAATATCATACTTATCTGTATGGAAAACTGTTTTCCACCTAAGATAAGCTCAAGACAAGAATGTGTATTTGTGCTCATAATTTGTATTAGAAATTGTATGGCAGTGTTAGCCAGTGAAAAAGAAAAGAAATAAAGGAAGGAAGGAAGATAAAAGAAAGATTGAAGGACGGATGGAAAGAGGAAGGAAAGAAGGAAAATAAAGAAGGAAGAGAGGAGGAAAGGAAGACAGAAAGGAGGAAGGCAGGAAAGAAAAAGTATGCGGTATAAATCTGTTTATAGATGACATGATAAAAAATCCTAGAGAATATCTGAATGTCTCTAATTTTAAGACATAAGGACATAGGATCAATTGCCTCTCAAAATTAAAAAAATACAAAATTCAAAAATTGTTATCAAGAGCATAAGACAAATTAGAGACTGAATAGGAGAAAATGTTTAAAAAGACACATCTGATAAAAGATTGTTACCTAACATATGTGTTCTTAAAACTCAACTGTAAGAAAACATCTGACTTTCAAATGGCCAAAAAAGCTTACACTACACCAAAGAATATACACATACGGCAAACAATCACACGAAAGATGCTCTATGTTATGCCGTTGAAAGTGAGGTGAAAGTGTTAGTCTGCTCAGTCATGTCCAATTCTTTGCAACCACACGGATTGTAGCCCACCACGATCCTCTGTCCATGGACTTTTCCAGGCAAGAATACTGGAGTGGGTAGCCATTCCCTTCTCCAGGGGATCTTCCTGACCAGGGATTGAACTCTCACCTTCTGCACTGCAGGTAGATACTTTACTCTGAGCCACCAGGAAGCTCAGATTAAACATAATCTTAGTTAACAATAAAGGACAGAAATTGTATGGACCTAAAGGAAGCAGAAGATATTAAGAAGAGGTGGCAAGAATACACAAAGGACTGTACAAAAAATATCTTCACAACCCAGATAATCACAATGGTGTGATCACTCACCTAGAGCCAGACATCCTGGAATGCGAAGTCAGTGGGCCTTAGGAAGCATCACTATGAACAAAACCAGTGGAGGTGATGGAATTCCAGTTGAGCTATTTCAAATCCTAAAAGATGATGCTGTGAAAGTGCTGCACTCAATATGCCAGCAAATCTGGAAAACTCAGCAGTGGCCACAGGACTGGAAAAGGTCAGTTTTCATTCCAATCCCAAAGAAAGGCAATGCCAAAGAATGCTCAAACTACTGCACAATTGCACTCATCTCACACGCTAGCAAAAAATGCTCAAAATTCTCCAAGCCAGATGTCAACAGTACGTGAAACATCAACTTCCAGAAGTTCAAGCTGAATTTAGAAAAGGCAGAAGAACCAATATCCATTGGATCATTGAAAAAGCATGAGTTCCAGAAAAACATCTGCTTCATGACTACACTAAAGCCTTTGACTGTGTGGATCACAACAATCTGTGGAAAATTCTGAAAGAGATGGGAATACCAGGCCACCTGACCTGGTATTGAGAAATCTGTATGCAGGTCAGGAAGCAACAGTTAGAACCAGACATGGAACAACAGACTGGTTCCAAACTGAGAAAGGAGTACACCAAGGCTGTATGTTGTCACTCTGCTTATTTAATTTACATGCAGAGTACATCATGAGAAATGCTGGGCTGGATGAAGCACAAGCTGGAATCAAGATTTCTGGGAGAAATATCAGTAACCTCAGATACACAGATGGCACCACCCTTATGACAGAAAATGAAGAGAACTAAAGAGCATCTTGATGAAAGTGAAAGAGGAGAGTGAAAAATTTGGCTTAAAACTCAACATTCAAAAAACTAAGATTGTGGATTCTGGTTCCATCACTTCATGGCAAATATATGGACAAACAACAGAAACAATGACAGACTATTTTGGGGGCTCCAAAATCACTGCAGATGGTAACTGCAGCCAGGAAATTAAAAGATGCTTGCTCCTTGGAAGAAAAGTTATGACCAACCTAGACAGCATATTAAAACGCAGAGACATTATTTTGCAAATGAAGGTCCATCTAGTCAAAGCTATGGTTTTTCCAGTAGTCATGTGTGGACGTGAGTGTTGGACTGTAAAGAAACTGAGTGCTGAAGAATTGATGCTTTTGAACTGTGGTGTTGGAGAAGACTCTTGAGAGTGCCTTGGACTGCAAGGAGTTCAAACCTTTCAATCCTAAAGGAAATCAGACCTGAATATTTATTGAAAGGACTGATGCTGAAGCTGAAACTCCAATACTTTGGCCACCTGACGTGAAGAACTGACTCCTTGGAAAGACTCTGATGCTGGCAATGATTGAAGGCAGGAGGAGAAGGAGACAACAGAGGATGAGATGGTTGGATGGCATCACCAACTCGATGAAAATGAGTTGAGCAAGCTCTTGGAGTTGGTGATGGACAGGGAAGCCTGGCGAGCTGCAGTCAGTGCTGTTGCAAAGAGTCGGACACGACTGAGAGTCTGAACTGAACTGAACTAGTTAACATATAAGCAGGCTTCTTGCATACATTGCCAAGCCTGTTGTAAATTCACACAGAAATGCAGACGATCTTTAGTAGCCAAAACAATTGTGAAGAATGAAGTTGAAGAACTTAAACTACATGAAATTAAGGCTTATTTTTTAATTTATCTTTTATTTGAAGGATAATTGCTTTGCAGAATTTTGTAGCTTTCTGTCAAATCTCAACATGAATCATCCATAGGTATACATATATCTTTTATATGTACCTTTTAAAAGGCTTATTTTAAAACTGTAGTAATTAAAAACATGTAGTACTAGCTTAAATAGGGGAAGTTAGATCGGTGAACTATAATAGAGTATCCAGAAATAGACTCAAACCATATGTTGTCATTTGATTTTAGAAAAAGATTCTGGTGGGAATGAATGTAAAATAGGACAATTGCTTTGGAATGTAAGAATATGTTATTAAAAATTTAGAGATAAAACATCATATGACTCTGTCATTCCACTTCCACATATTTACACAGAAAAAAGTAAAGTGTTCATCCTAGGAAGAATTATATGTGAATACTCATGCTGGTTTCATTTATAAGGGAAACAGTGGTGAATGGACTTACAGAGGTGTTTTATATGTAGTATATACAATGGGATAGTTCTCCTCAAGAAGAAGGAAGAAAATATTGATACAAGCGACTACATAGGCCAATCTCAGAACAATTATGTTGTGTGAAAAAAGCCAAACAAAAACCAATACCTACTGTTTGACCCTATAGTTCAAAAGTCTATAAGATGCACACTAATGCTTAGTGACAGAATGCAGATCAATAATTTCAAGTGTTGGAGGGGAAGGAGAGGGGCAAGGTGGGCTTACAAAAGGGCACAAAGAAGCTTTGTGGGATAAAGAATGTGCTCATTATCTTGATCATGATGATAATATCATAGTTGACATGTGTCAAAACATCAATTTTGCATCTTAAATATGTGTAATTCTAAATTATGTGTAAATGACAGTTCTAAGTATTGACAAGGATATGGAATAATAGGTCTTTCACATATTGTATAGACATGTAAAACAGTTTGGAAAACTATTGAGCCTTCTTTATAAAATTCAACAAACACCTGCCTTTTGATTCAGACAGTCCACTACTAGTTATTTACTCAGTTCCAGTGAAAAGATTTGTCTCTATGAACATTGTACAAGAATGTCTATAACGGCATCATACGTAGTATCCAAAGACTATAAAAGAAACTCAAATACTCGCAAGAGGTGAATGGACAACTAAATCATGATTCAGTAGAATATTCTAAATAGTAAAAAAGAAATGGTTACTGGTAAACCCAACAATGGGTAAGAATCTTTAATACACCAAAGAAGCCAGGCATGAAGGATCTTCAGTAGCCATTTTTGTTCTAATGGTTCTATTTCTGTGAAGTTTTAAAAAGTCAAAACCATACTATGGTGACAAAAATCAGAAATCCCCCAAGCATAGGGGAGGGGGAAGGACTGTTTGGGAAAAAAAGAACAGGAGAGAATAGGGGCTTCCCAAGTGATACACTTGGAAAGAAGTATATACTTGTAGGAAACAGAGGATTCTTTTTAAACCATTTGCTTTGTAAATTTGGTCATTTGTTGCTATGATCTAGCAAGAGGATGGAAGTTGTACAAACATAAAATAGCTCGTGAGATAAAGTATAATTTGAAGACCATGATGGAAGCAAATATTTGACAAGTCTGCAACTGGAGCATGTTTTCCAGAAGTGATTGAGAGAGTAGTGTTTAACAGGGTGTTTTTGTTTGTTTGTTTGTTGTTAGCTAGCGGGTGAGCTTGGTAGGTGAAGCTCAGCAGCTGAAATGGGAAACGTCTGTCTCTTGGACAGGATGTAGTAGTTGAAGGAGAAGCTCTAAGAAACCAAAGGAAGGTACTCAAGAAAGAATTAATATTTACACTCTGAAAAGTAACCAAAACACCTGGATAGGATTCTAACACCTCAGAAGCCTATAGCAAGAGAAGCAGTTGGATTTCCAGGCAATAGTACTGGAGTGGGTTGCCATTTCCTTCTCCAGGGGATCTTCCCAACCCAAGGATTGAACCCAGGTCTCCTGCATTGTAGACAGACGCTTTGCCATCTGAGCCACCAGGGAAGTACTAAGTGACAACAGAGGAATCTAATAGAAAACACTGGCATTGTTTCTTGAATCTGAAGATTGTTCATTATCCTCTAGAATATTTTTCTTCTGATTTTAACATGTTTGCTGCTTTGTTTCCCCTTACAGTTCAGGAGTCTTGTTATTGCTTACAAGGTGCTGCTTAACAACCTTTTTTAGAGATAGGGGATGTAGCTCAGTGGTAGAGCATGTGCTTTGCATGCACAAGGCCCTGGGTTCAATTCCTAGCACCTCCATCTGTCATTTTCTTCCAGTTCTCTCACCGCTAAAATTTTTCAACATGACAATGCCCTTGAAGCTAAGCAGTGCAACAAATATTATCCTCTTCTTATAAAAAAGAAACAAATTTTGATCATTTCCCTTCAATCTAGACTTCCAAATTACCTTTCTCTAAACTATTGTAAAAAGAAGAAAAGAGCAAACAGCCACCATGACACATCCTTACCATCTGCAGCCAGATCCACTGTCCTTAAACCTTAATGTTTCCATAAACATCATGCTCCACAGAAGAACCATATTTGTTATAATATTAACCTTTTAAGCTTTTTCATGTAACACTTCATCCCACCAGATTTTGAGTAAAAGCACTGCTCCAGAAAGCTGCATCACACTTACTATTTTACATCCAGGTCATTTGGCACATTGGTGCCAACGCCGAAGAGTGAACTGTGGGACCGCACAACCAAGTGTTCACATGCCTTTGTGTACTGACTCTGTTATATGCATTGACTCTGATTATCTGCCCAGCCTCAATCGCTGCTGCACTCTTGAGGCAATTCACGTGCCCATGATACAGGATACAGTACTATTCGTATGATCTCAAAACTGATAAACTCCAAATTAATCTCAGAAATAAAAGTTGAACATTTATAAAACTGCTTTTCTTACAGAACTGTTATGAAATTGTCCTCTACACTCTCAGGCCAAATCAAAAAATAAGGAAAGAAATAGAAATAGTTTGATTTCTCATTGAAAAGGTTTCTAATTGAAAAGCAAGCTCATAAATCGAATATATGATTGAAACAATACTCACGGGGTTCTATTATGAAAGCTCTCTTACTCTCTTAGAACTCTGTTTCATGATTTTAATTTGATTTCATCTTTTTCTTCCTACCCCTTCCTCCTCTTTTTTAAAAAGATTTTTAAACATAATTGATTTCATAAAATAAACATCTGCTTGGATGAAAAACTTGATACCATTTTTATGTCAGTTATCAGATTTCAAATAGAATTCCATTTTTCTGATTTCTTATCTGAAGCCATATATCTCTATCAAATTTATTTGAATAAGCATTCATAAGTCATAAGTCATTGAGTTCACCATAAGGACACCTAAGAAAATGTCCCTTACAAACATTGTTCTCCAAGATCTCTTATGGGAGAACAGCTAAAAGCTACTTTACATTAGTGAAGTATTCCCAGTTTTCCAAAGCTGTCCAAGGAAGGAGTTTAAAAGAGCTCTCAGGACATGTTTCAAGGTTGAAGCAGAAGATTCAGAACCCTTTGACAGGGACCACAGTCCTACCTTGTCAGAAGCAAACTTTTGGCAAGCTCTTAGCCCCTCTTACTATAAAGACTTATCTACTTTTCATCATCCATAAGCCCTCCAGTTTCTCAGAACAACCCTCTTACAAGCAATAGCGCAGAGAACTCTACTCTGTAATGTACTTTATGGGAAAAGACTCTTAAAAGGGAATGGATATGTGTATATTTATAACTGATCCACTTTGCTGTGTACTAAAATAACACAACAGTGTAAACCAACAAATTCCGATAAAAATTTTAAAGAAAAGAAGTGTCCTTAATAACTGCTTTCTCTAGCAGAAAACTCCACTCATTTTGAATATTCTTGTTCAAGCAATTGTATTTTTAAAAGATTTGAAGACTAATTGTAAAGTCTTTATATATTGACTGCTGGAATCGCCATTTTCAGAGTCCCTTGTTCCTTTGTGCACATCTGTATTCCTGTGGGTCACCATTTTCCTTGACAGAAGGATGACCTTCAACATTTGTCCAGAGCATTGTCATCTGTAATCCAGGTGGTTCTTTCTCCAGCCCTAGACAGTTTCCTAATGCATATGAACCGATTAGTATTCAGCAGAATACTGCAAGGGGCCAGCTGCAGATTTCAGTGTTATTCTCTCCATCCAGCTGTCTTCTCTTTGGAACCTGGCCTGAGATCCTTAGCCATCTTGGTTTCCCTAAACTCTCAGGTCCATCCCTATGATGCACAGATATCCATTCTCGTGTGCATTTCCCCTCCTGTGTCTCCTTACAGGCCTTCTCCTCACAGAGCTCAGAAACAAATCCAAGAGCTAAGCTAAAGAGCCAATATGTGAGATGGACAACAATCGATCCAAGTTTTGACCCAGGGTCCCAAACAAAACATACACTTTCATTTCTCCTTGTTATGGGTTGAATTGTGTCCTCCAAAAGATATGTTGAAGTACCTCAGAGTTTGACCTTATTTAGAAATAAAGTTGTTGAAGATATAATTTGTAAAGCTGAGATCCTCCTGAATAGGGGCTTCCTGGGTGATACCAGCCCACCTGCCAATGTAGGATATATAAGAGACATGGGTTTGACCCCTGGATCAAGAAGATCTCATGCAGGAGGGCATGAAAACCCACTGCAGTATTCTTGCCTGGAGAATCCCATAGACAGAGGAGCCTGATGGCATACAGGCCATCAGACACAACTGAAGTGACTTAACATGCACATAGCACATACTGAGTCGGGTGAACCTTTATTCCCAAATAATGGTGTCCTTTTAAGATATGATGTGAAGACACAGGAGAAGGTTGCTTTGTGAAGAGACAGGCATATTCAGGGAGCAGGCCATGTGACAACAGACAGAGGTAGAGATAGGAGTGATGAGGCTGAAAGCCAAGGGATGCTAAGGATTGCCAGTCACCACCAGAAGCTGGGAAGACTCGAGGAAGGATTTATCTAGAATCTCAGAGGGAATGTGGCTCTGGAGACACCTTGATTTTCAACATCTAGGCCCTAAACTGTGACAGAACCCATTTCTGTTGTTCTGATCCACCCAGTTTACAGTATTTTAGGGTAGCCCTGGGAAACTAATACACAGCCTGAAATGTTTAACCTGCTCTTCCATCTGTATCCATGCCTCAAACTTTACGAAATACTATCTGATATATCTGAACTCCATCTGAGTCCAATCTGGATTTATGGGCACAAAGGAAAGTATCTAACTGACTGTGTGATTGACAATGTTGTCTGCCACATCAATAAACAAAGGATACATTGAAGCCAACAGCTACCCTCACCTATGTGCCCTGAGGATATTCAGGGTGGAGAAAAACAGGATACTGGCCCGAGATAGTTAAGGTGCATA
Source organism: Aepyceros melampus (assembly GCA_006408695.1). Classification (NCBI taxonomy): domain Eukaryota; kingdom Metazoa; phylum Chordata; class Mammalia; order Artiodactyla; family Bovidae; genus Aepyceros; species Aepyceros melampus. The sequence continues at coordinate 96,830 of SJXQ01012255.1, forward strand.
TGCAACGACTGATTTCAATGAGCCAGATTCTTGCATCTTCCCGTACATAGAAAAGTACAAAATTCTTTAACTTGAAATGTCTGGTTTTCTTGTTTATTACATGTACATGTATCTATTATTTTCAAATTCTTTTCCCATTTAAGTTATTACAGAGCAGTAATAACATTGAGCAGTAATCTTTTGGTGTTCTGATTACCAGTTTTTTAGTTGCAAAAGTTTTACATATCCTGGCTCCTCCCTTACCTCTTGGGAGCAGTCCCTCAAAGCAATCTGAGGGGTTGTCGTCCAGGCTGACGTGCTCAGTTTTGTCCATCAGATAAAACCTAATTCTCAACTTTTAGGTTGTATACTTTTTCTAGCTAGTAGATGCTAGGAAAATTTCATGGAAGAATTTATTTTTAATCTGCACCTTATAATTTGATCAATTTTACCATCTAAGGATTCCTAGAAGGGAATTCTAGGCAAAGGGAATATCATGTATATTCTTTTATAATCTTTAATTCTGACAGTAATTCAGTTTAAGGGACCAAACCCATCAGTACTTTTTTTTTAATTATTACTTTTTCCCCCTCTTTTGCTTTTATAGAGCAAATTTAGTTTCTCTTTCATTTGGAAATGGAAGCTGACTTTTTTTCACCTAAAAATGATTGATTGGGCAATCACAGCTTTTGATAATATTAATACAACATTAGAAAATTTGATTATCCATGTAAAACTGCAGATTGCTCATACCTCTGTCAAACAAACAGCAGTCTGCAGTGAAAAGCAAGTGGTGGCAAATTCTATATATTTGAATTATACGCTTAAATCTAGACTAACTCTATCCTTATTTGTAAACAGAGATTATTCTTTTATTTTCTGTTTTCAGAGCAAGTGCATTCCTAGTATATTTCAACGTAATTTTTTAAGCTTTCAATACTAATGTCATAGGTCAAATCAGACAACAAATTCTGCTAATGATTTCATTTCTCTATATTGTAATCAATAGACTAGTCCTGCGCTTGGGATAAGATTATTGCTTTTACCTCAGTTGTTTCTCTCTTAGTGTGAAAAGGAGCTGAGTAGAGCTTTCCTTCCATATGAAGAAACTGTATATAGCTACAGGGGAGAAGGTTTATTGGAGATGAATTGATAAAGGTTCCCTGTAGAAGCTCTAAGGTCACACTAACTTTGGGGATCTTAGAAAGCTCATAGTTAGTGTCAAAAGTTCTGTAGTAACTTTGTTTAAGAGTAACTTTGCCAGTTACTCCCATCATCTTTCTTAAATAAGTATATTCTATTAATACCTGCTTAAGGACTGGTGGACTGACTGCATATATTTAAGTTTAGGGAGTGATACCACATTTAAATTATATACAAAATAAGAGCACATCAGTGTAGGTATAGATATTTATGTGGCCTAGCATTTTTAAGTAAAAAATGATTTGAGGTTTCACCTAGACCAGTTACACATCATGTTCCATATCTTTCTGGATTCCTCAGAGGATCTGAAATGGCTCCATCAGCCTTATAAAAGAGCTCCTGGAGCCAATTCCAATGTGCATATGAAATGGTAGTGTGTGTGTGTGTGTGTGTGTGTGTGTGTGTAGGCTTTCCCACACCAACAGCAATTCTCAGACACCCACAGGGAGTCCCAGAATCCACTCAATTCTGACACTGCTTACCCTAAGGTAGAGTTAGATTCTACAGTAAAGGGCTCAGTTCCACAAAACCTTCTTCCACTTCAGGTGCTGGTCCCAAGTCCATATTGTTACCTGTGCTTCTGACAGGCTGGCTAAAAGTCAGTGTGGGTTTGATTCATTTTCTAAAACAGCTCAGAGAAGTCAGGAAAACCCATTTACTTCTAGATTTATCACAAACTATATATATGTTCATTTGCACCCTATTATTAGATTACATGCTGGGCTGTGATTGTGCTCAGTTGTGTCCGACTCTTTGTGACTCCATGGACTGTAGCCAGTCGGGCTCCTCTGTCCATGGAATTTTCCAGGTGAGAATACTGTCTTTTCCTACTCCAGGGGATCTTCCAAACTCAGGGTTCAAACCTGCATCTCTTGCGTCTCCTGCATTGGCAGGGGAACTCTTTACCACTGCTGCTGCTAAGTCACTACAGTCATGTCCGACTCTGTGTGACCCCATAGATGGCAGCCTGCCAGGCGCCTCTGTCCATGGGATTTTCCAGGCAATTGCCATTGCCTTCTCCACCATCTGGAATTTGCTTTTTAATAACATCATTCATAGACTATACTGAAGCAGAATGCTGGTAAGAATATTTGAAATAAAACAACAAAAATTATCTTTTTTATGATAAAAACTCTAATAACCAAGTATCTTTGAACAATTATAATTACAATTACTACTATGGCCATAGTAGCTGGCATATTGCTGATGTTCTAGCACAATAACTCAATTGAATGTGGTAATGTAGCACTTGAAATGTTTTTGCGCTTACAACTGAAGGAAAAATACAGCAATGAAATGGTAAGTTAAATATGAGACTCAATAGACAAAACTAAATAAATGTGCCTACTTTTAATACTTGGAAAAGTATTTGCTAGAGTCAGGCACTGAGGGAGCTGAGTTTTTAATGGTCACATTAAACATCCTTATAATGACAAAAGATCTTTTATTAGTTTATGCCAAACAGTAAAGATTTAAACTGCTGGAGAAATGAGTCATTATCACCTTCCAGATTAAAGTCTGACCCACTGAGGGATTCACCAGATAGATAAATTAGTGATTCAAGTTTGAAAGAATAATTTCCTTACATCACTTACACTCCCTGAACCCCTCTAAGTTTCCTCACCAGCATAAAAAAGGACATTATTGTTGTTGTTAGATTTTGTTGCTACTTAGCTAAATGAAACAGGATTTTCTTGATGTGCTTTCAAAACACATATATTCACTCACACCCTCATCCACACAGCGTCTAAAAATTCAGGCTAGTATGAAGCTTCAAACATATAATTTGAAGCATTAGATTTCTTAAAGATGTTCTTACTGATTGCTAGGTAAGTTTTATTACATTTAGAGTTACTAAGTATACTTATAATTATAAAAAATACAAATGATAAATTTTGACAATAGATACAAGATATAGACAGTCTAACTCTTTGCTGCTCCATGGACTGGAGTTCACCAGGCTCCTCTGTCAACTGAATTCTCCAAGCAAGAAAAATGGAATGGGTCACCATTCTCTTCTCCAAGGGATTTTCCAGACCCAGTGATTGAACCCGGGTTTCCTGCATTGCAGGCAGATTCTTTACCATCTGAGCCACCAAGGAAGCCCAGATAGAGATGAAGGACATACTCAAATTCAGAAGAATATCTTTATGTATTATTTAGCAACTGCTTCCCTGATCTGGGTTTCCCTGGTAACTCAGCTGGTAAGGAATCCGCTTGCCATTCAGAAGATCCTAGTTCAATTCCTGGGTCAGGAAGATCACCTGGAGAAGGGATAGACTACCCACTCCAGTATTCATGGGCTTCCTGGTGGCTCAGATGGTAAAGAATCCACCTGCGATGAGGGAGACCAAGGTTCAGTCTCTTAGCTGGAAAGATCCCCTGGAGGAGGACATGGCAACCCATCTAGTATTCTTGCCTGAAAATCCCCATGGACAGAGGAACCTGGTGCTACATTCCTTGGGTTTGCAAAGAGTTGGACATGACTGAGCAACTAAGCATTGCACTACTCTGGTCCAGCAAAGGTTACCTTCCAACCTTCCCAGGAAAATGATTCATGTATATCCTTTCCTTAAATAGCTTCAGAAGAGCAAATATCTGGCAAATGAACCCTAATTAATTCCAAATCAGAATGCAAAGGTTTCTAACATCTACCTTACATTTCTCTTGTTCTTTTTCCATACCTTTTGCCCTGACCTTTAATGGAACTAAAACCACTATTATTGAATAGAGTTCAGAATCAAATTAAATCACTTCTCTAAGCTTTGTCTTTGTAAGGCTAGACAAAGTAAAGGTCTTTAAATTTCAATTATAGGGTTATTTAACAGTAAATAGTTCTTCAGTGAATAGGGGAAATCAAAACCTTTTGTCATCTACGAACTTTACTGGCCCAGAGCTGAGGATCAGACAAAAACCTACCATCCACAAGGCTGGCCTGATGAGGCAAGATAAGCAGAATGGCCTATTACCTTTATAAATAAGATAAAAGGAAAGGGATTGTAGATTATTCTTCATCTGCTCTATGAAGAAAGAACAGAGAGTAAGAACTGAAAGTTGTGTTAGACAATATTTCCAGATCCATTATCCTGACAAGTCTGGATTTATCAGGTATGTTCTTCAATCGAATCCCAAGAACATATAACTCCATCTCTTGGGGTTATTTTCAAATCCTCTTTAGAGCTTCTACAAAGAATTTTCTCTCAAGCACCTTTAAGAAATTCAAGAGCTCTACATCTAAAGCTAATGCACACCGGAAAGATTTCCAGTCTCTCTTGTATGCAAATATTGGAGAAAATTTTCATTGTAAAAGCTTTTTATGAGTATGATTTTTTTTCCCACAGAAATCAGGTACAGTCATCTTGTTTCAGGTTCAGGTTCAGTTTTTGGCTCAGCCGTTAACTCAAGACTAATCATTGTAGTTTCAAGTGTGTGCTTAGAACGCACACACTTCTTTCCTACTGTTTGAACTTTTAAGTGATTCTCTGGTTCTTTACACTTTATTCTGTATTCCTTTAAATGGCTTTGATCAAGTCAGTTAAAAGCCAGAGGTTTTAGTTTTATATTAATGCTTTCAATAGCACTGCAGTAGACTTTCAAATTTCTATGTAAATATGATTCCTCGTTTTGTATAATTAAGACTAATGCAGTAAGTTACACTAAATCGCTCCTTAGCAATTTACATTTCCTGGTTGAAAATTCTCATCTATAATCTAAGAACAAATGGATGCTTCACTTTTCTCTAAAATATTTTTCTCATCAAATTTTCATTTTTCATTTTAATTAAGACTCCAATATGCAGAGAAAAAATACTTTAAATTCATACATGTAACTCATACATCCATGTAGAGGGTTAGGAAGAGAAAGTAACAAAATCTAAAGCAATTCTGGAAGATGATTTAAATAACAATCCACCCTCCACCCTTAATAAAGAACATTGTTAGAAACCTACAGAGCATTGCATTGTATGTGTTCACACAACTAATTTAGCATGTTGACAGTGAAAATGGACATGATTCATTTTATTACTCTATTTACTAGAATTATCAAATATTATGTTTTCCAAACCTGATTACTAGTCAGAGTGACATGAGAAGAGTTGTTATCAATAATGCACTAAGACAAGAGAGGTCAAGCAGAATTGTCCTGGGGGAAATAAGAAAACTTCTACATAAGCATGAGAGTCACAAATAAAATTTTAATCCTCTTTGTGTAATTCAATAATGTTAAATTTTAGGAAGTTAACAAAATATTTATAAATCTACTTAACAGATTTAGGTTCGAGGCATCATATATCATTGGTCTAGGTACTAGAACCCCAGTAATATTTATGGAAAGAAAAGCAAAGAGCTCAGGAAAGAATTTTCTTATTCCAAGATATGAACCAGGCTCTGTGTTATGCTGACTATAATTTACAGTGTAGCACTGCATTATCAAGAAATACGATGAGGGCAGGTGTATATATTCTTTTTTACTCTCCAGGGCTAGTTAGTCATCACTCGAAATACCCTAAATCCATGTATGAATAATAAGAATTTAAAAGATTCTAATCAGGTGCCCACATTTCAGAGTTCTTACTGTAACTGTCTTCACTACTATTATCTCTAAAAAGTACCAGAGTGCTTGTTAAAAAGAATATTTTGTGAAACATGTTGTTCAAGATGAGGAGATTGGCCTTTTAAACACAGCATGGAAATGCTGTATGAGTCTAGTCAGCCTACAGTCCTTAGAACTAAAGCTTATTCCATAATTTAGGCTTCAGAACTGTATGAAAGTAATTTTGGGAGATCCTCTCATCTGAACTGACCGGAAGGTTAGCTGAACTCTGTCATTATAATATATTGTATCTGCCTCCATGAATTTTCCCTTACAAAGTGTTCTTGTCAAGTACTTAAAAGAATAAAAACTGGGACTTCACTGACTTACAAAACTGGTGACGCTTTTTATTTCTGCTGGTCAAAAAGGGAGTTGGAGTGTGTAGCAGAATTTAGCCTAAGATTTGCTTTTATTTTAACAAATCACCTGATTAAAAAAAATAGTAAGAAAGGTTCTGTGGTGGATTTCATATATATTTTCCCCTTTGAGACTATCATATTTTCCAGAAAAATAAAATGAATGTGAATGAAACACTGAGTCAAGTCAGCAAAACCCAAACCACTCCAACTATTTTAAAGATAGTGTATTTGATACAGAGAATTGGTTAACTGGAAGATACTGGAAGACTGCAAGCAACATGGGAACAATTGGGTAACAGAGGGAGAAAACACAAAAAGCAGCCTCCAGCCCCAGGTCTTAGAAGGACAAAGAGAAGCGTTTAGGTGATCAGAACTTAGGTGACTGGGAGGAGAGCTGGATTTAGATATTGAAGAAGGAGGCATGCCTAAGTGCTGGAAACTCTAAGACTAGTCTGAAAGTGTGGGGAATAGAATAAAATAAAATATATTACCTGGAGAAAGAACTATTCTCTGACAGGAAGAGTACATAACAGTAATCTTCAATTTTTCCCATCGGCCTCCCAGTCTCCTGCTGCTGCTGCTGCTGCTAAGTCGCTTCAGTCATAGACGGCAGCCCACCAGGCTCCAGCGTCCCTGGGATTCTCCAGGCAAGAACACTGGAGTGGGTTGCCATTTCCTTCTCCAATGCAGGAAAGTGAAAAGTGAAAGTGAACTCGCTCAGTCGTGTCCGACTCTTAGCGATCCCATGGACTGCAGCCTACCAGGCTCCTCTGTCCATGGGATTTTCCAGGCAAGAGTACTGGAGTGGGGTGTCATTGCCTTCTCCATCTAGTGCCCCCTGTCAGCCTAACAGAGAGGAAGTCAGCAAAGCAGAAATATTTGCAGTCATAGTCCCAGCATCACACAGCTGAGTATATAAGGGTGAGTTTGAGGCTAAGAAATAGTATACCAGTTGGACAATCCTAAAATAAACTCATACTAGTAGGGAGGATCAATTTATTTGACAAAAATTCCAGTAGTCATGTATGGATGTGAAAGCTGGACCATAAAGAAGACTGTTGAGAGAAGACTTTTGAGAGTCCCTTGGACTACAAGGAAATCCAATCAGCCCATCCTAAAGGAGATCAGTCCTGGGTGTTCATTGGAAGGACTAATGCTAAAGCTGAAATTCCAATACTTTGGCCACCTCATGCAAAGAGTTGACTCATTGGAAAAGAGTCTGATGCTGGGAGGGATTGGGGGCAGGAGGAGAAGGGGATGACAGAGATGAGATGGCTTGATGGCATCACGAACTCGATGGACAAGAGTTTGAGTGAACTCTGGGAGTTAGTGATGGACAGGGAGGCCTGGCGTGCTGCTATTCATGGGGTCGCAAATAGTCGAACATGACTTAGTGACTGAACTGAACTGAATTTTTATAGTGACTGATGATATTGAGTATTTTTCATATGATTAGTTGCCATCTGTATGCTGATGAAATATCTGTTTGAGTCTTTGCTCACTTTTGAGTTGAGTGGGGTTTTTTTAATCCACTTATTGTTGAGTTATAAGCGTTCTTTACATATTTTGGATACAAGTTCTTTATCAGATATAAGTTTACGAAATATTTATTCCTCACTTTTGGGCTTGTCTTTTTATTTTTTTGACAGTGTTTTTTTTTTAATTAATTTTTATTTTTTAGTTTGTTTTGCTTTACAATACTGTATTCATTTTGCTGTACATTGACATGAATCAGCCACGAGTGTACATGAACTCCCAATCCCGACCCCCACCTCC